>CP139504.1:110476973-110934195 GCA_021014915.2 Artemisia tridentata subsp. tridentata
TAAAAAGCTGAAATCTCATGTGAGCAAGACTCAAAATTGAACCCTCGAATTGACGACATCAAAAGTCAGTAATCGAAAAGACATGACCTGGATGGGTAATAATTTCAAGCCAGTTTATCTGGTGATGTAAACGTGTCTCGCAAAGGATGTGTCTGAGTAGAATGAACCAATTTTGAGAGATTTTCCTTGAATGTGATCTGGACGGGTAATAATTTCAAGCTAGTTCTACTAGTGATGTAAACGTGTCTCGCGATGATCATGTTCATTGAAAATCAATCAATTCAAAAAGTGCTTACTCTTCCCGACATGTGCAAATTTACCTTAAATACTTATGAGCACATGTTAAGGGGGAGTATTTCTAAAAATCACAAAACTCTCAAAGTGTTAACAAAATATGTTTTCACAATCATAAGCACTTTGAGAGATTTCCAAAAAGTTTGGTTTATGGCAACAATAGGATAGTCATGGTGATATAAGGTGACTAAGGTTAGGAATAACCGTCCTATGATCCGCCAGAGCCGGAGGAATCTACCCAAGGACAATACCAATAGTTTAGAACTAGAAAGTCCTAGGTATGATTGAAAAAGGAAAAATGAAATGAAAGGAGAAAGAAGGGGTTGAAGAATGAAAAAGAAAAGTAAAGAAAAGGGTGAAAAGAAATAGCCCTCCATTTGTTCAACCTTAGGACAGACACCGGGTTCAATACATATGCTACTGGTTGTTACTACGGTAACACCGGTATTGAAGATTAAGCCATCATGGACCTAGTGACGCACTGCACTAAACCTTCTAGCCACTTAGGTGTCTCTCAAAAGATACTTGTTACATTTCACACGGAGAACCCTTTATTATCTATCGACCTCTCACTCTGAGATGTGTTGATATTGAAAAGGAGGCAATCTGCTCCATGCCTCCGACGACCAAATATAAGCACTTAATTAAGTCTAGAGCCATAAGATACATCAAAGATCTCTTAGGTACACTTAGTATACATTGGCTGTTCAACAAAAATAACACCAGTTGTAAATTATAAGAGTGTCCTTCGCAGATCTTAGCAATCTGCCGAGAACATTCATGAGAGAATTCATAAATTATGATTCTCAGTGATTGAATGGAAATCCTGCCAGGGTCAACATCAAACAGCCCTGACAGCAGGTCACTTCGGTAATCCCTTATGGGTTACGCTTAGTGTTAGCTCCAAAACGGTCTACAGTTGTGGGGTGATCTCCAGCGACTCACTGAATCGTAGGTGCACTTCGGTGTGACTGTGTAAGCCCTTTTGAGGGTATCCAATTCAGAACGGCCTGGGTTAGGATTAGAGAAAGTCTTCACACTATGCTGTTGACGATCTCGAAGTCCGAATCTGTAAGTGCCGGATGATTTATTGCTAACTGTTTACCTGCAGCGAATCATGGAGACCTGAAGTTCCACCATCTTTCCATCATGCTCATATCCTGAAGCAAAGTTCTCACAAAGACTAAGGAATAACAAAAGTTCAAAGAAATTCAAGAAAAGTCAAAGATCAAGTACGTTAAACTTTCACAAGTCAAAGATCAAGCTTATGAAAAGAGAACTACATGATATATGAAGAACAAAAGTCAAAGAACATATGAGCATGGTGGAAAAGACGTAAAGACACTATTAGAGAGAGGCAGATCGAGAAATTACCATATCATATCTTATCAAGAACTAAGGAACAAAGATGCAAGAGACGTCAAAAGCCAAGAAGCAAAGACGACGTCAAGCAACCTTGATGACCAATACTTAGGGGGAGATTGTTGGGAATACTTTATTATTATCAAGTATTGATCATTTATGTAATAGGTTGGTTAGGCCTTTAGGTTTATTTTATAGCCCAGCCTGTGTAGAAGGCCCATGGGCTGTGTCTATTTATTTATGTTAATTATGTTTTAATTAGGGCTAAAGCCCATCTACTTGTAAGATACTATAAATACCCCCTCCCATTTAAGGGATAAGGTTGGTTGGTTGAATGCTAATATCATTTCATTATTGTTAATCACAACCTCCCATCTCTTTCTCTCTCTAGATCTAAGATTAGATTAGTAGCTTGTGTGATAAATCTTAGTAACATCATGGTTGTTTCACAATACACACATACCAGAAGGTGTTTTTCTCTCACTAGAAACTTCATACTCTACTATCTCTCTCTCTCTCTAACTCTAACCATGAAGAACATGTTCTTCCATAACCCAAGACCTCCCGAATCCCACACAATCAATATATTAATCGATCCTACAAATGGTATCAGAGCCAGGTTGTTTGTTTTGATGATTTATGTGTGGTTTGTACTTCATGTTTAAGCTATTTTACCCATTATTTTTTTGAATCTGGAATTTTTTTTCCCTATCTCTATTGGCAACAGTTTATTCCTAAGTGTTTAATGTATCCAAAATGTTCAAAACTGTCTAGTGTGCTTTATCAGGATTAAAAAAACTGTTTGTCACTTTTTTGTCCATAACAGTTTATGTAAACTCATATTATATTTCAAGACTTGTTTTGTACCATATCCTGTGAAGAAGTGGTCAGATTCATGGTATCCAAAAACGTATTAGAATGTTGGTGGCCGTTTTCTTGGTAGATTAAAGTTTTTCTTGGTTGCGATTTGGTTACAAGTATTGTTCTTGGTTGCGTTTTGTGTCCAATGGACAAGATAGAGTAGAAAGCGACATGGAAAGCTACTTGCGGTTGCTGTTTGACTATTGCGATTTGCTAACTGCGATTTGCTGATTGCGGTTTGCTATTTGCGTTTTGAGTATTGCATTTTGCTTCAGATGACTGCGATTTGCTATTACGGTTTGGGGGTTGCGATTTGCCTTTTGAAGACCCTTTTTATTAGCAAATCTAAACGACATGCTGCCAAAATTTCAAGAAATCTTGCGTTTTGCTCAAGTGAAGACCATGACCACAACCAGATACCGACTCATGTGACCTTAGTTACTATCCATCATAGGTCCAAGAATGAAAAACGGAAACGAAAAAAAAAAGAAAAAAAAAAAGAAGAAAAGGATAACGAAGAGGAATATCACAGCCCGTCCACAAATCAAACTACAACAACAACAACTTCAAGTCCCACTCTATCCTCATCACACAACCAACAATCACCTACATATCTAAACCATATCCCATCTCTGATTTATTTCTTTCACTCTATTAAAAATAATATCAAACATTTTGAAGGTCAAAACATATGAAAGAGACATACATCATCATTGATCGATCCTTGTTGAAGCCTTAACTTCAATTAATATACGAACATAAAGGAAGATTCATAACAAATCTGTTACTATCTATTTCCATGCTTCGTTTGAATACTACAAACAAGACAAGGACATTCAACTAATCTTAGATTTGGTTCAAATGTTTGCATAATCTTTATAAGATTTTTTGTTTGAACCAATTTCATCACTGATCGTTTGTAATATTATCCGAATATAAAGAAAGAAATTTATCAAGATTGTTAATTTTCTTTCTTCGGTTCGACTTGACAAAAAAAACGTGACAACATAAACCTTCCACCATACCCGAGTCCATTTTTTAATGATCTTGAAGCTGTTCTCCATGAAGATGTGATGAGCGGTAATCGTGCTAGAAAGAAGTGGCTAAGGATTGTGGTTATGGTGTTTGTGAGAATCGATTAGCAGGAGATTAGATGAAGATGAGATCAGTATGAGATGAGATTTGGTGTTGGGAGATAGAAACACTGATGGGGGCGGATTATCTATGTGTTAGGGTTAAGATGTAACGAACAATTAGGGTTAGCAGGTTATAAATATCATTGGTGTATTGATTTGATTGGGCCTGGTGCTTCATTTCATCTAACTTGGGCTTTATGTTTGCGGTTGGATTAGATTTGTGGGCTTAGACGAATTTTTTTGATAATTGTGACTTGGGGGGGCTATCAGAAATTTCTAAGTATTGGGCTGCTTGGTAACTTATTTGGTGGTTTAGCTTAATGGTGTCCAAATTTATGCATAAGTTTTTGACAAAATTCTTTGGTATAATTTGGATTATATTTGGTATTTTGGTTTCACAAATTTCACGGGGATACTTATTCACAGCTATTTGTTATTTTTTTTTTCAAAAATGACTACGGAGTTGATCGGGTATCACTTATTTGAGATTGAAGTTGAATTTCACGAAGGCGTCTACTTATTTTATCTTGAAATCGGGGATGGTTGGATGCATGATTTCATTGATAACTTGCTTGGACGTATACAACTTATGATTGGGACTTGGACTATCTAGTTATACCCGATGTAAGGAGTTACATTGTAGTACTCACGGGTTATAGCCATCACTTCGAGGAGTCACATTGTAGTGCTCAGTGTCACACACAGATGCAGATGTGGATAGTCTCAAGAGGTGTTGTACTTATTTTGGCTCTTAGTTGAGTGTATAAGGTACTTAGAGGTTTTCTTCTGCATCGTTCTTCAATCAACAATAGTGCAAGCTTAGGTAACGAGAACGGGGAATTCTACTTCATTTTTCAAGTTTGGTATATCGGGTTTACTTCACCAAGTGGTCACAACAATAGCCGACTGAATACGAGGTTGGTAAGTTAACCAAAGAGTTTAAAGGTTGAGATGTGAACAACAATTCTCATGGGATATTCGATGCTACAGAACGTCAACAATACTTCACAGTCTAAGCAAAATCTTTCAAGAATCTTCAATCTCATTCATGATTTTTCAAGATGTTTGCTTAAGACAAGAACTTCTCGTGTATATGGTCGTACACGTCAATGATGCTTCCGAAAGTTCGAAACCAACATGGGGGAGAACGTGTACTTTGATGTTATATGGTCAACTTCCAACGGAAAGTAGTTTATACTACTTTACTTAGTATGGTTTGTGAATTATTCTACATATGGGAGAAGAATTGTTGCTGATCTCTTGCATGTTCCCCCAAACAGATATTCACCAAAACCAAATTTGTCATGACACATTCAATTTATCATTGTCTCACGGTTTCTTCTTGGTTTTGTAAAATCCCGCGAAAGAATCTATTTCTCGGTTTAAATCATAGATTTATAAAATCCCGTGATGATGGAATTATCCTGGAGAAAGTAAAGTGCATTTTCGGATCTTAATTGATTCTGGTGCTACGGTTTCAACTTTGAAGAGGGGATAAAATGTGTACTTCATGTATTGGATGATTTTTTTGATATACTTCATGGCATTTTGGTTATTACAAATCTTTACGGGGTTATGGGCTTTTGACAAATATCGGGATAAAACCATTTTCAAAGTTCATTTAAAACATCAAAAACGGCTAGATATGGGCATTTAAACCACAAGATGTGACAACGGCATTAATTCATTATTATTTATTTGAGGTTGAAGTGTAATTTCACGGGTGCGTGTACTTAGTATCTGAAGATATCGAGGTTGGTTGGATGAAGATTCTTCGAGATCCTTGTTCGAGCTTTTAACCTTTACAATGACGAAGACTTGGATATCTAGTTATTTTTGTGATTCTTCCTCTCTATTACCACAAAATAACTATCACTTTAAGGAGTTACGTTGTAGTGCTCAGTGTCACATGAAGTTGTGGATATCCAATAGGTGATGTACGTCTTATACTTGATGGTTGGTTGGTTGAAGAGTATAGAGTACTTAGGGATTCGTAATTGCACGAACTCTCTACACCGCTCTTTGTCACACATTAGGGCAAGTTTAAGTCACAAGTTCGGGTTATTTTACTTCAGTCTCAAGTTCATCATAATGGGTTTTCTCCATCAGTAGTCGCGACAAAGAGCCGACTGAATGATAATGGGGTTGGTAACGAGTTAGCTGAGAGAAGTAGAAAAGAGAGAGATGACGTTTGAACACATCAGTTCAAGCCTCGTTCTTCAGCGAAAAATGGCGTCTGCAGACAACACTTCAGGCCCCGTTCCTCAAAGAAAAGAAAGGTGTACGCTTCAGTGCGCTTTATCTTCGGAAGAAGAGAAATCTTCTTGTTTATGACCACTCTCATCAACATGTCTCATGCTTTTCCCATGCTCATTCTGTCATCAAGTGAATCAACGTTCTGGAGTCATCGTTATTTACTTATTCTATAAAAAATGGCAACCTCACATGCAATTTTTGAGGGGGAGAAGGGTGAATATACTACATGTTGAGTGTTATCTTTAAATGGTCATACGGCTCCTGCACAAATCAGTTCAGGACCCGCATTTAATTTCATGACTCCTGATGTTTATTGACATCTTCTCACGGGATGATATGATTAGTGATAAAGTGCTTTCAGTTAATGCTTCATGTACACATAATTATGATGATTCTGATTAATCGTAACCATCAGGGGAGAGAAATGTGTACACCAAGGATGCACAACAAGTTCACGTGATCGGGATTAATGTCTTATGATACAAATTAATGTAGTACAAATTAAAGATGATCAATGTTTCAACTTGTTACCTTGGTATTATCATTTCATGTATACGTTGCGGGCTGATGGGTTATATGTAAGATTACTGAAATGCATTTGGGGAGATGTAGATGTTGATATTCTGTTCCCCAAATGGACAATCTTGAAGAAGGTCGAGTCTACAGTCTGTTCTACATTTTTCGCTATGTGTTAGAAGACTAAAGACGGCATGCATTTGGTTATAAAAAAACTTCTTCATATTCTGGGCATTCATCAGAAAGGTTGTCAGTTTGGGGGAGAGTGAAAAGCCAGATTTAATCCCTAATTAGATCTGCTCACATTGTTCTTCTGCAAGTAAAGAGATGGCAGCTGAGAAGATTTAGGAAGCTAAAAGAAGTAATGTAGTTTGAAGACCACTCTCAGATCTGTTACATCAAGTTCATCAAGGTGTTGAAGAACAAATTCCTGAGATTGATAATGAACCCCTCCACCATAATCTTACCCCAGACCCGAGTTCTGGAGAATCACCTTCACAAAGGGTCATTCGATCAAATTCTCATCAGCTCAATCAATCGTTTGATTATATCAGCAAGTGGTCAAAGGCTCACCCATTAGAGAATGTGATTGGCAATCATTGTCGACCTATTTCGACAAGAAGTCAACTACAAACTCATGCCATATGGTGCTACTTTGATGCACATGGAAATCCGATACCATTCGGTGGAAAATGATTTGATTGAACTCTTATCCATCTAAGGAAGAATTAAGGCGGTAATTCTTCACGTATCCTTGTATATATTTTTTAAACCAAAAAGAAAATAGAAAAAATATAAAACCTACAAAAACCATAAAAATCAGAAAATCATAAAAATACCAAAAATAGTTCCTCTAGGCATGTCTTCTGTTTATCGATAACATTTACAGTCCTAGAAATGTCAGTCAATAATGACATGGGACTTTAAATGAAGCTCGAGCAGAAGTTAAAACAAATGGTTAAAACATGTCATGTCGGCTTGCAGTTACTTCAGAATGTAACCCGTTCTTCATTATGGGGAAAGCACGTCGCCCAAAAGACGGCTGTTCCTCCCACTGGGTGAAGTTCACTCGGGCATGGATTACTTTATATCCATGTTTCTTCGATTTGATGTACATTTCAGTGCATCATTTCTCGTATAAGAAGAGAAGTCTTCTTTACATCGCAAATACTTTTCCATCTATGATTCTTCAGGAAAGTATTTGTGCTAAACTTGGTGGTACCATGAATTTTTTTTGGAAATCAATCAGACTTGAAGTTTTTCATAAAATTTGTCACTCAATCAATGACTACAGCTCTTTAAATAGAAAACGAGTCATTGATTGAGGGGGAGAGTGATTTCAAAATTTTATATCATCAAAACACGCCACTTTGTACATAATAAGCAAGTGAATAAAATTTGTTGTTATGTGTCAGTGTATGAGTTTCATTCAAATATCTTTCAAACTTATCATACCTGACACTAACATTCTCCCTCATTGATTGAGGGGGAGCATAATAATATTCCATTATCAGAATACATATTAAACCTGACAACATTTTCTCCCATATTTTCTAAACTTATTTAAATCAATTGGGATCACAAATCTCAAAAGGTTTGAAATTTTTGATCGGGGGAGAGAATGTGATTTAAATATGAAAACTGATAAAATGTGATCTTTTGGACTCAAGTGTAGGCTCTCTCATATGTGCTAAACTCTTTCGTATATCGATGCACATATTAAGGGGGAGCGAATGATTTATGATGGCAATTGTGGAAGAATACCAAAGACCGACCATCTTATTTAAATGTACTGGAGTTATAAGGATGGTAAGGTTAGGTATCAGTTCCCATGATCCAGCCAGAACCGGAGGGATCTTCCCAGGGACAATCCTAATGATAGAATAGAAGTCCTTAGGAACGATTAAAAAAGGAGAGAAGTGAAAATAAGGGAATAGTACCGACTGAGATGGAGCTAGTACTGGAACAAACCCAACAAGGTACTAGTGATGAAGTCTCGGTAAGCGCTGAAGGGGTTGAAGAATAAAAAAGAAATGTAAAGATAAATGGTGAAAAGAAAGAAGCCCTCCTTACTCTTTAGGCAGAAACCGGGTCAATACATATGCTGTCAGAATCAATTAGTTGATTGCTGACATTGAAGACAAGTATCATGGACCCAGTGATACGCTGCACAACCCTCCCTAGCCACTCAAGGTCCCTCAAAGGACCCTTGTTTCATTTTTCATGGAGATCAATACATTTCTATCGTCTCTCTCACTCCGAGTTAGACGATATTGAAAAGGTGGCAGTCCTCTCCAGCCTCCGATCACTAAATCAAAACACACTATTGAGTCTAGAGCCAAGAGATCATCCATAAATCTCATTAGGACACATTTCCATTATGCTTGCTGTTTCATACACCGTGAAAAGTAAGAAAACATATATTAAGAGTCCTACGCATTATCCTTGTGGTATTGCCAGAACATCCGAGTGATACGTAAAGTATTCACAATGAAGATAGAAATCCTTCTAGAGCCAACATCAAACAAGCTCTTGACATGTGAGATCCTTCATGGATCAAACTTGTGACAACTGGATAGAAACAATGGGGTAATTCGCATTTGAATCAAACTTGTTCCAGGAAATGAATTGACGGTCTCATTAATCAGTGGGTATTTAATTCACTGATTCACTCTACCGTGTTATCTGCTTTGAGACATTCCGGTATGTGAACATGCTTAGTATGATGATTCTAACATTAATTTGTTGGAAGACTCATTACTACAAGCTGGAAAGTCCTGTCAAGGAGAATATTTTTTAAAGGGGATTCTACCTGATCACAGGTCGGTCCTCACGGAACCGAAGGTTAATCCAACCACACCGGGAAAATGACAAAGCCATATTCGATCCCTAACTTTATTGCTAACTGTTTTATTTCAGATTCATATAAAGATGGTGATGGTGGTACCTAATTCTAGCAGAGACGTGTCAATCCACACTCCATGCTCACACTTCCAATTCATTATCAAAGACATCATGATAGCTGAAAGACCTACAACACAGCTTTCGCAACTCTGATGATAGTTATCATGATCCAGAAAAGTGTGAGCATGCGAGTCCAAAGGTCACAAAAATCACATGGAGGCAATATTACATCAAGGATGATTAAGAGATTTACGGTGGCTGATGATCTCAACGCAAGCTCAAAGATCACACATGCCAAAGGAACATTACTCACAAGATCACGACTTAAAGTACAAAGCTTACCAATTATGAAGAATCAAAGACTATGAGCTAAGAAATTAAGTTCATTAGAATGCTAGAATTCAAATTGTAATTTTCGGGGTGACCTCCCTTAGGGGGAGATTGTTAGGAATATAAATATTCATATGAAAGACTCGGTCACCCCGAGTATCCATTAGCATTAACTTAGCTCGTAGGCTGATTAGTATTAGTTTAGTTATAGAAATACTAGTTTAGTCATAGTAATATTTTTGAAAGTGGGTCGGGTCTTTACCTACTGTCAGCTCACTGCACAGCCCATGTGGGGCGTTTTATATGTAAGTATATATACCCTTTCCTACCCAAGGGAAAGGGTTGGTTGTTTCACAATACACACACACCAGAAGGTGTTTTTCTCTCACTAGAAACTTCCCACTCGACTATCTCTCTCTCTAACTCTAACCATGAAGAACATGTTCTTCCATAACCCAAGACCTCTCGAATCCCACATAATCAACATATTAATCGATCCTACAACATTGATCTGGTCTGAAAGCGTTATCAATGTTTTCATACAATATATTAAATAATTTTGTACAATAAATTAAGACATTTGCCTAACTAAATTTAATATTAAATTGCAGGATACATGTTGTGTTGTGTATACAACAGTGCATAGCATACAATATGATGGTGGTTGGGCTTATACAGGATGCAGATCATGCAGCACTAGAGTCACACCAATTGCATATAAAGGAATGACAACTTCGAAAAACAAGAATCAATTGTGGTACTGCAAGAAACATGGAGAAACATATTCCGTTGCATCTAGGTACAAAAAAAACCTCTATTAACATAAATACTTCAATCTGTTGTACCAAAAAGTATTAATCAATAATAATTTACATTTATTTACATTTGTAGGTTCAAGATCATTGTTCGTATATTCAATGATAGTGGTTCTGCCCAGGTTATTCTATTTGATAACAATGTGCATAAGATGACAAAGTTATCAGCATGGGAAATCATGCAAGAACAAGGCATGGATACAGATGAATACTTTCCAGATGAGCTTAACCAGATTATTGGAAAACAATATCTATTCAATGTGAAATATACTGTGTTCAACCATAACAATAACAGTCATATTTATCGAGCTGAAAAGGTCACTGAAGATGTTGATACAATCAACTACTTCAAGAATGGTTTCCTAGACGACGAGGTTTGATACATTACATTATTTAAAAATTAAACAATCAAGTATGCTATAATATAATTCCTCATTTGCTGCTGAAAATTAGTTCATAAACAATTCTTAATTGTATATGAAAACCTAATCATACATACTATAACAATTAGATTCCATCAGTACTAACTTTTAAGTTACTACTGCTTCTTTAAACTCATAATAGCATTACTAAATTTCAAATTAGTACTATTGTTAAAGCTTTTTAGTAACATAAAATTCAAAATTATGTAAACAATTCATAATACGATTCATATAATTTTATATAGTTTTTTAAAATATACGTCGAATACACAATTAAAAAACAGGGTTCCGAAGATGCGATAGACGAGGAGGCAGATGACCTACATGAATCCGAAGATGAAGATCAAGATGTTGAGAAAGGCGTGCATGATTCTGAAAATGAACTACAAGAAATGTGGGAAGACCTTGATGATTCTGACGCTGATGATGAAGTACTGGGAGAAGATATGGATGGTTCCGATGCAGATAAAGAAGAAATTGTAGAAGACCTGAATGATTCTGAAGTTGATGAACAAGAACATGGAGAAGACCTGGATGTTTCCAAATCTGATAAAGAAGAAATGGAAGAAGACCTACAAGGTACTGAAGATGAACAACATATTATTGGCGATCAGCTGCAGGATTCCGAAGATGATCTACATGATGATTCACATGACTTACAGAATTCAAGAAGTGTGCTTAAACTGACATCAGCTGAAGTGAATAAGGTATTATTTATTATACTTTGATATACGTCTAACCACAATTCGTGTTTGAAAATAAAGAACTTAAAAATTGTTATTTAAATTGCTTGAACATCATAGGTTGCGTCAACTAACACGGAAATTCCATCCATTGTTGAGAATGAGGTATGACATGCAGGTTTTCTATATACATTGTACGAGTATCTAAATTAGACACATAAGTCATATAAATTTCTTTTGGTTTTATATTATAGCATTATGAACAAGATAGTCTTTGCCCCACACCTGAAAACACTAAGGTACTAATCATTAGTCTCTCGAAGACATATACCAATCAACAAAGTAAATTATTGTACTTACTTTTAAACTTTTTTTATAGGATGCAGCAGCTAACATTTCACCAATGCTGGAAACCCAAACAATGTCACCTAATGGTAATGCTACTACAATTGGTCAACCAACTGGAAGAGATAAGAAGAGACAGCGTGAAATGATTAATGTAGGAGATAATGAAGCAGAAGAAAACATCCCCTTAAAGAGGGTGGTGACAGTAAATTTGTAGAAGGATGAATGAAAAAAGCCAAAACTGAATGCGATTAATATTATTTGAAATATATTTTCTTTGAACACTTTATTTGCATTGAACAATGTTTTTTATTCTGAATTTTGTTAAACAGTTTATAACATTGGTTTGTTTATTTGTTGAATAGGTTTTTATTTTTTAAACATAGGATTTTCCTACTACAAATGTACATATGCGGTAATGAATACAATATCCGATATCTGATAATACACAAAAGATGTCTGACACAAGTAATCACAAATTATACAAACATCACTAAACCACAAGCAGCATTAACGATTTATATTAGCAGCACTAACTAATAACGACGAACAGTACTAACTTCTATAACGAGCAGCACTAAAGATTTAAATATCAACTCTAATCGTATCATAGCAGTATTAAAATTAAACTACCAGTATTAATCAACTATATATCCAAACAAGTGGAACATTGATTTACAATATATCATAATGTTTAGTTTATTACCCTGCAATCTTGAAAAGTTGGCACAAATAATGGACTCCCAACAGTTTTTTTTCAACCATAGACCCATAAAAAAATTAAATAAATAAATAAAATTATTAAAAAAAATTATTTTTTAAACATAGTATTTTTGTAATACAAATTTACACAAGCAGTAATGAATACAAAAGCCGATATCTAATAATACACAAAAGATGTCTGACGCAGGTAATCACAAATCACACATTAACGATTTAACTTAGCAACATTAACTGATAACGTCGAACAGTACTAACTTCTATAATGAGCAGCACTAAATATTTATGTAGCAGTACTAATCGTATCATAGCAGTACTAAAAACATCTTTTTGCCAACAATGCTTCTACACCCAACGCAAATTGATGTCCGGGACGGAGCTCTCTTAAGGGGTGGAGATTGTAACAATTCGCATTTCAGGTTAATTTCTATTCCCGAAATTTTTACTATTCACTGGCACTATTTATACCCAAAATTTTTATTTCATATTCTCGTAAGTTGAACTATTTTAATGATAACCCGAGAGTTTGACACTCGTCGGATCATTTCTGCAAAAATCACGAAACCGTGTCTGAGATTTACATTTAGGTTTAAACGTCATTCTAGCATCCCGATATGTCCATAAAACATTGTAAGCAATAGAAATATGAATTTCTCACATGTTACGACAATTCCACAAGTTTTGGAATTTTACGTTTTCCAATTCAGCGTTTTACGCGAATTACGCGTTTTAGACCCGCGTTTCCAGTTTTAACAGTGTTTAAGCAACCCGATGGAACTTACCACCCATTTTATATTATATTATGGGGTATAATAATAAGTTAAATCATTCCTACAAGTTTCATATTTTTACGATACCCGGTTTTACGTTTCGTGACCTAACAACTTACGGTTAGCGATTAACGGAACCAAAAATAACTCCATAATTAGGATAATACCAAAAATGACCAAGTCATCTTATCCTACACATATGAACCACCAATAGGGGGGAGTCATCCCTTGTGTGTCTTGATCTCATGCTTTGAACCCTAGGATGATTACATGTGTTTAACTTCCCATGTAAGCCTTAGAATAAGTCTTGCAACTAACCTCCTTAAGGCACCTTCCTATACACCTTCCTAACCTCCTCAACTCACTATAAAAGCCACCTCCTCTCCCCATTGATTCCGCCCCATATACACAACACAAACACCTTTCATTTGCTAGTTTATTTCAAGTATTATCAAAAAGATACAAGTGCTATATCAATCCAAAAAATCTTGTTAAGTTTTTATTGATCCAAAGCCCTAGATTTTCTTCCTTTTGGTAATCTTTCATCCACACAAGAAGAGTTCTAGTAGAAGTCTTCAAGTGCTTTTCCAAGTAATCAAAGAAGTAGGAAGCTAGTTCTTGATCAATCAAAGTCCTATCCATGTTCTTAGTTTCCTTTCATTAGAAAGCCAAAAGTTTTAAGAAACCCTAACATATTTTCTTGCTCAATATCATTTTCATGCTTATTATGCTTCATTCATGTTATATATGGTCTTTGTGTTATGTTCATGATGTATAAAAACCCTTAAAACAAGTTAAGAACTCTATATATTAACCTATCTTAAGTAATCAAGGAAACTAGAGACTTATATTGTGAAATTAGAACAAAATGGTATAAACATGATATTGGAAAATTACCTACTATTATAGAGGACTTAAAAAGGAAAACATATCAATTTGAATCATCGAAAACGAGTACACGAGTCAAAAGTTATGGCCAAAAGAAGTTAGCGAAACCAAAATGGCAAAACTGGAATTTACATTCTGTAACAGAACCTAAAACACGCAAAACGAGGCATTTCTGCTTCGTTTCATCAAAAAGTTAAAGCACAAAAGTTGTCCGGAACGACGTTTTCTTCAAAACATATTTGGATCACGAGTCCTGTAAACGCATAACGAATGACATTTTTTCTTAAATTCTTAACAGCCCTTTATATTGCCTAAATGATCATGTAATAGGTCACGGCTAATTAAGACCAAGAGGCCTAATGGCCTTAGGCCGAGACCACAGCCACGGCTAAGGCCAAGGATGAGTCTCAAGACCATGGTAGCCCCGACCAAAGCCACGGCTAAGACCTTAAGGCTTTCTATGCCGAAAACATGAACTAAAGTGTTAGTAATAACATAACCAACCAATTTGGATCTACTCCATCAATAAACCATGAGGTTTTGCAAGTAATATCACATCCGTACAAGACTTAATGAACTTATAAAGATAACCATCTTCATTCAAAATAAACTTTCCTAAGTTTATTCAACTTTCGGACATGTAACGTTTAAAGACCAAAAACATATATTTTCTATCGAATACTACAACACTAGGGAACTTCATGTGAGGGGTTTCATTTGGGTAAATGGATCGACGAGTTACTGGATTTATGAATTAAAGTGTCCTAGCTCCTTGAACATTTACTACATAACCTCTGAATTATGATGGCCCGAACGGTAGTACAAGATATACAAACTAAATGTGTTTCATAAACCATCTTCATACAACGACCTACACACATACTAAGTACTACATCATGAACAATATGCAAGACATATATATGCACGTTTTGTATTCTTAGACATTATTCCAACCTAAGTCGCAACGTTCTATTGTAGGTTGCACTTAGAGGTTTCCCGGCTTATCCATCGAACTCATTAAGGCTGCACTTAGAGGTTTCCCGGCTTATCCATCGAACTCATTAAGGCACTAAGACACCATCCAACTCACAGTGAGTTAATAGCCCCACTTTCTATTACTTAATTATTTTACAAACCCTTGGGGGGAATACATGCTATTTTAACCGAACATAATGCTTTGAAATTGTATGCTATCTGATTGTTTTATTATCACTAAGTAGCATCATTGCCAATCATAGGCCCCATATCATGAACCATTTAATCACTAGGATAGTGAGCGCGAGTATTGTGAATACGCCTATTGGGATTGACGAATCCCGTTTGTGTTGACCGGTTAGGCAAACAAACGCACTATATTTGAGACTTAGATATGTTGGCAAAGTACCTACCGGGGCAACTCCACCGATCGATATTGGTACACGTTAACGTATTGGTTGCATGAGCTTAGTGAATAATAATAACGGTTTTGTTTTCCAACCATGAGTATGAGTCTAATTAACTCACACTACCAACATATTGTGTTCAACTACATAACAAACTCTATGAATATCACGCAACCTTTGTGTTAACAGTTTAAGCATGTACTTCAGGTGCATAATGATCAAGGATGGCACGGAGGGGCACGGACTCAATCAAGAAGGCTATAACTTATTTTATCATTCAAAACGACATCAAATGACTTTATATTAATGTATTTTGTAAACATGGAACCTTTTGTGTAACACCCCAACCCAGCAAGGGTAGAAGTATCACACAAATGGCTCCATATCAGATCAAACAAAGCATACAATCAATAATAATACAATGGTTCTCAAAGGTTACAAATGAAATCTTGCAATACAAAGGCTTACAAAGGAAAATAAAAGCTGCCTATCAAATCCATAAGTACATCTCTTCTAATGGCTTCTACTCAGAGTCTTCTAAGTCCAAAGTCTCTTCACTCTTACCCAGCTTCCAACTAAAACCTGTCGCGGGAAAAGAAACGCGGCTGAGCTACTAGATCTCAGTGAACAGATATAACGTAACAAGCAGTAGTATAATGTATAATTTACATGAGTAAAAGAGTGTGGAAGCATGAATACATGGTATCAAGATGAAAGGTAAGAGTACATGGTATCATAAGGAAAGGTAAAAGGGTACATGGTAAAGGAAGTCAGAAATCCACTACGAGCCCATAACATAACATGAATCATAATCATAATCATAATCGTAAACATGCAGAGGGGAGACCTCTTAGTATCCTGTGAATATGAGGGGTGTCCTCAATCATGGGTATCCTGTAAATATGAGGGGTGTCCTCAATCATGGGTTGGAGTAGCTAGCTCCCGGAGTGTGAAAGACGTGTATCGCACACACCATCAGTCACCATGAATAACATAACATAACATGAACATGAACAAATCTAGGATGCATCCATACGCCCCCGGTGGCCATAATCTGCCTCTACATAAACATGAATCATAAACATAAACGTGCAGGGACGGGACAGGTCATCACTCTCCTGCCCTAGAGTCATGCCATCGGTGCATCGACTGACATGGACATGAAACCCTCATGCCTAGTGAGTGGCTCGTAGTATCAAACTGAGGGTAAAGGTCAAGTATCACGAATCATGTTTTTAGTTTACTTGCATAGGTCAATATCTTGTTTCATAAGTTCATAATCATAAGAACAGAATGAAGGCTTCTTATAAAAGAAGCAGAATATCTGTACCTTATACCGCAAGTGAAAATACAACTAGAAACATAAAGACCGGAAGCAACCTCCATCTTCAGCGAATCTACACACATTCATGATCGTCTTATTAATAACTTATTTTAATTCGGATTATTCATTTTAGTCGGCTTCCCATTTTTAGTAACATTTTATATTTAGAGGCTTTCTATTTTTAACATGTTTCTCGATTTAATAACGTTAGGGTTAAAATGCCCACTAAATATCCTTTAATATGATCAATATTTTAGTTTAGGGTTATATATGACGCTTATGTAAACTTAAGGGATTGTATAACCAACATTATATTTTAAGGGTTATTATGACCACTTTAATTAGTTTAAGGTCCAAGGTGTAAATTACCTAATCATACCACAATTTTCTTATATTGCACACTTCATTAATATTTCATACATTGAAATTCTAAATCAGGGACTTGACCAACAAACAATTCAACTTGACAAACCATCTATATTTAATGCTAAAAATAAAGTACCCACGCCTCCTTTTCAGTCTATGTTTTCTTGATTTTAAAACACACGCACCCCACATCTCCCTTCTAACCCATACTGCCCATAACCTACATCACATTTACTTACACCACATGCAATATCAGACCACATAAACTCACCCCTGACTGAACTCGACACCTCAACCACAACAGCCTAACGTTTACCCATATTCGACCATATCCTCTTGTGTTTAAAACCCTTGGTATGAACCCTCAACTCGACCCTGTTAACATACACACTTTGCATCCTTTTCCCATCCACACGACACACACACAAAACGCTACATTGCCCTCATGAAACCATATTTTTGTGACACTCTTCTCACAGTCCCTGTGACACACATGAAAAACCCATATCCAGTCCTTGGTTCCCAGCCATTCAATACCCATGTCGACCCCTCAAGACTTACCCCAACCAGTCCTAATTCGACCACATTTGATGAGTGTGTAAATACTCATCATTTTTACCTAATCTGAGCTGCCAAAACATTCAAAAACACTCAGAAATACATCAAAATACTGAAAATATCCCAGGGATTGTGTTTTATGTGTTTTAAATGCAAAATGTTTAAAAACAGTTGAAAAACGAACAAAGTTTGCAAAATTGGCAGTTTCAGTCCCTCAAGTTTCAAAACTTGTCAAAACTAGTCCCTAAGCATTTGTTTTGTCAGAAAAATCACCAAAGGTCCTTTTTAATCATAATTTATCATATTTATTCCTTTGGTGAAAAGTTTGAGTAAAATACATCTTTGGTCCCTCAAGTTTGAAATCTGTCAAAAATAGTCCCTGGGAATTTTAAAAGATAGAAAAGTGAAATTTTGGTTCTTGGATTATGGAAACATGGCAAGATTCACCCTTGATGTATTTTGGAAGATGTGCAAGATGGGTCCTCAAAAATTCAGGAATTGCAAGAATGGTCCTTGTGATTTATCTATAACAAACGGACCCAAAAATAAAATAACCAACCCCATCCCAAAAATAACTAACACAGCCTAACCATTTAACTACCCAATCCCATTAAACCAATCGGCCCAAAACCTAAATCTAAACCCACAAGCCCAATCCCAATTAAACCCTACCGACCCACTACCAAAAACCCGACCCACCCACCTTTAAATAAAACTAACCAATTCGGACAACAATCCCCAAATGGAGTTAGGTCAAAATCCCTAATCTTGTTTTCTTCCCTATCCCGCAAGAACACACCACAACAGCCAAACCATCACTATCCACCTCTCCCCAAAACTTTCATCTTTTTACCACCTTCTCCACTTCCCATCTCTGCTACCCTTCCCCTTATACCTCCCCACTCACGGGTTTCACCTCCACCTCACCTATCCGAGGGATTTAGTGGCGCTAAGACCAAAATAAAGGGCCAAGATCATTTCTTTTTAATCCTACGGCTGGGAAAGAGTCAAAGAAAGCACAAATCGAAGTTATCAAAGGATTACTCTCACGGGAGAAACACAAGAAGAAGGACCGGAGTATTTTATTCTTTTTCTTAGTAGTATAAATAGAGTAGGAGGTTATTGTAGTAACCAGGTTTTATTTTAGCTTATTTTTTCGGTATGTTTTTATTTTAAGTTGTAATTTACTCTTGCTTTTAATTTAATTTAAATCGAGTTTTTATTTATCGCTTCTTACAATTGCTTCACTACTTGTTAATTTCTGCGTATTAAGATTCGTATGTTGTTTTAGTATAAGAACTTGTGAGAAGTTGTTGTTCTTAGTTTAAGATTGTCTACTGCTTCGATTCTGGTTGTTTTGTTACTGCTTCGATTCTGATTGTGTTGTTTATTTGATATGGTTTATTTAGTTTAAGATTTGATATGGTTGTGTAGGTTCTCGGAGAATCTTTGAAGTTTGTTCCAATTTCTATTTAGTTTTTATTTAGTTATTGCTTATTGTTCTTGTTCGTGCCTCAGTAAAAGAAAAAAAAAAAGGGCATATATACTTTGGATCGGTTTAAGTTTCTTGTTTGAGTTTGAGTTTGTATACTTTGGATCAGTTGTGCTTATGTTTATGTTTAATGATTCAATGATTAATGTTTATTTAGTATGGTTTGTTTAGTGTTTGTGTGTTGAGTTTATTAGCAGCTGTGTTTAGATATCGCATGTTTGTGTTTAAGTTTTGGTTAATGTTGCCTTGAGTCACTTGTTGGATTTGAGATCTAAACAAAGAAAAAAAAAAATAGCAAAACTGCAGTCCTGGGGTTCGAACCCAGGGCAGTTAGCTAACAAACCAAAGCAACCCTTAGTTGTTTAAAACCTGTTTTTAGTTTTTAAAAGTTTTACAAATCTAGTCCTTGAGTTTCAATTTAATCCAAATTGGTCCCTGTCTTTCTTAAATCCGATTTTAGTTTAAAATAAGTTTCAGAAAAGTGCAATTCAGTCCCTGCCTTTGTTTTAGTATTTTTAAAGTTTAATTTTTTACATTTTTGGCCCCTAGACTTTTATAGATTAGTATTTTCTTTTATAAAATTAGTTTTTCTTGCATTTGTACCCTAGGATTAGTATTTCATTTATTTCAAGTTTTTAGCTTCGTGTGTTTACCGTATTTATTTGCGTTTTCATTTATTTCAATTTCTGTTTTTATTTATTTAATTTCAATTACCACAACACCAAATAATCTCCAAATCAAATCATCAAGCATTTTAATTCCGAACCTAAAACGATATCCTCGATTCACACCTCGTTGGGACACGACCCGGGTGATCACTTGCCCGGTATCACACACATCACATTCACGGGTTTTGCAAGTTTGACTTGTCATTTCTCAAAGTATCACGTGTGCACGATACTATATTTATTTATATATATACTACACACGGATCAAATTTTAATCAAATGTACCATCTAGCACCCCCATTTTAGCCAAAATTTTAAAAATTTTTTTTCTCACTTAGAACGAAATAAAACGGTTATCAGTCCGCCATGTCTAACCCACAAAAAGGATTGGCTAATCCAAGAGCAAACGGCTCTTGGTAAAGATGTCCCAAATCCGTTGATGGCTTGCAATTTGCCGAAAATTGTATGGTTTTCGACTCACCATATCCTAAAAAGATGAAGAGTGGCTAGCCCGCAAGATTATGGCTTGTGGTAAAGGCAGTGGAAAAACCATAATTGGTAATCAGCTCACCAAAGATAATATTGATAATTTATCTAAGAGTTGGCTAGTCCAGAAGCAAACGGCTTCTGGTAAAGACAAATCAAAACCGTTGACAGCTGATGGTTTGCTCAAAATCATTTGGTTATCATTGTACCAAGGTTCTTACTTGAACTAAAACAATTGGCTACTCCAGAAATGATGGATATCTGGTAAAGAGAAAAATCCATTAAAACTTCATAAAAGATTGCTAGGGACTAGCAATAGTTTAGTGTGGGGGATTGATGAGTGTGTAAATACTCATCATTTTTACCTAATCTGAGCTGCCAAAACATTCAAAAACACTCAGAAATACATCAAAATACTGAAAATATCCCAGGGATTGTGTTTTATGTGTTTTAAATGCAAAATGTTTAAAAACAGTTGAAAAACGAACAAAGTTTGCAAAATTGGCAGTTTCAGTCCCTCAAGTTTCAAAACTTGTCAAAACTAGTCCCTAAGCATTTGTTTTGTCAGAAAAATCACCAAAGGTCCTTTTTAATCATAATTTATCATATTTATTCCTTTGGTGAAAAGTTTGAGTAAAATACATCTTTGGTCCCTCAAGTTTGAAATCTGTCAAAAATAGTCCCTGGGAATTTTAAAAGATAGAAAAGTGAAATTTTGGTTCTTGGATTATGGAAACATGGCAAGATTCACCCTTGATGTATTTTGGAAGATGTGCAAGATGGGTCCTCAAAAATTCAGGAATTGCAAGAATGGTCCTTGTGATTTATCTATAACAAACGGACCCAAAAATAAAATAACCAACCCCATCCCAAAAATAACTAACACAGCCTAACCATTTAACTACCCAATCCCATTAAACCAATCGGCCCAAAACCTAAATCTAAACCCACAAGCCCAATCCCAATTAAACCCTACCGACCCACTACCAAAAACCCGACCCACCCACCTTTAAATAAAACTAACCAATTCGGTCAACAATCCCCAAATGGAGTTAGGTCAAAATCCCTAATCTTGTTTTCTTCCCTATCCCGCCAAGAACACACCACAACAGCCAAACCATCACTATCCACCTCTCCCCAAAACTTTCATCTTTTTACCACCTTCTCCACTTCCCATCTCTGCTACCCTTCCCCTTATACCTCCCCACTCACGGGTTTCACCTCCACCTCACCTATCCGAGGGATTTAGTGGCGCTAAGACCAAAATAAAGGGCCAAGATCATTTCTTTTTAATCCTACGGCTGGGAAAGAGTCAAAGAAAGCACAAATCGAAGTTATCAAAGGATTACTCTCACGGGAGAAACACAAGAAGAAGGACCGGAGTATTTTATTCTTTTTCTTAGTAGTATAAATAGAGTAGGAGGTTATTGTAGTAACCAGGTTTTATTTAGCTTTTTTTTCGGTAAGTTTTTATTTTTAGTTGTAATTTATTTTAAGTTTTAATCGGATGTAATTTTTAAGTTAGTTAATGAAAGTCGAGTTTATTTGTTTTGCTTAGATTACTGCTTCGATTCCGCTATTTTAATTATTGTTGTTGTTGCTTCGATTCTGTTTTTTTTTAAGTTGTAAAAAAGAAAGAAAAAAAAATATGGTTAGTTTATTTTACTGCTGATATGATTAGTCTTTGTTGGTTAGGATCGAGTAGTTAATGTTTTGGATCTGTTAATAGTTGGATTTAGATATTTTGTGGTGCAACTTTTGTTTGTGGTTGTGTTTATCATAGTTAGTGTAGAATCAGTGTTTGTGTTTTAGTATCTGTTCGTGTTTTAGTTTGTGTTTTAGTTTATCTGTTTGTGTTTGTGTTATTGGCTTGTTTGTTTAATGTTTGTGTTTGTGTTGTTGCACTTGAGAACTTAACAAAAAAAAAAAAAAAAAAAAATTATATATAGCAAAACTGCAGTCCTGGGGTTCGAACCCAGGGCATTTAGCACGCAATCAAAGCAACACAGCCCTTTGTTGTATTTTCGGGTTTTTACAGATTTTCAATATTTTCTAGGTAGCTTAATTTAAGTTAGTACAAGCTAAAATTTTGGATTTTAAATCTCCACTAGCTCATCTAATTGTAGTAATTTTCTTTAGATTTTAGGACTAGCGTATGATAGCTCTTTAAGCCCTTGAACTAGCCTAGTTTGCCCTGCATATTGAGTGTAGCAGCAGACCGCAGTGTTTTTTTTAGCTCACTTAGAGCTTATTTTTGAGCTTAATTTGAAGTAGAAAAAGCCAAAATAAATTAGATAAGCTTGTTTAATTGATTGTTATTAAGTTCTTCAAAAGAAAAATAAAAGTAAAAAATAGTTTCAAATATTTGTAGTTAACCAGGTTCGAACCTGGGGTGTTTTCCATTTCAAACAGTTTTAAGTTTTCCCTTTTTACAAAGCAGTCCCCGAGTTTCAGTTTTGTCCAGATCAGTCCCTGTCTTTCTTATAAACCGATTTTAGTTTAAAATAAGTTTCAGAAAATTACAATTCAGTCCCTGCTTTTGTTTTAGTATTTTTAAAGTTTAATTTTTTACACTTTTGGCCCCTAGACTTTTATAGATTAGTATTTTCTGTTATAAAATTAGTTTTTATTGCATTTGTACCCTAGGTTTAGTATTTCATTTATTTCAAGTTTTTAGTTTCGTGTGTTTACCGTATTTATTTGCGTTTTCATTTATTTCAATTTCTGTTTTTATTTATTTAATTTCAATTACCACAACACCAAATAATCTCCAAATCAAATCATCAAGCATTTTAATTCCGAACCTAAAACAAAATCTTCGATTCACACCTCGTTGGGACACGACCCGGGTGATCATTTGCCCGGTATCACACACATCACATTCACGGGTTTTGCAAGTTTGACTTGTCATTTCTCAAAGTATCACGTGTGCACGATACTATATTTATTTATATATATACTACACACGGATCAAATTTTGGCGCCGCTGCCGGGGAGGTTGTGTTGCGACAATATTGTTTAAGGTTTAAACGATTAGTGACTTGAGATCCTTCTTCACGAAGTTATCACTTCCAAAAAATTTATAAAACACAAAAATATTTTTCTTTTCTTTTGTATATATATTATCATATAAAAACAAAAATACAAAAAAAAAATTTTCCGTTTTTCTTGTTAAATTAATAAAACAATAAAAAAAAATTTTACCGTCGAAAACCAAGACAGAATACTACCTAACTGGGGGTATGACCATTAATAAGTTCCCAAACAAAAGATTAAAACTTGCCTTTATGTCGCTTGCGAATTCGGCTCACCTTTGATTGATAAACAAACTATAAAGGAGGTTCTAGGATGGTCTTGACATTAAATTGCAGACCGAAAGGAGCGGGTTTTTAAGGACATTTATTGCCCACCTTTGCTCCTCCGCCACCCTGTGCGTTTTTCTTTCAAAGAGCTACCGTACGCTTGTTTGATTTAAGGTTTAAGTTCACTTGTGTTTTGCCTCGGTCTTGTTTTAATTGAAATTGTTTTTGTTAGTGCATGCGCACTCGTTCTTCTCCGTCAACAAGTCCTTTACGTGAACTCGGGCATACCTCGAGAAGACGTAATCGAAGACGTAATCGTGGGAATTCCGCCCCAATAGCCGGACCCGAGATTCGTGCTATTCCCGTTCCTCCCATTGTCACAATGGCGGAGGATCGTACCATGTGTGAGCTTCTCCAAGCACCCACCGAGGGTTACGGAGATGCTATTGTTGTTCCGGCAATCGTTGCCGATAGCTTTGAGCTTAAGACCGGGTTGCTATCCTTAGTAACTTCGAGTCAATATTTCGGATTTGAGAGGGACGATCCTCATTCCCACATTCGATGGTTTAACAAGATCACCTCTACCATCAAATACCGAAATGTACCACAAGATGCAATCAAATTGCTTCTTTTTCCTTTCTCTCTCGAGGGGTCGGCCCGGACTTGGCTAGAAAAACAACCCCCTCGTTCTATTTTAACATGGGAAGATTTGGTGTCGAAATTTGTAAATGAATTCTTTCCTCCATCAAAAACCACAGCCCTTAAAAATGAAATCACCAAATTCACTCAAAAATTTGATGAATCCTTTAGTGAAGCGTGGGATCGGTTTAAAGAATTACTTCGCAAATGTCCTCACCATGGTTTCTCCGAGTTACATCAAATCGATACCTTCTACAATGGTTTGAACCATTCCGATCAAGACTCTCTAAATGCCGCCGCCGGTGGTAATCTCTTGTATCGGACGACTAAAGATGCTTTAGCCATCATTGAAAATAAGTCTAAGGTTCGTACTTCACGAAGCAAGCAAGTTGTTTCTCAAGTGAATGCTTCACCTTCTACTTCATCTCCCGTGAGTTCTTCTAGCACCGATGCTAAGATTGACAAACTAACGGAGGCTATTCAAGCTTTGGCTCTTTCCAAGCATAAGAAACAATCTTCCCCACAAACTTCTTCACCCACTCAAGTCAAAGCGGTGGAAGAAACTTGTGTCACTTGTGGTGGTCCTCATGCATATTACAATTGTACTGCCACCGATGGTAGTCATTGTGATGTCAATGCGGTATCCGGGTCTTTCAACCAAGGAGGTAATCAATACCGTCCTCAAGTTGACCCGAACTATCGTGTTAGCAATCAAAATGGACCACCCGGATTTTCTCAACCCAACAATCCAAATAGATTCAATCAAAACCAACCGAGAGGGCAAAATGTTCAAAATCAATTTCAAGCCCCGATCAATCAATACCCAAATCAAGGTGGTAATTTTAATCAAGGCTTCCAAGCTTCGACTTACCAAGCCCCAATTGCTTCCTCAAACGAACTTGCTAATTACGTCAAAGCAAATGAAGCAAATTTGAGGTCAATGCAAAATCAAATCACCACCTTGAAAAATGATTTTCAAACTTCAATTTCAAAACAAGGTTATGAACTTAAAAATGAGCTTAAGAATACAAATCAAAAGATTGATCAATCTCAAAATAAAATTGAGAACATGTTTGCCAGTCTCATGTGTCAATTGAATCAACCTTCAACTTCGGGAACTCTCCCGGGTAATACTGTGGTCAACCCAAAGGGTGAGTTGAAAGCTATTACCACTCGTAGTGGTAAGACAATCGATGGACCCTCGATTCCTACTCCTTCTCCGGTGAAGGAAGTGGAACGAGAAACCAAGGTGACAAAGGACAAAGTGCAAATTACTAGCCCACAAAGTACCGCAAACGTCCAACCTTCGGTAGTCCAATCTCCAATTCCGGAACCCGATGTTCCGAAGACAAATTCTAAGCCCTCGATTCCTTATCCTTCGAGGCTTAATGAGCAAAAGCTCCGTGACAAAACTAATAGTCAAATGATGAAGTTTCTTGAAATCTTTCAAAAGATACACTTCGATATTAGTTTTGCGGATGCTCTTCTCTACATGCCAAAGTTTGCTTCAACATTCAAAAGTCTCCTTAGCAATAAGGAAAAATTGTTGGAATTGGCAAAGACTCCATTGAATGAGAATTGTTCGGCGGTGATTCTTAAGAAGTTACCCGAAAAACTAGGAGACCCCGGCAAATTTCTCATTCCTTGTGACTTCCAAAAGCTTGATGAATGCTTAGCCTTGGCCGATCTTGGCGCAAGCATCAATCTAATGCCTCTTTCCGTATGGGCAAAGCTTTCTCTACCGGAACTTACTGATACACGAATGACTCTCGAGCTTGCAAACCGATCGGTTACTGTTCCGAAAGGTATTGCCGAAGATGTCTTCGTGAAGGTTGGCAAGTTCCATTTTCCTGCTGACTTCGTAGTAGTCGATTTTGATGCCGATCCCCGTGTCCCCCTTATTTTGGGAAGACCATTCTTGAAAACGGCTCGTGCATTAATCGACGTCTACGAAGGTGAAATGACTCTTAGAGTCGGTGATGAAAAATTGGTCTTAAATATTGAGAGTACTTCAAAACATCCTTTCAAGCATGATAGCGAGTCAATTAACCAGATTGATATCATTGATACTACATGCGAGGAATATTTTCATGAAGTGCTAAGTGGCAATCCCACTTCTTCGGACCATACCAATGCTCTCTCTTCCCCTTCTCTCACTCCATTTGAGGGAAGTGACTTCATTTTGGAGGAGATTGAAGCTTGTTTAGCTTGTGATGTAACTCAATCGGAAATGGATGAAGGTGTGTTTGACATGGAGGGAGACCTTCGTCTAATTGAGAAGTTACTTAATGAAGATCCATCATCTCTCCCTCCAAAAGAACTTCATAATGAGGAAATCACATCTAGTGAGAATCCTATTGATCCACCGGAGGTCGAACTTAAGGACTTACCGCCTCATCTCGAATATGCATTTTTGGAGGGTACCGATAAATTACCCGTCATAATTGCTAAAGATTTAAATGATGAGGAGAAAACTGCTCTCATAAAGGTTTTAAAGTCACACAAGCGAGCCATCGCTTGGAAACTTTCCGACATTAAGGGTGTTAACCCGGAATTTTGTACACACAAGATTTTAATGGAAGATGACTTTAAACCAGCGGTTCAACATCAAAGAAGGGTTAATCCAAAAATTCACGAGGTTATCAAAAAGGAAGTTCTTAAACTCCTTGATGCCGGCTTGATTTACCCTATCTCGGATAGTCCTTGGGTGAGCCCCGTTCATTGCGTGCCTAAAAAAGGTGGCATTACCGTTGTTACAAATGATGAGAACGAGTTGATTCCTACTCGATTGGTGACGGGATGGCGTGTATGCATTGACTACCGAAAGTTAAATGACGCCACCCGTAAAGACCACTTCCCTCTTCCATTCATGGACCAAATGCTCGAAAGACTTGCGGGAAACGAGTACTATTGTTTTCTCGACGGTTTCTCGGGTTACTTCCAAATTCCCATTGACCCGCAAGATCAAGAAAAAACCACTTTCACTTGCCCTTATGGAACGTTTGCCTACCGACGCATGCCTTTTGGCTTATGTAATGCTCCGGGAACGTTCCAAAGGTGTATGTTGGCCATTTTTCACGACATGGTCGAGAAAACTATGGAGGTCTTTATGGATGATTTCTCGGTCTTTGGGGATTCTTTCACCACATGTCTCTCCCATTTGGACAAAATGCTTCAACGTTGTGAAGACACTAATCTTTGTCTAAACTGGGAGAAAAGTCATTTCATGGTCAAAGAGGGCATTGTCCTCGGCCATAAGATTTCTAAGAGTGGGATTGAGGTCGATAAGGCTAAAGTTGATGTTATCGCTAAGCTACCTCATCCCACTACCGTCAAGGGTATTCGGAGTTTCCTTGGTCACGCCGGTTTCTATCGTAGATTCATTCAAGATTTTTCGAAAATCGCCCGGCCGATGACCCGTCTCCTTGAAAAGGAAACTCCGTTCGTTTTCTCACAAGAGTGCACTGAAGCTTTTCAAACTCTAAAGAAAAAGCTTACTGAAGCACCGATCTTAGTTGCCCCCGATTGGGACCTACCTTTTGAACTTATGTGTGATGCAAGTGATTTTGCCATAGGTGCGGTCTTGGGGCAACGAAAAGCAAAACATTTTCAGCCTATACACTATGCTAGCAAAACTATGACCGAAGCTCAAACACATTACACCACGACGGAAAAAGAATTATTAGCCGTGGTATATGCTTTCGAAAAGTTTCGGCCATACTTAATCTTGTCTAAAAGCATAGTGTATACGGATCACTCGGCTCTCAAATATCTCTTTGCAAAACAAGATGCAAAGCCGAGATTGCTCCGTTGGGTTCTCCTCCTACAAGAATTTGATATCACCATCCGTGATAAAAAAGGAGCCGAAAACCTTGCTGCTGATCATTTGTCCCGATTAGAGAATCCTCATCAAAGTGTGCTCGAGAAAAAGGAAATAAATGAAACATTTCCTCTCGAGACACTTAACGTGGTATCTTTTCGTGGTGATTCTAGTACTCCATGGTTTGCCGATTTTGCAAACTACCATGCGGGAAACTTTGTTGTGAAAGGGATGTCGTCCCAACAAAAGAACAAATTCTTCAAAGATGTGAAGCATTACTTTTGGGACGATCCCTACTTGTTTAAAGTGTGTGCGGATCAAGTCATCCGGCGGTGTGTTCACGGCCAAGAAGCCGTTGAAATTCTTAAGGCTTGCCACAATGGACCCACGGGGGGACATCATGGTGCAAACTACACCGCCAAGAAAGTATTTGATTCCGGTTTCTTTTGGCCCACAATCTACCGTGATGCCCATGACTTGGTCAAATCTTGCGACTCTTGTCAACGTCACGGGAAGATTTCTCAAAAAGATGAAATGCCACAAACCGTCGTTCAAGTTTGTGAAATCTTCGACGTTTGGGGCATTGACTTCATGGGCCCGTTCCCGTCTTCACGAGGGAACAAGTATATACTCGTGGCTGTCGATTACTTGTCTAAATGGGTTGAAGCGAAAGCACTCCCCACCAACGACGCCCGAGTAGTGTGCAAATTTTTGAAAACTCTCTTTGCTCGGTTTGGAACTCCACGTGCTATCATTAGTGATCGTGGTACGCACTTTTGCAATGATCAATTTGCAAAAGTCATGCTTAAGTACGGTATCACTCACCGTCTTTCTACCGCATATCACCCACAAACAAGTGGACAAGTGGAGGTTTCAAACCGTGGTTTAAAAAGAATTTTGGAAAGGACCGTAGGTGAAAACCGTGCGTCTTGGTCGGATAAACTAGATGATGCACTTTGGGCCTTCCGTACAGCTTATAAAACACCCATCGGGTGTACTCCTTACAAACTTGTGTACGGAAAGGCGTGCCATCTACCGATCGAGCTCGAGCACAAAGCCTATTGGGCCTTGAAGCATGCAAACTTCGACCTAAAGTCCGCGGGTGATCACCGCAAAGTTCAACTCAATGAATTAAATGAACTTCGTGATCAAGCCTACGAGAATTCTTTGATCTACAAAGAAAAGACAAAGAAGATCCACGACTCCAAGATCAAAAACCGCGTTTTTAACGTTGGTGATCGAGTCCTTCTTTTTAACTCTAGATTAAAGATTTTCTCGGGCAAGTTAAAAACCCGATGGACTGGACCATTCACCGTTGCCAAAGTTTTTCCTTATGGTACTGTCGAGTTATCTCAAAATGACGGACCAAACTTCAAGGTGAACGGTCATAGGTTGAAGCATTATTTTGGAGGGGACATACCATCCATGGTTGTCCCGGATCTCCAAACTTTCCCCATGGACCAATGAATTCGGGGTCGAGTCAAGCTAGTGACTCGGTTATCAAAAACATTAGCAAAACATGGGGTCTCACCCGTGTCTCTGTTTTCTTCCTCTTTTCTACCACTGAGTGTGGGGGAGATGGTCTCTTCCACTCACTTCCCCGTAGACTTTTTAATTGATTTTTCTCCCGGGCTGTTCAGGAACCCTTTGTTACAGTTGGCCGTTCACAAGCGGTTAGCTTGCGTGACAAACCTGATTGTTCGGGAGAAATCAACTCAATTCGGGGTCGAGTCAAGCTAGTGACTCGGTGATCAAAAACTCAAGCACCATATGGGTTTTCACCCATATTTCTGACTTCTTTCTATTTTCTACCACCTAAGTGTGGGGGAGATGCCCCACATGTTGTATATATGAAAATTTTTCAAAAAAAAAAAAAAAAAAAAAAAAAAAAAAAAAAAAAAAAAAAAAAAAAAAAAATGTGTATATAAAATAAAATGGCTATTCATATTTCCCTTTCACGTTCTAAGTGGTGGTTTAACAACCGGTACTTTGAATATTGAGGGCAATATTCAGTTCTAAGTGTGGGGGGGAATTCTTGCGAATTTAATCAAATGTACCATCTAGCACCCCCATTTTAGCCAAAATTTTAAAATTTTTTTTTCTCACTTAGAACGAAATAAAACGGTTATCAGTCCGCCATGTCTAACCCACAAAAAGGATTGGCTAATCCAAGAGCAAACGGCTCTTGGTAAAGATGTCCCAAATCCGTTGATGGCTTGCAATTTGCCGAAAATTGTATGGTTTTCGACTCACCATATCCTAAAAAGATGAAGAGTGGCTAGCCCGCAAGATTATGGCTTGTGGTAAAGGCAGTGGAAAAACCATAATTGGTAATCAGCTCACCAAAGATAATATTGATAATTTATCTAAGAGTTGGCTAGTCCAGAAGCAAACGGCTTCTGGTAAAGACAAATCAAAACCGTTGACAGCTGATGGTTTGCTCAAAATCATTTGGTTATCATTGTACCAAGGTTCTTACTTGAACTAAAACAATTGGCTACTCCAGAAATGATGGATATCTGGTAAAGAGAAAAATCCATTAAAACTTCATAAAAGATTGCTAGGGACTAGCAATAGTTTAGTGTGGGGGATTGATGAGTGTGTAAATACTCATCATTTTTACCTAATCTGAGCTGCCAAAACATTCAAAAACACTCAGAAATACATCAAAATACTAAAAATATCCCAGGGATTGTGTTTTATGTGTTTTAAATGCAAAATGTTTAAAAACAGTTGAAAAACGAACAAAGTTTGCAAAATTGGCAGTTTCAGTCCCTCAAGTTTCAAAACTTGTCAAAACTAGTCCCTAAGCATTTGTTTTGTCAGAAAAATCACCAAAGGTCCTTTTTAATCATAATTTATCATATTTATTCCTTTGGTGAAAAGTTTGAGTAAAATACATCTTTGGTCCCTCAAGTTTGAAATCTGTCAAAAATAGTCCCTGGGAATTTTAAAAGATAGAAAAGTGAAATTTTGGTTCTTGGATTATGGAAACATGGCAAGATTCACCCTTGATGTATTTTGGAAGATGTGCAAGATGGGTCCTCAAAAATTCAGGAATTGCAAGAATGGTCCTTGTGATTTATCTATAACAAACGGACCCAAAAATAAAATAACCAACCCCATCCCAAAAATAACTAACACAGCCTAACCATTTAACTACCCAATCCCATTAAACCAATCGGCCCAAAACCTAAATCTAAACCCACAAGCCCAATCCCAATTAAACCCTGCCGACCCACTACCAAAAACCCGACCCACCCACCTTTAAATAAAACTAACCAATTCGGACAACAATCCCCAAATGGAGTTAGGTCAAAATCCCTAATCTTGTTTTCTTCCCTATCCCGCCAAGAACACACCACAACAGCCAAACCATCACTATCCACCTCTCCCCAAAACTTTCATCTTTTTACCACCTTCTCCACTTCCCATCTCTGCTACCCTTCCCCTTATACCTCCCCACTCACGGGTTTCACCTCCACCTCACCTATCCGAGGGATTTAGTGGCGCTAAGACCAAAATAAAGGGCCAAGATCATTTCTTTTTAATCCTACGGCTGGGAAAGAGTCAAAGAAAGCACAAATCGAAGTTATCAAAGGATTACTCTCACGGGAGAAACACAAGAAGAAGGACCGGAGTATTTTATTCTTTTTCTTAGTAGTATAAATAGAGTAGGAGGTTATTGTAGTAACCAGGTTTTATTTAGCTTTTTTTTCGGTAAGTTTTTATTTTTAGTTGTAATTTATTTTAAGTTTTAATCGGATGTAATTTTTAAGTTAGTTAATGAAAGTCGAGTTTATTTGTTTTGCTTAGATTACTGCTTCGATTCCGCTATTTTAATTATTGTTGTTGTTGCTTCGATTCTGTTTTTTTTTAAGTTGTAAAAAAGAAAGAAAAAAAAATATGGTTAGTTTATTTTACTGCTGATATGATTAGTCTTTGTTGGTTAGGATCGAGTAGTTAATGTTTTGGATCTGTTAATAGTTGGATTTAGATATTTTGTGGTGCAACTTTTGTTTGTGGTTGTGTTTATCATAGTTAGTGTAGAATCAGTGTTTGTGTTTTAGTATCTGTTCGTGTTTTAGTTTGTGTTTTAGTTTATCTGTTTGTGTTTGTGTTATTGGCTTGTTTGTTTAATGTTTGTGTTTGTGTTGTTGCATTTGAGAACTTAACAAAAAAAAAAAAAAAAAAAATTATATATAGCAAAACTGCAGTCCTGGGGTTCGAACCCAGGGCATTTAGCACGCAATCAAAGCAACACAGCCCCTTTGTTGTATTTTCGGGTTTTTACAGATTTTCAATATTTTCTAGGTAGCTTAATTTAAGTTAGTACAAGCTAAAATTTTGGATTTTAAATCTCCACTAGCTCATCTAATTGTAGTAATTTTCTTTAGATTTTAGGACTAGCGTATGATAGCTCTTTAAGCCCTTGAACTAGCCTAGTTTGCCCTGCATATTGAGCGTAGCAGCAGACCGCAGTGTTTTTTTTAGCTCACTTAGAGCTTATTTTTGAGCTTAATTTGAAGTAGAAAAAGCCAAAATAAATTAGATAAGCTTGTTTAATTGATTGTTATTAAGTTCTTCAAAAGAAAAATAAAAGTAAAAAATAGTTTCAAATATTTGTAGTTAACCAGGTTCGAACCTGGGGTGTTTTCCATTTCAAACAGTTTTAAGTTTTCCCTTTTTACAAAGCAGTCCCCGAGTTTCAGTTTTGTCCAGATCAGTCCCTGTCTTTCTTATAAACCGATTTTAGTTTAAAATAAGTTTCAGAAAATTACAATTCAGTCCCTGCTTTTGTTTTAGTATTTTTAAAGTTTAATTTTTTACACTTTTGGCCCCTAGACTTTTATAGATTAGTATTTTCTGTTATAAAATTAGTTTTTATTGCATTTGTACCCTAGGTTTAGTATTTCATTTATTTCAAGTTTTTAGTTTCGTGTGTTTACCGTATTTATTTGCGTTTTCATTTATTTCAATTTCTGTTTTTATTTATTTAATTTCAATTACCACAACACCAAATAATCTCCAAATCAAATCATCAAGCATTTTAATTCCGAACCTAAAACAAAATCTTCGATTCACACCTCGTTGGGACACGACCCGGGTGATCATTTGCCCGGTATCACACACATCACATTCACGGGTTTTGCAAGTTTGACTTGTCATTTCTCAAAGTATCACGTGTGCACGATACTATATTTATTTATATATATACTACACACGGATCAGACCACATTTGCCACCACTCGACACACCCAAGACCAGTCCATAAACCCTGGTTTTAAGCCCTTCGACACACACCCCAAGCTCACCCATTCGACATTCATACAACAAACCCAAACCTGCTACATGACACATTATCCTACACATAAAATAATGATCGACGTCTGTGCATTAGACCCACGTTATACCACTCTAGACACCAACACATACACTACATAACCGCATGAAATCATCACCTTTCCATTTCCCCACTCGACCCTCACAAAGAACCCTCTTTATCACTGTATGGGTTTTCGAAATAACACAAGACAAACATGATCGTTTACTCTTTTATTTAAGTTTATATATGATCAGTTAGCGTGTAAAAAGTTGAACGTAAAACAAGTCCAAAACAAAACATGAAAGTCGAATAGATCGATAATTGTGTAAGCTTTTATAGTCATCATTTTTATGAATATATGTTATGATTTCATGTGATTCTTACGTTGTACGCATATAAGTGTTTTAAACGGATTCATATGGCATCATGATATGTCTATGATAATAACAAGGTCAACGAAAGGAATGAAACAAGTTTGGAGTTATACCCTTGTAGCGTGCTCGAAAGAGAGGACAAAATACCCAAGAACCACGAGCAACACCTCTTGAATTTGCTGTAGTACATGACCAAAATAACGAGTCCAAACCAAAACACACCCTCGAGTTAGAACCCTAGATCACGAACCATATACCACATCACACCCACGATCGTACTCCCACTTGGGGCTGCTGAAATATCACGACCAAGCCACCAAAAGAGGCCTCACGAATCTCTTTTTCTGCTGTTGCTACTGATCGAACAGGAAGAAGAAACAAAAGGAAAAGAGTAGCCGCCAATATATGGTTGTAGGGTTTTTGGTGCGTGTTTAGAAATTTTGTGTGATAAGAGCAAGTTGGCAATAATAAGAAAATATATATGGGCATGCGTAGGCCTTAGAGCAGACGTGGAAAGGGATTTTCAAAAAGGTAACTCACTGAATTTATGGGATATGATTGATAAAGTAACAGTGTGTATGATTTGGTCAACAATTAAACGTGTGAAAGTTTAAAACAAATAGGAAGGTTATTAATATTATCGGATATGATTTGGGGACCACTTCAATGTAATATAATTAAATAAATGTCACACGATTGTACAAAAGAATAAAATTTCGGTTAGGGTATTATTTGGCGTGTGATGATATTTAATTTTGTAATATTCGCTTATCATAAATCTTTATTTATTTATTTTCTATTCTTTTTCAATTATTAACGGTTAAATGCTTGGGTTATATTCTAAATGAAATATTTTAAATGCGTTAAACTTCTTTTATGAATTTGAGATCAAGGGGTATTCTGGGTAATTTTACGTGTTCAAAATTTCGGGTTTTACATTTTGGGACCTATCTTGTAAACTCTGATATATTATTTGAATGATAAATCCTTTTTAAAACGACTCAGTTGGAGATCGTTTTCTATTATTATGACTGTTGTGTCGTCGAGTAACACCCAGTTTGAATTCCGCTGCATCATTAAATTGGGGGTGTTACATAATCATTTCACAAAAGGCTCTGTTGATCCAACGCTGTTCATACAAAAACACGGGGAGGACATCTTAATTGTTCAAATCTATGTGGATGATATCATTTTTGGTTCAACACATAAGAAATACTCAAACGCTTTCGCTAAATTAATGAAACATAACTTTGAGATGTCCAGGATGGGTGAACTGAAGTTCTTCTTAGGACTGCAAGTTCATTAATCACCCTGTGGCATTTTTCTAAACCAGGCCAAATATGCACAAGAGATTTTGAAAAAGCATGGCATGTCAAGTAGTGATACCTATAATACACCGATGTCCTCATCATCCCCTAAGCTGGATGCTGATTTACATGGGACACCAACAGACCCTACCAAATACCGTAGTATAATTGGGTCACTCATGTATCTCACAGCCAACAGACCAGACATAGTCTTTGCCACATATCTTTGCTCCCGCTATCAGTCTAAACCAACTAAACGACACCTCTCTGAGGTTAAACGAATCCTTCGATACATAAAGGGAACCATTAACTTGGGGATCTGGTATCCGAAGGATTCTGGCTTTGAACTAATTGCTTTCTCAGACGCTGATCATGCAGGATGCTTAGATACAAGGAAAAGTACTTCAGGGGGAGTGCAATTCTTAGGTGACAAACTCGTATCTTGGCGGTCGAAGAAGCAGGATTGTACATCACTGTCGTCAACAGAATCTGAATACGTAGCCATGTCGGCATGCTGTGCTCTGGTCATCTAGATGCGGTCACAGCTGATGGATTATGGATACGTGTTCAACAAGATTCTGATGTATTGTGACTCCAAGAGTGCCATTGCTATTTTGTGCAACACCGTGCAGCATTCCAAGTCCAAGCATATTGCTCTTCGTTATCACTTCATCAAAGAGCATGTGGAACAGGGTACCGTAGAGCTTTACTTTGTGGGTATAGAATACCAACTGGCTGACTTATTCACCAAGGCCTTGCCTCATGCAAGATTTGTGGGATTAGTTCACCAGATTGGTATACGATGTTTGACTCCAGAGGATTTGGACAATTTTCTAAAACAAAGCTAGACAAGTCAAACATCATGGCTATTACTGTGTAAATATTCTTTTGTATTTTTCCAAAAAAAAAATGTTTTTCTCATCAAAATAGATATAAGTGTTATCCCTTCATACCACAAGGGCTGTTTGTGTCATGTTTGTCATAAGTTTCCCACTTTAGAATCAAATATGAATAAGAAATAGAGTTAAGGGGCTAAAAGTGACAAGAGTGCAAACTTTAAAAACTATATAAGCCCAAAGTCATTTTTCTTATCTCACAAAATTCACAATACTCAAAAAACTTGCAAAAACCCGCCAAAACAATTCACATTAATTCAAGAACTTTGATTTTTCTGGAAAACTCATTTGTAAGTGTTAAACATGCTTAATTATGTGTTGTAATCACTCGCATGAAATCTTGTAACCTAACTGTGGCTCAATTTGCTCTTACGAAAATTAGGGTTCATAGAATTAATTTGGGGAATCCTTGTTTATTATGTTTCAGTCTAATTGTGTGTTTTCCTGATCATAACAGCATGCTTAGGAGTGATTTCTCCATGCTTAATTGTCCTGTGTAACTCCAATTGATGAATACTGAGTTGATTAGGGTTCATAGGGTCGACTTAATGGCTGGGAACAAATGAGTGTATATTTTTGTGATATTATTGGTGGGATATGTGTGATTATGTATTGTGAGTATGCGCCTAAGTATTCATTACATGAATCTAACATATGTTATAAGTCGTAAGATCATAGGAAATAAAAGTGTCTGTGGAGCTTCCGTATGACTTGTTATGGATATCTGGGTGCATAATTGTGATTAGGACATTAGTTTCAAGATGTTAATTGTTCATTACTTGTTACTTGAATATGTCCTGAATGCGTATATGGATTGTATGAATGTTTCCGAGTAAGGTTTGAATGTTGCCGAGTAAGTCTGATTCTCTCCGAGTTAGGAGATTGTTCTTGGTTACTTTGAAATTGCTAATGAACTTTTCCGAGCAAGCCTATTTATCTCCGAGCAAGGAGTATTAAACTGAGGGACTTAGAATTTTCTAAGTAACTCGGTTTGTCTCCGAGTAACGTGATAAACAAGACTTTCCGAATAAGGACTTTTACCGAGTAACCAAACTTCATCCAATTTTCCGAGTACACCAAACTCCGAGTTAGGAGGATTTGGTATAGTTTCCGAGTAAGGAAACTGGTAGTCTCCTACTTAGACCAGATATTTCCCAGTTTGGTCTAAATCCTCCGAGTAAGGCTTATTTCCTCCGAGTAACTAGTAGCTTTTCCGAGTAACTACTGTTTTGCAGACTTAGTCAATTTTTTTTAGAAGTTCAGTAGTTAAGTGTGTTTTGCTGATATGTGCTGATGTGGTATGCATGTTATCTGTTATTGTTTATTTCTAAGTGCTACATCATGTCAGCTGGATTGAGTTCATGGAATATATCCCTAACACTAACATAAATATACACCATCTTTTGTGTGTTTGTGATCTACAGGATAGTCATGTCTCACACTTCCATTGCTAGAACGGAAATGATCCTAGAAGGGGATGAGCGCCAGATTAGCAAATCCAACTCCAGAGCGGATTTTGATGACCTACGATGTCATAAGTCCTGTCAGATAATGGTAGAAATATTGAAGCGACACTTCGTCAATCCTGTCATGACTAAGTCAGCCAGTGTACCAGAGGTGTACATGCACCAGTTCTAGCACAAATTGTTTATCAGCAGAGATACGAAGATGATAGGAATAACAGTTAATGACAAGAGAATCAAGTTCGGTGTCAACACTCTTAGGACTATTCTTGATCTTCCTCCACCAGAGTCCACTCCTAATGGTACCTTTCGCAAAGATCCCACCTTTAAGCAAATTGTTGAAAATTTGAAAACTATTGGCTATGATGAAGACAGCGAGGACCTCACCTCTAGCTCTAAGGTCGACAGAAAATACATTCCACAACCTTGGTTGACACTATTCACCATCATCAGTCACTGCATAACTGGCAAAGAAACAGGATTAGAACACCCTAGACTTGAACACCTCAAGTTCTTTCACGGTGTAATTAATCTGCATTACGTGGACTTTGCACAATACATCTGGACCGACATGACTTATCAGGCCGAACAATTTGCAAAGAAGAAAGCCTACAAAGTACCATTCCCTCACTTCACCAAGTTGATCATCTCCTATTTCATGGAAAAGTATCCAGAGATAGACAGACGCCCAAGCGAGAACTATCACACGGAAAGCATGGATCACACTCTCACAACTATCAAGATACATGCTACTAACACAACCAAACGAGGATTGAGGATTCCTCCAATGCTATTGTCTGGCCCGGTTAAGGAAACTAAAGCCTATGACTGGTATGATGAAGCTGAAAAAGCTGGCGAAGTTGGTGTTACGGCTAAGAGAACTAAGGCGACGAGAGGCAGAGGTCGCGAAAGAGGTAAAACTGTCATTTCTTCCTCCTCGCGTACCAAAAAGATCACTCATGAAACGAAGAAGAAGGTAACACTCAGAGATGAAACTTCTGAAGAGGAAGAAGAAGAAGAACTCGTAGATCTGAGGGAAGAACGAAGGAAATCGATTGTAAAGTTCACATCCGCACTGGCTAAAGGTGATAAAGCTTTGGGCAAAGGCAAGGGGAAATCCATAAAGATAACTGATACATCCTATGAGCAACTTGAACCGCCAACGACTAGAGATGAAGAAGAAGAACAGCTCAGAAGGGCCACAGAAGAAAGCAAGGCCAAATTTAAAGCTGATCAGAAGAGACAAAGGGGAATGGAACAGGGTGAAGGATCCGCTTCACACCCAAGGGATGATGACTCGGAGTCACAATCTGAAGAAGACTCGGAAGCTACACATAGTCAAACTGCGAGTGGTTCAGATGCTGAGTCTAAGAATCTGTCTGAATCAGATCAAGGTGACCAAACAGCTTCAGACTCGGAATCCGATGATGACAGGGACGAGAATGATACGAATGATGATGAAGGAAACACTGAGAAAGACAAGGATGCTGAAGATGATGAGAAATCAGCAGATGATGAGATGAATGAAGATGAAGGAAAAACTGAGAAAATCAAGGATACTGACGATGCTAAGGAACCCACAGATGAAGAAAGTAGTAAAGAGACAGATGCAGAAAGTGGTGATGAAACAAATGAGGAAAGTGATAAAGAAACTGAAAACCGGGGTGATGATAGAATACCTACCCCACCAGTGAACCCATCACTAGCAGCTGGCACCTCTAAAACCAAAACACCGTCTCTGTTAGGAATATAAATATTCATGTGAAGACTCGGTCACCCCGAGTATCTATTTAGCATTTGTGTAGCTTGTAGGCTTATTAGAATTATTAGTATTATTAGTATTATTAGTTTAGTTAGTATAGTATTCGTGGAGTGGGTCGGGTCTTTACCCACTGTCAGCTCACTCCATAGCCCACTCGGGGCACCTAAATATTGTAACTATAAATACCCCTTTCCACACTTGGGAAAGGTTGGAGGTTCTAATAATTCAACACTAATTTTCTCATTCTCTCTCTCTAGAAATCTCCCAACTCTCTCATCTCTCTCTCTCTCTAGAATTCATCCAACATTGAATCCAAGTATGCAAGTATTACAATTGGTATCAAGAGCCAAGGTTAGGTTCGATTGATTTTGTGTGCTTGGATTCGCGGTTTCCATTTGTTTGTTTTCATTATTTTTTGGTTCGAATATCATTTATCATTTCAAGATCTTGTTTATATTTTTTTGTTTTAAACATTAACCAAACATCATTTCAAGATCTGATACTTTCTCGTCTTATTTTTTTTGGATCGAACTTTAGTGTGGGCCTTAACATTAGTGTGGTACTTTTCTTGTTTTCATTTTTTCTGTGTTTTGGGCTTCACAAGTTTAAAGACCTGGTTTGTTTGCATAAGTTTTTTTTCTTCTTTTGGTTTTGTTTGCCTAAGTTTTTCTTCATAAGTTTTGCTTCTTTTGGCTCTATTGGTCTGTGAAAATCTGTTTACTACTGGTCTGAACAAGGTTTTTTCTTGGTTGTGATTTGGTTGATATTCTTGACTAAGATTTGAGCTTACTCTTGGTTACGATTTGAACTCAAAAGGACTAGTTTTGTTGCTATTTGACTAGTCTGTGAATGCAGTTTGGATTTTAGCCAAAACGGGGTATAGAGACAAAACCAGGGAAAGTGACATTGGTACTTTCTTGAAAGTGACCTGCGATTTGTGGTGTTGCGACTTGACTAGCATTGCGATTTGGCATCCGATTTATTAAAGTTTCAATTTGGCCATTACCCTTTGCCGTTTGCGAGTTGAAGCAGTTGCGACTTGTCTCTTTGTTCTTGCGATTTGACTGGTTATGTAAGATCAAATCGCAATCAAAATCAACATAACAAACAACCAAATTAGTGTAAACCAAATTACAATTACAACTAATACTCATTACAACAACATCAATCAACCACAGCTTATTTCTCAACAACAAACCCAGTCAACCACAGCCAAGTAAACAAACAACAAATCCAAATCAACCCCATCTATAATCTCTACCTGAACTCAGAAACAAAACCATTCTTTAAAAAAGAACAAGTACAACTCGTGTCCATCCTTTCTTTTATTCGTGTACACAAAACGAACAACAACAATAAAAAGGAATCGGATCTCAGATTTTTAAAACTTGTTCTCGAATCATGAAAGATTTTCAAGTCACAATCCATCATCGATCCTTATAGAAGTATAGTCTTCTTGGTAATATACGAAAATCAAAGAGATAAAAAAACCATAAGGTTTCATTCTCTCTTTTGTTCTATTAAATGACACAACAACAAGAAAAATTACTTACCCGTGACCTCTTAACTACGATTCTTTAACCGTATGTTACTGGAAACCATTGAAGTTCCTTTTCTTTTTTTTTCTTTTTTTTTTTTGTTGTTGTTGTGTTCGGATTATCATGAGAAACAAGGAGTGTCAATCTTTCTTTCGATCTGGGATTTGAGAGATGTTGGCTGCTGTTTTTTTTATTAGGTTTGTGTGATACAAAAGATTAGGGTTGTGGGAGTTAAGTGTAATTATATATCAGATTAGGGTTAGGTTATTGGATTAGTGCTGTGCTGGACTTGGGCCAGATTAGAGAATATCTGTGTTGGGCTGAATCTTTGTGTGGACATAAGGACGGCATTTTCTATTAGTGGGCTGAATTTGTGCTTCCAACTTATCATTAGTTTGTTGTTGATAATTTTGGTATTCGGTGGACATCTTTGGGTTATGATTTTGGACCACGGTTACAATTAAGCTTCGTTATCCGAGATTGGGTATTATTTTGGGATTGGATTATTCGGGTTCATTGAATATAACTACCGTGCTAGTTATTAGATATTTTCATGTGTATTGGATAAAACTACAGTGGTTATTTGAATTCACTCAAACCCTTTCAACCAAAATCATACAACAGTTCACATTATCATTATCATCTCACGGTTCATTCTTGATTCTTGTAAAATCCCGCGAAAGAATCTATTTCTCGGTTTAAATCATTGAATTGTAAAATCCCGTGCACGTTTACATCATGTCTACTACTTCAGATTCTTTCATATCTGAGGTACTCAAGTTGTACGACACGTATGATGAACAAAAGATTTCCAATTCTGGACAAAAAATAAACTTGTATGATTCTGATAATACTAATGTGGAATCTTTGTTCCCGAATTCGCAAGAGAGAGAGTTGATTCAGTCACTAATGTTGCCAAATGAGAAGGAAAGTCGCACTGAATGTTTTCGTCTACTTCATTCACATCTCAAGGTTCTGTTTGAAAAACCTGAATACGTGATGGGTTACACACGGGCTTTCACAACACTCTTTGGTCAAGATGTTCATGATTTCACAGTCAAAATGACTCTATATTTAGATCTACTTGAACAACAGCTTGACAAAGAAGAATTCTCTGAAGCAAGATCCAGAGCAGTTTTCAGTGTGATCAACAACCAACTCCAGGTGTTCATTAATTTGCAATACACTGAGGACTATGACTATGACAGTTAAATGACAAAAGGGTGTTTTGCTAAATACACTGGAACTGAGGTTGCCATGTTCAGAACAACATTACTACAATTGATGAGTAATGTTAATGGGTTCATTGATGAAAGGGCTAAAAAAATGGGGAATGAAACAAGATCAGACAAGTTTGATGATGGTGACAGCATAGGAGGTGATTTCACAATGTGTGAGAATGCAGCCTACGAACCTGAATATTACCAAGCACAGTCTGCTGAGGTACATCTGTCTGATCAAGATAATGATCTTTCTAATGAACAACAACACATTGATCAATTTAAACCTACTTATGACACATATCTAATGGAAAAGACTGATAGCAATATCACCTCTGATTCATCAAATATGAGTCATAAGGGGGGAGAGATTGATCAGGATGCTGAACATGATGATGCGTCAAGTTCTTTGCCTACGGCTGAGTTTTTCAAATCAAATGATATGTTGAAAAGGATGTTTATAATGAACTTTCAAAAAGATTTTTACAGCTTGAAAAGCATTGTATTTCTCTTGAAATTGCAATGCAACAAAAGGAAGAAAGTTTTCAAACTAAACTACAATGTAAAAATACGGAACTCCCTGAATTCCGTGAATTCTTTATAATAAATGATTTGAAAGCTCAGCTAGAAGCTAAAAACTTAACGATCAAAAACCTGAAAAAACGTATTGCTGAGAAGTGTAATATGTGTATTGAAGTTAAAACTAAACATGATGTTGGTGCAACAAAAAATGTTGAATTAGAACATAAAGTGACTGAATTGCTTAAGAAAATGAGACTTTGAAAATTCATTGCATAGAACTGTGTGACTCAATCAAAGAAGCAAAAACTAAGACTGTAGAGCAAACAAACTCTTTGATTGCCAAAAATGATGAATTCAAAGCTCAACTTCAGGAAAAGGGTTTAGCAATTGCAGCATTGAAAAACGAGTTAGAAACTAATCAGTTGTTAGACAACCGACTGCGTTTAGATTTGAACGGCCAAAAGTTTCAAAAACACGGTTTGCCTCCCAAGTTGATGCGGAAAAAGTTTTGTCAAAACCAGTCTAGACCTAGTGAAAAGGAATATGCTGTTGCAAAACCACATCACATGAGTGCATCTAGTTCTTCTAGGATTAGTTCAACACGTGTGTCACTTGTGACACCAAAGGAACATGTTAGACATAAAGACATTGTTCTGAATCAAAACCTAGTGGACGCAAAGAAAAACACACATGAAAAGACTAGGAATTTGCCTGTTTCTAAGAGTAGTTGCGTGCCAATTAAGGGGATAAACGTAGCCGATCACTCTAAGAACCCTAGATCTTTTTCTGATTCCAAACACTTTGTTTGCTCGACTTGTCAGAAATGTGTTTTTAATGCAACCCATGATGTTTGTATAACAAAATTCCTGAAGGAAGTGAATGCTCGTGCTAAGGTTCAAACCTCTAAGACTAGAAACAACAACAAACCCGTAGAACGAAAGAGGGGTATTAAGAAACCTGGTAGGCAGATTGATGCAGAACAAAGGTCTTCTCTAAACAAGTCTTCCACTGTACATGAGAAACCAATCACTCCTTGATCTTTCCTTAGGTGGATACCGACGGGTAGAATTTTTAAGATTGTTGTCTTAGATGGATACTTATTCGAAAGATGTTCACTAAGTGCGAAACCAAGGTTGACAGTGAAACCCTAAATGGTTTAAATGCTGATATCACTAACCCATATAAATGCAAACAAACTCTTAATGTCAATGCAGGAAGTCTTTACTTAAGTGCTGGTACATCGTTCAGGCCTCGTATTAAGGAAAGACTCAGAGTTTGGGTGCCGAAAAGAGTGATATCTCATGATGAAGGGGTTCAAACAATTCAATCTTGATGAACATCATTGACTATGACGTCTGTTCAAATCAGTTCAGGCCTCGTTCTTCAATGACTATGACGTTTGAACACATCAGTTCAAGCCTCAGTCCTCAATGTCAACATGATGGCGTCTGCTGACATCTCTTCAGGCCCCGTTCATCAAAGAAAAGAAAGGCGTACGCTTGAGTGCGCTTTATCTTCGGAAGAAGAGGAATCTTCTTATTTATGACCATTCTCATCAAGCCTCATGTTCTTCTCATGCTCATTCAGTCAGCAAGGGGATAAACGTACATTGGAGTATATTCTTATTCACCTGGTCTATCAAAAATGGTAGTTGGTCGACATATGCAATTTTTGAGGGGGAGAAGGGTGAATAAACTATATGGTGATTGAGAGTTGAGAAATGGTCATACGAATATTCTTGTTTCTGACTACTCTCATCTAAAGGCTTCATACTTGCTCCATGCACATTCAGACATCAAGTGGATCTACTTCCATCAGATGCAATTTTGAATGCAATTTTTGAGGGGGAGAAGTGTGAACAGTGGATCAACCTCATATGCACTTGTTCAATCAAAAATGGCATCCTCATATGCAATTTTTGAGGGGGAGAAGTGTGAACAAGTGAGCGAACAAACAATCACTTGTTGGGCATCTAATTGTGACTACGGAATTGATCAGGTATCACTTATTTGGGGTTGAAGTTGACTTTCTCAAAGGCGTGATCTTACTCTATCTTGAAGTCGGGGTTGGTTGGATGCATGACCTTCAATGATAACTTGCTCGTGCTTAAGATTTAAGTTGAAGACTTAGGTTATCTAGTTACCAGCAGTCGGGGTAACTATCACTTAAAGGAGTTATGATGTAGTACTCAGTGTCACACGCCAATGACGTTGTGGATAATCGTAAGAGGTGTTAATGTCTCATACCTTGGTTGGGTATTGAGTACTTAGAGATTTGCTTGGAGCACTAATTCTCTACACCATTCTTCCAACATTAGTGCAAGGTCAAGTCACGTCAACGGGGAATTCTACTTCAGTGTCAAGTTTGGTATATCGGGTTCGTTCTATCGGTCATCTCATCAAATAGCCTACTTGAGGGTTGGTAAAGATAGTCAGAGACAGTTTCGGTAGCTGTTGATTCTCACAGAATACATTTAAGCCAATTTTGTTCTTCTCACAAGATGTCAAGTATTTGTGCGTAAAATGTGTTGCTAATTCTGAGGTATCAAAACCAGCAAGGGGGAAGGAGATATACATCTGAATGCAAAACGAGTACATGTGAGGAAGTTTATACTTCTTCTTAGTTGAAGTTATTCCGGGAAGACAAATGTCATAACCGCAGAGAAAATCAGTGTTTTAACTCATTCCTTTGGTGTATCATTCCAACTACATGGGGGAAGAGAAAGTCAGTTTCTGATGATAAAAGAGGTACACAATCGTATGATGGTTCCTATGGTTAGTCGGTATCCTACTAAAGGAAATGTGGACATCCGGTACTCAGTTGCTTTTATGGTACTGTCTTGGTGTTACCATGTCGACTACATACGGGATTGAGTGTGTACTTCAGGTTTTTGGGCTTCATATAAAGAGACTGGCTGCATCACTTCAACTACTTGGGGGAAGTGGTCTCTGGATACTGTTGGTATGCGTTTCTTCAGTCTTCAGCGGGAAGAAATGTGAGAAGAATTATTCAAGTGTGAGATGATTCGTTGCTGATCTACTTGATGATCCCCCGATCGAAGAATCTCAACGGTTATTCTTAAAAGGAGCAGCAATATTTAATGGGGTTTGCTACAGTTTTCGCTGTACACTTACCTTTCGTAAGCTTGAAAGAGAGATTTGAAACTGCTCAAAAGGAAGATTGTCGATTTGGGGGGAAGCTATCAAAGCTTCACATTGAGAAGGCTCAAGTTCAGTTGATTATTCAGGAGCCTCGAAAGCTTTGGTGGTGAAAGTTTAAGAGATGTTGACTACAGATGTCCACCACATACTGAACGTATCCTCATTTTGGTATTCATGTTATCATCGTCTTAAACTGAAACATATTTCAAGCTCTTGTTGAATTGGATTATCTTCTTGGACAATTTGTTGCTCTTCCTTAAGGTTGTACATATCTTATACCACACTATAAATAGAAAATTATAAAACCTGAAAAATGTAAATAGAAAAATATTTAAAAAAAAAAAAACCATAAAAAACAGAAAAATAGAAAATACCAAAAATAGTTTCATCTAGGCATGTCTTCTGTTTATCGATAACATTTACGGTCTTAGAAATGTCATTCAATAATGACACGGGACTTTAAATGAAGCTCGAGCAGAAGTTATAATGGATTGTTAAAACATGTCTCATGGCTTGCTATTACTATAGATAGCAACCCGCGCTTCAAGATGGGGAAAGCACGTCGCCAAAAAGACGGCTGTTCCTCCCACTAGGTGATGTTCACCCAGGCATGGATTACTTCATATCCGTGCATCCCTGATTTGATGTACGTTTCAGTGCATCATTTCTTGTAAATGAAGAGAAATCTTCTTTGTATACGAATAGTTTTCTTTCTATGATTCTTCTGAAAATTATTTGTGAGACACTTGGTGGTTACGTGTTGTTTGAAATTCTTTTAGACTTGGATTTTGCATAATATTTGTCACTCAATCAATGACTACAACTCTTTAACTAGAATACGGGTCACTGATTGAGGGGGAGAGTGATTTCAAATTTTATTTCATCAAACGGGTTTCTTGGTTAACTCATAATTCTTAGAAAAGGTTTTGTAGTTAATGGGGTATTTGTTGAAGAGAAAGTTACTATGCTTTATCTCAAATGGCCAAATGTGTTAGTTGTTAGAAAGATTAGGGCATTATTTGCAACTTGCGTATAGTTTCCTAGCTTTATGTAACTAGAAGGCTCATTTGTGTCACTTTGGAATCCTCGTTTAATCCCCTAAATACTTTAAAACTCAGAATCTAAAAGAAGTTAGAAAACCCATTGTGTTTGATGTTCTTGAATACTCCACTGGCATTTGTATGATCTAAATGAATGAGTTTCAAATGTTGATTGACTTTTGTTAGTCGATAGCTACTTAATTGTTGTTGATTTAGTGCATATGTTCTCAGGATATGCTTAGGTATATAGTTATCATGTTTGAATCTTGTCCCTAAGATCCTGAGCTGAATGTTGAAATATGAGTGAATTGCCATGTTCATGATTGTTGATTGCTCTTCATGCTAGATAGTGGTCTGATGTATTTCCTGACTGTGGTTTGATTATGAGATGAATTTGGTAATATGAGTTGGCAAGCTGCTATGTGGTAGCTATTAATGAATAGTGTATCTGTATGTATGTATATCTGTGTTGATATTCTTATGCAGATTCCATAGCCAATAAGAATGTGCCAGTTCCCGCACTAATCATTTGATTAGATGTTCAAACTCTATTGACTGGCTCTGAATTCACCACAACAACAACATCGGCAACAACAACAACAACACTGTCTTCACCTCCACCACCTTCATTTCAACAAAGCAGTACTTATTCTGGTCTCGCCAAGTGGGGATCTACAACATTTGGGAAAGTTTTGTTGGTGGATGGATAATCGATGTTGACCAAAGACTCCCTCAGAGAAGCGGATGATCACATCATTTGCGCAAAAAGGTCAATATCATTTGTGTCATAACGATTATCTTTGTACATGATAAGTAGTGAATCTCCCTCATAAATTGAGGGGGAGCAGTTGCATGTTCCATTATCAGCACATATTAAAACTGACCACATTTTCTCCCAAATTTTCTAACTTATTTAAATCAATTGGGATCACAAATCTCAAATAGTTTGAAATTTTTGATCGGGGGAGAGAATGTGATTTAAGTATGAAATCTGATAAAAATGTGATGTTTTGGACTCAAGTGTAGGCTCTCCCATATGTGCAAAACTCTTTCTTATATCGATGCACATATTGAGGGGGAGCGAATGGATGAAAATGGATGTGGCATCTCATGTGAGCACGACTCAGACTTCACAAATGAATTGACGAAACAAAAACTGTCGTTAATTGAAAGGACATATCCTGGCCGGGTAATAATTTCAAGCTGGTCTAACCAGTGATGTAAGCGTGTCTCGAAAAGGATGTGTTTGAGTAGAGTGTACCGTTTCGAGAAACTTTCTGTGAACTTGACCAGGCCGGGTAATAATTTCAAGCTAGTCCAGCTAGTGATGTAAGCGTGTCTCGAATCGGTCATGTTCACTGAAAGTGGATCAATTCAAAAAGTGCAATCTCTACCCAACATGTGCAAATTTTAAATTAACACATATGTGCACATGTTAAGGGGGAGCCTTTGAAAATTATAAAACTCTCAAAGTGTTAGCAAAATGTGTTTCATAATCATGAACACTTTGAGAGATTTTTCAAGGATTTGGTAAATGGCAATATAGGATAGTCATGAAGTTATAAGGTGGCTAAGGTTAGGAAAACCGTCCTATGATCCGCCAGAGCCGGAGGGATCTACCCAAGGACAATACCGAATAGTTAGTATTAGAAAGTCCTTAGGTACGATTATGAAAAAAGGAGTAATATGAGAAAGGAGAAAGAAGGGGTTGAAGAATTAAAAAGAAATGAAATGAGAAAGGGTGAAAAGAAATAGCCCTCCAATTATTCAACCTTAGGGCAGAAACCGGGTTCAATTCATATGCTACTGGTGGTTACTAAGGTAACACCGGTATTGAAGACAAGACGTCATGGACCCAGTGACGCACTGCACTAAACCTTCTAAACCACTCAAGTTCTCTTAAAAGGACTTGTTTCATTCTCACGGGGAACCCTGCATAATCTATCGACCGCTCATTACGAGTTATGTTGATATTGAAATAGGAGACACCGCTCCAGTCTCCGACTACCAAAAATGTACTTATCGAGTCTAGAGCCACGAGATGCATAATAAGATCTCATAGGAACACGTGCTACTTCTACACTGGTTGTTCAACATTAAGAACGCCAGTTGTAAAACTTATGAGTCCTACGCAGATCTTAGCAATCTGCCAGAACATTTATGAGAGAATTTACGAATGTAATTCTCAATGATTGAATGGAAATTCCTGCCAGGGTCAACATCAAACAGCCCTGAAAGCAGGTCACTTCGGTAATTCCTTGTGGATTACGCTTAGTGGTCGCGACGGTTTCAAACAGTCTACAGTCGTGGAGTGATCTCCAGCGACTCACCTAATCGTTGATTTACTATGGTAGATCTTTAAAGCCCTCTGTGGGTTTCCGATATAGGAACGGCCTTGGTAAGGATTATAGAGAGTTTTCACACTATGCTGTTAACAATCTCGAAGTCCGAACCTGTAAGTACCGGACGTTTTATTGCTAACTGTCGTATGTAGGAACACTTGGCGGTTGTAGCTGAGTGTTGTTGCAGCTGTTTGCAGTTGTAGCTGATTGCTGAACAAGATACCAATCCATCACCCCATGCTCACACTACACCATCATCATATTCAAAGAAGTCATGATAAACTAAAAGACCTTCAACACTGCTTCCGCAAACTCTGATGCTGAAAATCATGACCCAGAATAGTGTGAGCATGTCGGTTCAAAGTGTACCACATCACATGGAAACATTCTGCTAAAAGATGACTTGAAGACATACGTTGGATAATGACATCAAAGAATCACCAAAGATCATCCAAGATAGAAGAACAGTCATCTAAAGTTCACTGCTGAATGTACAAAGACTAATGACCTTGAAGAATCAAAGACTACGAGCTAGGAAGTCAAAATCATGTGATAGATGCTAGAATTCAAAATGTTATTTCCGGGGTGACCTCCCTTAGGGGGAGATTGTTAGGAATATAAATATTCATGTGAAGACTCGGTCACCCCGACTATCTATTTAGCATTTGTGTAGCTCATAGGCTTATTAGAATTATTAGTATTATTAGTATTATTAGTTTAGTTAGTATAGTATTTGTGGAGTGGGTCGGGTCTTTACCCACTGTCAGCTCACTCCACAGCCCACTCGGGGCACCTAAATATTGTAACTATAAATACCCCTTCCCACACTTGGGAAGGGTTGGAGGTTCTAATTATTCAACACTAATTTTCTCATTCTCTCTCTCTAGAAATCTCCCAACTCTCTCATCTCTCTCTCTCTAGAATTCATCCAACATTGAATCCAAGTATGCAAGTATTACAGTCTCCAATTGCTGAAACCACAATGAACTCTCCACCATCACCCACACTTACAGCTCCACAATCTGACAATGCTAAACTTAAAGAGTTAGAAGAGAAGTTCACAGTACAACAGCAACAACTCGAAGCACTTCAAAGGGATATGAACGAATTCAAAGGCTACAACATTGAGAAAGCATGTGATCACTATATCAGTAACACCCTACCTCAACAGATCAGCGAGCATCTGTATGAGACAATTCCAGGTCTGATGAAGGCGTATGTGAAAAGAAAGCTGGATCGAGTGGTGGCTAATCGACTTCGCACCACATCCGTAACACTTCAGACTTTACCGTCGAATCCTCCAGTTTCATATCTTAAAGAAAAGTTGCTTGAAGGTGTCGCAGATGATCCAAATGAGAAAGAGCTTCGTCGAGCATTAATGAATTCCATCCAAAGAGCTGAAAAGAAGGGTAAGCCCTGCAAGCAAGACAAACCTAGTAAACGTCATCGGGATGATCCTGACAAGGACGATCAAGCCAAGAAAAAGGGAAAGCGACCAAGAAAGGAGGGTACTTCTACAACCCAACCTACTCCTACCCTTCAACCAACTGATACTGAGGGGTTTGTACCTCAAGAGACGGGTGTTTTTGATGATACTGAACCACATACTGATGTCACAATGGAACAGCATGATGCTGATATTGCTCCTCCAAAGTTTACAATTGTTCCTGCACCACCAGCTAATGCAGCTTTATTGCCTGCACCAGAATGGGTCAGCCCAGATGCTGCAAAGCACACATGGTTTAAACAAATGGTGGATGCGTACCCTGACACTCCTGAAGATGTTCCTATTAACGGATCTGTTGTGGACTTCACGAAGCGCCTAAAGAAAGTAATGTGGGTTCAGCAGTTAGAGCTTTCTGACATCGTCAAGGTTCGGGAAGCTGGTTTTACTAAGTTCAAGACAATCACCACATCAAATCTGGAGTTTAAGTATAACTTGGAACAGGTTGCAAGGGCAATGTCCGAGAACGTGAATTGGGATGTTGCTGGCTCCTCTAACCTTCGTGATTATTCAAAACCTCTACCTCTTATCGGACCTTCTCACAACCTACAGATACCTAAGGCACACTTCTTCAATAAAGACTTGGAGTATCTGATCTATGGTAATACGGACCCTGAAAAGCGATATGCTACATCCCTCACTAAGTGTCCGGCGGCTTCCTACGTGATAGATGGTTTTGAAGAACACATGGATGAGTTATTTGTCAAAGAAGTTGAAGAATATAACAAAGACACTGCTCTCGGTATCTATCACTGTCCAGACATGCGGAAGTGGTTCTATAAGTGGAAGCTTACAAAACCGTCTAGAACTGATGTGTTTCACAAGAGTCGAATACTATCTATCACCAACGCTGAAACTGAATCCAAGTATGGGTATAACTTTCTGACGAAGATCACCGTACGAAGACAGGATGGAAAGGAATACACCTTAAAAGAAGCAGATTACCCGTATCTGAATCTCAACGACATTGAAGATATGTATCTCCTTAAGATTCAAGGCAAGCTTGAGCATTTACCGGGTCGTCTTCAGTACGACATCATCAACTCTCTTCTGCTTTACATCCGCAGTATTGTAATCAGACAAAGGGTTGAGGATGTTCATCTTGGTGTAGAAAGCTACCAGACGAAGTTGAATCTGGTCAAGCCTGATTTCCAACCGCCAGGGATCATAGAAAAGACACCTTATACTTTTGGTGACAGACCATTTGGGTTGGTATATGTAAGGAATAAAAGGTTACCAAGGTTCATGGGCTATCAGGAAATTCATAAATTCAGTGACGAGACTTTGGTATGTGTTAAATCTGAACTTGAAGAGATTTTGAAGAACCATAGAAAGGAGCTGAGGGTAGGATGGTTGAGGCATATGTGGTGGACAAGAAAAGACGTAAGACAAGCTTACAAGTTCAAAGATCGCATCGAACGAAGGCTTAAGTTTCGTGAGCGGATGAGGAGATTCGAAAGTTATGTGGGTGGACGTCCAAGAATTCCGAACATTCTTACCTTCTGACGTCCTGAATAAACTAATGGTATCCTTGGATTATATTTATATCAGTCTTTCATCATTTGTTTAAATTTGACTATGGCTTGTGTACACATAACAGTACACAACCCGTACCTGTAAAGAAAGGACCCTGAGGTACGCTTCAGTGCCTCAATCCTAATATAAGGAGCGAAATCTTCTTACTTATGAGTAGGATTAACCAGAATTTTTCTAAGTTTTTCAAAATTCTACTCATAAGGACAAGTATTCCCTTGTTAAGAGGGAGTACTTGAAACTAAATCTTTGTTCTGAATACCAACATTCTTGAAATTCTTCCCGTAAACCTCAGAAAGAGCATATTTTAATCAAAAGTTTTACAAAAACAACATGAGCATGCTATTTTTGAGGGGGAGAATAAGTGATGATTAAAATATGGTAAATGTAAAATTGTAATCTCACAAGAGCTCGACTCAGAATTGACCCTCGAATTGACGATAGCTAAAGTCAGTAGTCGAAAAGACATGTCCGGGACGGGTAATAATTTCAAGCCAGTTTATCTGGTGATGTAAGCGTGTCTCGCAAAGGACGTGTCTGAGTAGAATGTACCGATTTTGAGCGATTTTTTCTTTGAATCTGATCTGGACGGGTAATAATTTCAAGCTAGTCTAACTAGTGATGTAAACGTGTCTCGCAATGATCAGGTTCATTGAAAATCAATCAATTCAAAAGTGCTAACTCTACCCGACATGTGCAAATTTACTTTAAACACTTGGAAGCACATGTTAAGGGGGAGTACTTCTGAAAATCACAAAACTCTCAAAGTGTTAACAAAATATGTTTTCACAATCATAAACACTTTGAGAGATTTTCAAAAGGTTTGGTTTATGGCGATAATAGGTTAGTTATGGAGTAATAAGGTGACTAAGGTTTTGGAAACCGTCCTATGATCCGCCAGAGCCGGAGGGATCTACCCAAGGACAATCCCAATAGTTTAGAACTAGAAAGTCCTAGGTATTATGAAAAAAAAGGAGTAATGAAATGAAAGGAGAAAGAAGAGGTTTAAGAATTAAAAGGAAAAGTAATGAAAAGGTTGAAAAGAAATAGCCCTCCAAGTTGTTCAACCTTTGGGAAGAAACCGGGTTCAATACATATGCTACTGGTTGTTGCCAATGCAACACCGGTATTGAAGATTAAGCCATCATGGACCCAGTGACGCACTGCACTAAACCTTCTAGCCACTCAGGTGTCTCTCAAAAGACACTTGTTTCATTTCACACGGAGATCCCTACATAATCTATCGACCTCTCACTTCGAGATGTGTTGATATTGAAAAGGAGGCACTCTGCTCCACGCCTCCGATGACCAAAAAAATGTGCACTGAATCGAGTCTAGAGCCAAGAGATACAACAAAAGATCTCATAGGAACACTTAGCCTTACACTGGTTGTTCTACATTAATGGACGCCAGTTGTAAAATTAAGAAGAGCCCTACGCAGATCTTAGCAATCTGCCGAGAACATTCATGAGGGAATTCACAGTTGTGATTCTCAGTGATTGAACGGAAATCCTGCCAGGTTCAACATCAAACAGCCCTGACAGTAAGTCACTTAGGTAATCCCTTGTGGATTACGCTTAGTGGTAGTTCCAAACGGTCTACAGTCGTGGGGTACTCTCCAGCGACTCACTGAATCGTTGATGCAATTCGGTGTATCTTGTAAGCCCTTTCGGGGGTATCCGATTCAGAACGGTCTGGGTTGGGATTAGAGAAAGTCTTCACACTATGCTGTTGACGATCTCGAAGTCCAAACCTGTAAGTACCGGATGATTTATTGCTAACTGTTTACATGCAGCGAATCATGGAGACCGGAAGTCCTAAATCCACCATTTCATTATGCTCATATTCCGATGAGAAGTCTAAGATCAAGTAATACAACATTTCACAAGTCCAAGGTCAAAGTGAAGTCAGAATTACTTGATATCTGAAGAACAAAATTCAGAAGATATATGAGCATGGTGGAAAGACGCAAAGACACCAGTGTTAAAGAATGTCGGTGGAAGGCAGATCCTTATGTTACCATATCACTTAGTCAAGAATGAATAACAAAGATCCAGATGACGTCAAAGCCAAAGAAGCAAAGATGACGTCAAGCAACCTCGATGATTAATACTTAGGGGGATATTGTTGGGAACACATTTTTTATTATTGAAGTATTAATCATATTTTGTAATAGGTTGCTTAGGCCTTTAGGTTAGTTTTATTCTACAGCCTGTGTAGAAGGCCCATGGGCTGTGGGCTTTTAATTATTTTCTTTTATGGGCTGCGCCCCATCTATTTCATTTCATTACATTTCATTTAGGGCCAAGCCCATTGCATGTTAAACTCTATAAATACCCCTCCCATTGATGGGAAAGGGTGTTGGTTAATTGATTATTTATTTTCATATTACTTGTGATTTAACCTATATCATTCTCTCTCTCTAAATCTTTCTAGTAACCTCGTGTGATATTACTAAGACCTAACAGGTGGTAACTCTTATGATAGGGAAATGTGTTCACTTAGATTCCCTTACTCCCTAGTTATCTCCTATTGATTAATCAAACTGGCACGTCCTTGTTTTAATTGGAGCGTTGTACTCCTTGTTATTGGTCGTAGGGAGGTGTTATATGCCCTAACTCTATGAATGTATAAGTCTCCCCTAAGAAAGCTTAAAGTCTATTAAGTCTCCTATGATCTACAAGCTCGCTTCCCTCCCGACAATTTCAAGCACTCTTTGACTCTATTTTCAAATTCCTTTTCATCTTTCCCTCGCGGTACTTGTTTGCTATCGGTCTCACGCCAGTATTTAGCCTTGGACGGAATTTACCACCCCATTGGGGCTGCATTCCCAAACAACTCGACTCGTAGACTGCGCCTCGTGGTGCGACAGGGTCTAGGCACGATGGGGCTCTCACCCTCTCCGGCGCCCCCTTCCAGGGGACTTGGGCTCGGTCCGTCGCTGAGGACGCTTCTCCAGACTATAATTTGGACAACGAAGCCGCCCAATTTTCAAGCTAGGCTTTTCCCGGTTCGCTTGCCGTTACTAAGGGAATCCTTGTAAGTTTATTTTCCTCCGCTTATTGATATGCTTAAACTCAGCGGGTAGTCCCGCCTGACCTGGGGTCGCGGTCGAAGCGTCGTCGAGAGACGACACGTGGGTGTTTTCTAAGAGTTTCCCTTGCGACTAATAGCACGAAGCAAAAGACGAGGGTTTTTACGACCACCACTTGTTTGTGCGTCCATCGAAGGGACTCCTATTTCGGCCAACCACGCCATGAGCACGGGAGACCAATATCCTCCCCCAAAATTCACGCAATAAATACAACGAGAAAAACCACTAGCGCACTCTAGGGTTGCGTTTAATAAGATGGAAAAGCTAGTACATATAAGAGTTAAGCCAGTTTTCTTATTCCTAACACGAGGCAACCAATTAAACAAGAAACGACAATCAATAATTAATAACTAGGTTTCATTCAATCTAAACAAACACTAATAGATCTAGCCTAGCATGTTAAAGTGAAGAAAATAAAAGCATAAAATCAAACAACACATATACATATTGAATGATTAAAGATGAATTACTTATCTTCAATAGAACATGATAAAGTGGCTGTAAAAAGCCTTACAAAGTAGCCAAAAATCGTCTAGAAAAACATTCGAAAATAGAAAAATTAGGGTTTCGTCTATTGCTGAATCGCCGTTGTGACGGCGTCGCCTTGGATCTCTGACGCTGTCATGATGTTTGACGCCGTCTCTTTATAAAAAGTATGAGCCATCACGTGTAAATTTAACTCTGAATCTTGGTCTTCAAATACGACGGAGTAACTTGTTAAGTTGTGATGCCGCTAGGTCCCCTTTCCTGACAGATTTGCGACTTGGTCATTTTCTTCACTTTCTTGTCCAAAATAGCCTAAAACTTGTCAGTATTCGTCTTTTGCGTCCAAAGTACCTAAATGACCCCTTAAAAAGGTAGGTTTTAAATCCTTATCAGACCACAAAATAAATATTACGGAGAATAAGGATTTGAGTGGTTAGTAAACGAAAGAGAAATAAAGAAGTGAAATCAAATAGTGTATGCAGAGACGGAGACAGTGGGGAAGCCAAGTGGTGCTTGGCCCCGCCAAAAGATAAAAGAGTTTAATATGGTTTAAACTCTTAGCGGGGACATGTCCCCGCCAAAAGAGTTGATCTCAACAGTGGATAACTCTTTTGGCGGAGACACGTCCCCGCCAAAAGAGCTGATCTAAACAGTTGATAACTCTTTTAGCGGGGACATGTCCCCGCCCAAAGAGTTGATCTCAACAATGGATAACTATTTTGGCGGGGACACGTGCCTGCCAAAAGAGGTGATTAATTAACTTAATCGTTGTTAATTAAAATAATCTCAACAGTGGATACCTCTTTTAGCAGGGACGTATCCCCGCTATAACAACCCGGAAATTTTCCATGGTCCTTACCCGTTATTTGTATCGGGTCATTGTAGTCCTAGAATGCAGCACGTCGCGGCTTGGCACAATAGATTGTTTAAAAACGTGAATTTAATTAATTTTGATACCTCGGGACAAGAATATGCGTATTTATTATCAAATTTAATGGAAAAACGTCTCTAAGATGAATGGTGTTTAATATTTTTCGGGAATAAAACAAATAGCCTCGAGAAAGAATAATAAAAGTTATCCCGTTAGTCCTTGCCCGACTCCTCAAGTGAAATAAAGATGCAATACAAGGACCCATGTGTGCAATATCCGGTTTTATTAAAACATAAAAACCCTAACCCTATATTTCTATTTCATTTCATCTCCTTCATCATCACTAATCTCTCTCCCTCTCTTCATCACAGCCGCCGCCGGCCACCCACAAACCACCACCACCACCACCTCCACAGCTGTCCCACCACCATCAAAACACTCACAATCACTCCCTCTCTCTGTTACTGTGACTCACGCGCCCAAACGACACCCTCACCACCTCGTTATCATCACGCCGCCGCCAATACCCTCACCATCATCACGTTTTATCACCTCACACGAGTAGATCTATAAGAGAAAAAGGTAAGAAACGAGACAAAACTCGTGGGTTGACTCGGATACGAGTCAACTCGTGGTTAAACTTGTGATTTTTTTTTTTAAACTAATGGGTTTTATGTTTTGATAAATAAAAATGAATATAACAAAGTTTGGTATCGAGTTGTGTGTCGTGTGAGTCGAGTCGAGTCCCACCGTAAGTTTAAGCTTACTGTATTCTTGATGTTTATTGTTGTTGTTCTTGTTTTGTGATTGGTTTGAGATTTGGACTTGGATTGTGGTCGCCGGTTTTGAAGCCGAGTAGATAGGATTAGGATTAGATGGGTTTTGATTGAGTTCTTGATGTTGAAGTGGTTATTGCTATTGTTGGTTGTTGTATGTCGAGCAGAGGGTGGGGGCTGCCGTGAAGACAAGCCGAGACCACTAGGGTCTCGACCGAGTTGTTGTTGTGATTATTATTGATTAGTTGTTGCTGGATAATTGTTGTTGTTGCGTTATTAGGGTCAGCCGAGGGAGAGGCCGAGACCGACGAAGTCTCGGTATGGTTTTGTTATTTTGGTTGTTGAGATATGGGAATCGATTGTGTGACGATTATTAGTTGACGGAGATTAGGTTAGACGTGTGTCGTAGACGACCACGAGTGGTTGAAGTGGATTGCGGTGATGATATTTATATTGTTGTATATGTATTGATTTGATATGGATTGATAAAATAAGTCGAGAGGTCATGACTCGGACTTGTGACTCGAAACAAATAATAACTCAAAATAAATATAAAAATAAGCTCGAAACATATGTATAAATATATACATATGCAACAACAAGAATAACATGCGGGTTTTCATATAAGGAAATAAATAATAAACAAGTATTACACTTGTTGGTTTATTAAAACAAAACTAAAGTTTTTATAATAAAGAGTTATTAAATGTTTCGAGGGCACGCAAGACAAGAGGTATTATTAGAGTAGTATTGAGGATATTATAGGATTAATGTCGAGTTGACGAAGCGGATAAGTATCCGACCATTCGTTCAAGTAACATATTAAGTCTTAAGGTTTTATCATTTAATTTTCAGGTTGTCGTAGAGATTATTTTGGAGTATTGCTTCAAATTGTCGTGTTGCTATATGAAGTTTACTTTGAGTCGTTTACGTCTTGGTCGTTTTGCTTGGCGTGTGTTCACTTGAGTCATGTCGTGTCACCACTACACACCCGTCGATACCAAACGCTAGTAGCTAATATGAGAAATAGATTTTGGAATTTAAAATGGAATCTACTCGGGGTAGTTAACTTTTGGAACTTTTACATTTGGAGACTATGTTAAGGCGAATTTACATTATTAGGTTGTGCCGAGTCCGTGAGTGCCGATACTTGAAATTGCTGAGTACCTTGCTTCTGTAGATTTGTGCTGTTGCGTTAGGCTACCTTTGTGCTGTTGTGCTGATATACTCACTGACATTGTTGTAATATTGCATTGCTGGACTGAGGTGAGTTCTCGTAGCCCCACTTTTTAACGTGTTTTTACTTTGGGGTGGAAATGGTACTCAATGTTTTTAAATGTTTTCATGCTGTGATCTACTGTTTTCATGATTTTGGACAATATGTGCGTTTGAATGCAATATGTGCCCTTTTGTGTGAATCAAATTGTGCGGACAATATCTAGGTGATTATCATTGTGTGAATTTATTTTGTTGTTTATCACTTAAGACATTAAGTTTGTGTAACAACTTCTGACTTAATTTCATGACAGTTCTTGTCTGATGAGTTGTGAAATCAAGTTAGATCCAAGTTGTTACATAGCTTAATGTTTTGGATGATAGAACTAAATTTGTGCGGCTTCTATATTGCGTGGGCATTATGTGTGTTGATGCGATTACATGCTGTGACGTGTTTTGTTTTGTGCAACCGTATTTAGCAACCTTGTGCAACCGTATTTAGCAACCTTGGTGTATAACTTTGGGGAAGTGACACCCAGTATATAACTTTGGGGAAGTGACACCCAGTATATAACTTTGGGAAAGTGACGCCCAGTATATCTTTTGGGAAATGGCACCCAGACTAAGTGTGAATCAAGTATGTGTGTTTTCAGGATTGTGATAGTTTGGGATCGTTATTATGTGCTCATATTTGTATATCATGCTCACTATTGTCCTACGCTATTATTCACAGCTCAGTGGTCTTACTTTTAAACCTACGAGCTCACCAACATTATGTTGACGTTTTCTAGTACCATTTTCAGGCGTTATTGAAGCTGCTTAGAAGGTTGAGTATTGACTGGCTTAGCAAGACTTAAGACAAGACCCTCCCGGGTTATATCTCGTGGAGTTGCATTTGAAATTCCTTAGTGACGTCGCTTACCTTTGAGACTTATGTCTATTTTGGATCTTTGTACGTATCCCGGTTGTGGGAGTTTGCGACTATTATCTGTCTTATGTTATACATTTAGTATTTCTCTATTGTGACACCTTGTGTTCTTGACTATGAGGTCATACCCCGTGAATGCCATTCCGCTGCGCCATTTTTGGGGTGTGACAGATTGGTATCAGAGACAGGTTATAGAGAATTAGGTGGTTTAACCTAGACTATAACCTAAGAATCCTCATATAGTTTGCATTATAGGAATTTCGTGTGCGATTATGTGTATAGTATGACACGAAGTGATGATGATAAGTAAATGCAGCATGATGCTATCTTAAAAACGCCTGGCCAACGTTTTTACGATAACATGATGCGGCATGGACTTATCAAATTCATGGATTGTTAAATAGAAAGTTGAGTGTAGTAGTACGACACGTATACCGACCTATCCTACCTATCTCCTATCTAACGTCTATCAATGTCCTACCTTGTAGAATCATGCCTCCAAGAAGGTCGGCTCGAATTAACCGAGGTGTTCCACCACTGAGGGGTGGAAGGACTGGTGGACGAGGAGGTAGGGCAGGAGGTCGCGACACGAGAAGCGACGATACCGGCAATGAGACTCCTGATGTTGCTACTATTATCGCCCAACAACTACGGGAACTGTTACCGACCATCGTCACCCAGGTTGGTGACCATATCAGCAACCAAGGGAACAACGTGAGTGGGAATAATCAAGCGGACAACGACGGTGGAAGTGATCATGTCAATGATGGGAACCATAACAACGGTAACAAGGGGTGTACTTACAAGGAATTTACCGCGTGCAAACCGTTGGACTTTGATGGCAATGGAGGTGCGATAGCTTATACTCGATGGGTCGAGAAGATGGAGTCAGTGATTGACATAAGTGAGTGTGCGAGTCATCAGAAGGTGAAGTATGCTGTTTGTTCTTTGATTGGAAAGGCATTGACTTGGTGGAATACGCAAATTCAGGCTAAGGGCAGAGAAGCTGCTATAGGGATGAGTTGGGATGAATTCAAGGCATTGTTGAAAGAAGAGTATTGCCCAGATAATGAGATGCAGAAACTGGAACATGAGTTCTACCATCACACCATGGTGGGAACTGGACATGCGGCTTATACGGATCGGTTCCATGAGCTCGCTAGATTAGTACCTCATATGGTCACACCTGAATCTAAGAGAATTGAAAGGTACATCTATGGGTTGGTCCCTGAAATTCGGGGAATGGTGAAAGCAACTGAGCCTGCTACTATCCAGAGTGCGATACTGAAATCTGCGTCCTTAACGGATGAGATAATCAGGAATGGGACATCGTCTAAGAGTGGTGAAAAGAGGAAAGCTATAAGTGAGTCTGGTAACCAAGATGGAGCAAATGATAACAACAAGAAAGCTAAGTGGGGAAAAGGATTTGTGGCAACTAGTACAGTCAAGAAGGAGTATCGGGGTCCTTACCCTATGTGTGCCAAATGTAACTACCACCACTTGGAGACTAAACCCTGCCTAGTGTGTTTCAACTGCAATCAGACTGGTCACATTGCAAGGGATTGTCGAGCAGCAGCCATGCAGGCGACTCCGATTAATGTCATTTACCCAAGGACATGTTATGAGTGTGGGAGCTTGGATCATCTCCGAAACATGTGTCCTAAGTTTAATAGGGCACGGGGACAAGTGCAGAATAACCAGAATCAGGCCTTATTGACTAATGGAAATACTGGAAACAATGGCAACCCAGCTCGTGGGCGGGTATTTGTGATGAACGCTGAAGAAGGATGCCAGAACCAGAACCTCGTGACGGGTATGTTCTCCTTAAACGGATATTACTGTTTGACTCCGACGTCGACTATAGATTTGTCTCCACTTAATTCATGCCTCTGTTAAAGGCGAAACCTAGTGTCCTAACTCTCAGTTACGAGATTTATATAGTGTATGACCAAAAAGGCAGAAATCGATAAGTTGGTTCAAACCTTCACCACCTGATAGTAAGATCTTGGAGTGCGGAAATGCCACCCGTTCATTTTTGAGCAACCCCAAAACTTTAACTAAAATTTCTTTTTCTTTAAAAATAAAAATCAAAATAAAATAAAGTAAGTTTTTTAACAACTTTTAACTTAATTTCATGTCAGTTCTTGTTTGATGAGATGTAAGATTAAGTTTAAAGTTGCTACTTAACTTAAAAATTTTAAAAGATTTTGCTAAAAAATGGACGAGGCATTTCATGAAGCCTAATCACTCGATAGTTACTGTAAAACCGCCTATTTCAGTGCGCCTAGTAGGACGAGCAGAAACCCAGAGATACCTCGCGTGCTTAAGACTTTCGTGAAGTACTTCGTAAAGACCTGACATGATTCACCTCTCATTGACGAATTGAGCTTCTTATAAACTCAACTCCCGGAGCGGTACAAATTTCATTATACGTGATATTTCTCGAGGAAAGATTTCGAACACAAATATTATTAGTTGAGAGTGCACGAGACTGATAACTCTAAAACTGCGTTGAGAACGATATACAGGAAACTCGAGTTACAGGATAAATCTTTTAGTCTGATTAATGCCTCTGTAGTATTCAATGATAAGAAATCCAATTAGAGCGACATACATGAGGAGCGCCTTACCTATTATATCGAATCGTGAAAGACAGTCCACGTCGCGATTATGGTTGACACTATAGGACGTATTAGGAACACAGTTAGATTGGAGTACGACCTACCATTCCTAGACCGATGGTCAGGGTGAGCATACCATCCGACATTAGGAGGCCTACTTAGGACAAGCACTATTGATTTTGGAGGAAACATGAATGCACCTCATTCTTACTTGAATCTTCTCTTTGGATATCTATTAGTTGTTTATTTGAAAGCGATCCAAAAATTGAGCCAATCCTTAAAAAAATGTTGAGTTTCTTTTCTTACAACTTGGTACTTAACTTAATCTCATGACAGTTCTTGTTTGATGAGTTGTGAAGTTAAGTTAAGTTCAAGTTGTTCTGTAGTTTAAGGACAGGTCCAACTTGATTTTAGCATAATCTCATGACAGTTCTTGTTTGATGAGTTGTGAGATTAAGCTGAAATCAAGTTGTTACTGAGCTTAAACTTGTGGTTTAGCTTAATCGCATGACAGTTCTTGTTTGATGAGTTGTGGGGTTAAGCTAGATTACAGTTGAGGCTCAACTTAAACTACCGAAAAGATGCCTAAGGTTTTTGACGGCTTCACTCGAGGACGGGAAAGCTTGCCTTATTGTGTGATATTTATGTGGTTTCATTTTTGTGTGATTTCTAGAGGTTAGGAAGTAATGATAGTACCAATTGGGGAGTAGCACCCGGTACTATTTGGATTGACACCCACACCCTTACCTTCTGTGTGCAACCAAATCAAAGGGTGAATACTATCCGAGCAAGCTCAGACCTTTAGTCAATTGAATTTTGAGGACAAAATTCTCTTAACGGGGATAGACTATAACAACCCGGAAATTTTCCATGGTCCTTACCCGTTATTTGTATCGGGTCATTGTAGTCCTAGAATGCAGCACGTCGCGGCTTGGCACAATAGATTGTTTAAAAACGTGAATTTAATTAATTTTGATACCTCGGGACAAGAATATGCGTATTTATTATCAAATTTAATGGAAAAACGTCTCTAAGATGAATGGTGTTTAATATTTTTCGGGAATAAAACAAATAGCCTCGAGAAAGAATAATAAAAGTTATCCCGTTAGTCCTTGCCCGACTCCTCAAGTGAAATAAAGATGCAATACAAGGACCCATGTGTGCAATATCCGGTTTTATTAAAACATAAAAACCCTAACCCTATATTTCTATTTCATTTCATCTCCTTCATCATCACTAATCTCTCTCCCTCTCTTCATCACAGCCGCCGCCGGCCACCCACAAACCACCACCACCACCACCTCCACAGCTGTCCCACCACCATCAAAACACTCACAATCACTCCCTCTCTCTGTTACTGTGACTCACGCGCCCAAACGACACCCTCACCACCTCGTTATCATCACGCCGCCGCCAATACCCTCACCATCATCACGTTTTATCACCTCACACGAGTAGATCTATAAGAGAAAAGGTAAGAAACGAGACAAAACTCGTGGGTTGACTCGGATACGAGTCAACTCGTGGTTAAACTTGTGATTTTTTTTTTTAAACTAATGGGTTTTATGTTTTGATAAATAAAAATGAATATAACAAAGTTTGGTATCGAGTTGTGTGTTGTGTGAGTCGAGTCGAGTCCCACCGTAAGTTTAAGCTTACTGTATTCTTGATGTTTATTGTTGTTGTTCTTGTTTTGTGATTGGTTTGAGATTTGGACTTGGATTGTGGTCGCCGGTTTTGAAGCCGAGTAGATAGGATTAGGATTAGATGGGTTTTGATTGAGTTCTTGATGTTGAAGTGGTTATTGCTATTGTTGGTTGTTGTATGTCGAGCAGAGGGTGGGGGCTGCCGTGAAGACAAGCCGAGACCACTAGGGTCTCGACCGAGTTGTTGTTGTGATTATTATTGATTAGTTGTTGCTGGATAATTGTTGTTGTTGCGTTATTAGGGTCAGCCAGAGGAGAGGCCGAGACCGACGAAGTCTCGGTATGGTTTTGTTATTTTGGTTGTTGAGATATGGGAATCGATTGTGTGACGATTATTAGTTGACGGAGATTAGGTTAGACGTGTGTCGTAGACGACCACGAGTGGTTGAAGTGGATTGCGGTGATGATATTTAAATTGTTGTATATGTATTGATTTGATATGGATTGATAAAATAAGTCGAGAGGTCATGACTCGGACTTGTGACTCGAAACAAATAATAACTCAAAATAAATATAAAAATAAGCTCGAAACATATGTATAAATATATACATATGCAACAACAAGAATAACATGCGGGTTTTCATATAAGGAAATAAATAATAAACAAGTATTACACTTGTTGGTTTATTAAAACAAAACTAAAGTTTTTATAATAAAGAGTTATTAAATGTTTCGAGGGCACGCAAGACAAGAGGTATTATTAGAGTAGTATTGAGGATATTATAGGATTAATGTCGAGTTGACGAAGCGGATAAGTATCCGACCATTCGTTCAAGTAACATATTAAGTCTTAAGGTTTTATCATTTAATTTTTAGGTTGTCGTAGAGATTATTTTGGAGTATTGCTTCAAATTGTCGTGTTGCTATATGAAGTTTACTTTGAGTCGTTTACGTCTTGGTCGTTTTGCTTGGCGTGTGTTCACTTGAGTCATGTCGTGTCACCACTACACACCCGTCGATACCAAACGCTAGTAGCTAATATGAGAAATAGATTTTGGAATTTAAAATGGAATCTACTCGGGGTAGTTAACTTTTGGAACTTTTACATTTGGAGACTATGTTAAGGCGAATTTACATTATTAGGTTGTGCCGAGTCCGTGAGTGCCGATACTTGAAATTGCTGAGTACCTTGCTTCTGTAGATTTGTGCTGTTGCGTTAGGCTACCTTTGTGCTGTTGTGCTGATATACTCACTGACATTGTTGTAATATTGCATTGCTGGACTGAGGTGAGTTCTCGTAGCCCCACTTTTTAACGTGTTTTTACTTTGGGGTGGAAATGGTACTCAATGTTTTTAAATGTTTTCATGCTGTGATCTACTGTTTTCATGATTTTGGACAATATGTGCGTTTGAATGCAATATGTGCCCTTTTGTGTGAATCAAATTGTGCGGACAATATCTAGGTGATTATCATTGTGTGAATTTATTTTGTTGTTTATCACTTAAGACATTAAGTTTGTGTAACAACTTCTGACTTAATTTCATGACAGTTCTTGTCTGATGAGTTGTGAAATCAAGTTAGATCCAAGTTGTTACATAGCTTAATGTTTTGGATGATAGAACTAAATTTGTGCGGCTTCTATATTGCGTGGGCATTATGTGTGTTGATGCGATTACATGCTGTGACGTGTTTTGTTTTGTGCAACCGTATTTAGCAACCTTGTGCAACCGTATTTAGCAACCTTGGTGTATAACTTTGGGGAAGTGACACCCAGTATATAACTTTGGGGAAGTGACACCCAGTATATAACTTTGGGAAAGTGACGCCCAGTATATCTTTTGGGAAATGGCACCCAGACTAAGTGTGAATCAAGTATGTGTGTTTTCAGGATTGTGATAGTTTGGGATCGTTATTATGTGCTCATATTTGTATATCATGCTCACTATTGTCCTACGCTATTATTCACAGCTCAGTGGTCTTACTTTTAAACCTACGAGCTCACCAACATTATGTTGACGTTTTCTAGTACCATTTTCAGGCGTTATTGAAGCTGCTTAGAAGGTTGAGTATTGACTGGCTTAGCAAGACTTAAGACAAGACCCTCCCGGGTTATATCTCGTGGAGTTGCATTTGAAATTCCTTAGTGACGTCGCTTACCTTTGAGACTTATGTCTATTTTGGATCTTTGTACGTATCCCGGTTGTGGGAGTTTGCGACTATTATCTGTCTTATGTTATACATTTAGTATTTCTCTATTGTGACACCTTGTGTTCTTGACTATGAGGTCATACCCCGTGAATGCCATTCCGCTGCGCCATTTTTGGGGTGTGACACGTATCCCCGCCAAAAGAAGTGTCACGCTGGACATAGTTTGACCAGCCCAAAGGCGGTGGGACCCACATGTCCCTACCAAAAAGGTGCATCTGTCCCCGCCAAAAGTATCAGCGATGAGGTGTTGGCGGGAACGTTTCGGCGGGGACATGTCCCCGCTGAAAGTTATTGGCGGGGACATGTCCCCGCCGAAAGCGTAAAAAATATGAATGTTGCAAATATTTTTTTAGCATGTATTCAAGTTACCCGATATTCGACAGAGACCACAAGCTGTTAGTACCGGTAATAACTTTAGCAGAATTAGGAATCAGCACAAGGCACCCGCCTAGAGACGAGATAAAACCAGTAACTCCAACCTCCGAAAATATTTTAGCAGCACTAGCAGGAGTATTTTTCGCATCACTAAAACTCGGCACCGGGCGAGGACAAAGATCAGATATTAAAATTAATTTTTTTGGTAACAATGGGTTAATCTATTCGAATTATTCAGGAAAAATAAGTGACGAGCAGTAAAAAGTACTATCAGACTTTGAAGAACCCTTTGAGAATTTCACTGGGCCATTAGCATCACTACCAGAAGATTTCAAGATATCACTATGCCAACACTTATCAAATGTATCAAGGCATGTCTGTGAATACTGTACAGACACAAATGCAAGAATGAAGAATTATTAAAGTCATGAGAAGACACAAAGAAGATGAAGAAAAAAGTTCAAAAATTATTGAAGACGCGTGATAGCAATTATGCGCCAGGACAGTTGTTTTTCCATTATTTCTACTATTTTAACTTTTTCTTTTAGAGTGGGTGAATGTGGTTTGTAATTTAGTAATAATGTAAGGCCTGTCGGCCACCTAGTAGTACGGTAGGTGTAAATTATTAGTGTGCAATAATGTAGGATGTGAACTATTCCTTCTACTTTGTGTAATTATAAATAGAGGCCTAGCCTCAGTAATGATAGTATGAGTTTTTTAGTGTAAAAACCATCGAGTTTTTAGAGATTAAATTATCTCAATCTGTTGAAGAATTTATCTTCTGAATAGCAAATTTATCTGTTGAAACGTTTATCGTTTCTGAATAGCAGATACCTATCATATCTATCCATCATTTATTATCATCAATTATCATCAACGAATCAATCCATATCAAAAGCAAATTCACCCACCGATAATATTAAAATATTAGCCATTCACCAATCATTTCTGTTCAATTCAATCAAATTCATTTCAATTTCATATAATCCAACAAGACATATGGACCTACGGCTCAATCATCGATCTATCATTCAATTAATTCATTAAAATTGCAAGTATCTTTCGCCCGTGATTTCCGCGTTTATTTCTGGTATCAGAGCTTGGAGAAAGAAATATGAAGCAAAGACAAGCAGCTATGTCGATGATTAAGAAGATAAAGTAGAAAGAACGATGTCAAGAATCAATTATCTCAACAAAGAATAGAGATCAACAGCCATGTCAAGAACTAATCAGTCATCAAAAAGAAATAAATTGCGTCCTATGCAGGTATAATTTAACGACTTTAATAAATCATAGAAATATTATAATTCATTAAAAATGTCGAGTTCATCAAATATTAGTAAAGAATATATATCTATTATTCATGAAAATGAAGATGAATAAGGATTTATGTTAAACACTATTATTAATAGAACAGCTATTAGAAGATCAAATTTTACATTATCAGAAAAACATAATTTTGAATATTCAAGATCACTTAGAGAATTATTTTCGCGAAAGAATATAATATATTTTGAAAAAATTATTGGAGAAGAACCAATTCCTATTGAACAAACAAAAGGAGATATTATTATTCCTATAATTAATAAACAACAAATAAACAATAGAATAAAACAAATGAATGAAAAAGATAGAAGTAAAATAGCTTATATTCATATATCAACCATACAAGTAATATTAAAAAGTACGTTTATGGGTTGTAACACACCTATTGAACTAGAATTAAGAGATGATAGAATTTATTATTGCTAGAGGCAAAGGAAACTTAGCCAAAGGTAAAATAAAATTTGATGTTAACATACAAATGGGATTAAGTTTAAAAGATAAAGATATAAATAAAAGTATTACTATTAGATATGAATTATTAAGAAGAACATTTATGTACAAAGGAAATCATCCTTTTACAGTCACATATCAAATAAACTATGCACTCACTAATTCACATCATAGTATCACTTTTAAAACAAACGATAGAATTTATATTGATAAACTTTTTGAACCATTACTTAGCCTTGAAGCACCAAATTTATTCTCAAAACATAAATATATTGAAAGAACGAGAAAATCAACATCAGATATACCATATGATATACCATCAGTATGGATACCACAAGTAGAAAAACCAATTTCAGTAACAACTGAAGAATCCTCTAATATTAAAGATGAAAAACTAAAAGAAATAAAAGAAATGAAAGAAATGATACGATCATTGAGTCTAAGAATATGAGTGGCACAAACTTATGAATAAAAATAATTAGAAGAACAATTAAATACATAATAGATTCAGGATTACAAAAAAGACTATTACAAAAAAAGGTTAGGAGATTTAGAAGAAGAAATAAGAGAAATATCGCTTATAATAGATCATTTACTAACTAGAATAAGATTAAGAAGTCCTTACGAAAATTTAAAAGTAATAACTAGAATGTTAGCATATGAAAGAAAAAGATTAGAGTATACAACAGAACTATTACTAAGAGAAAAAAGAAATCCGATAATTTGTTAGAAAATGAATCATATTTCTAAAAATCTTTCCGATCAAAAAGTAAATATTGAGAATAATAAAAATATTACATCATTCGAACCATTTATACCATATAATCAAACCCTATTCAAAATACCTCAGAATTTACCAAAAGGAATGTCATATAATATTAATATAATAAATAACGAAGATAAAAATCAAACTATTGGAGAAAAAGTAGATACACTAATTTCAACACTTAATAACATAATTGAAACATTAAGTTTTTTAATACCTAGACAATTACCAGAAATGTCAAAAACAATACAAGAAAAGTTAAATAACATACAGATATTATTAAATAAAAAGACAGAAGAATTCAAAAATTTAAAAACAAAATCAAATAAATATAATCGAACAACTATCAAATATAGTCGATACCCAAGAACAAGATAAAGATATTACTATTACCAAAATAAGAGAAACATTATTAAAAAAGTCAACTCTTAAAATTATCCCACCATTACGAATAACATAATCGAAAACCTTGAAGAACAAATTGAAACTCTCACTAGATTAATGTCATCATTAGATATACCAGCTGAAACAAATGAAGAAACAAAAGAAGATGCAGATATAGTACAGGATTGTAGTTCAGACGAAAATCCATATAACGACCCAGGAGAAAGTTCTCATACAAACTATAATTTTGCACAAAAAAGAAAAAAATCTTATATAGACGAAGATTTACAAAGACAGTTTGATTATAAACCTCCAACACCAACAGAGAGATATTTATATCAACAAGGAATGATTAAGAATAAGAAAGGTAAATGGGTACGTATACCTCCCCAATATATACCAAAAATACCAATAACTAGTATGAATGATGAAGTTCTAAACATTGATTGCAAAACAAAAATAGATGATAAAATTCAAAATTGGAGTAATAGGCTAAGTGCTCAAATACAATTAACTGAAGAATTACGAGCATTACAACCAAGAGACTTACTTAATTTCATAATACACAAAACATCAGGAAATGTTTATAGATTTTTAGAGTCTATAGATGAATTAGAATTATCAAGAATAGCAACAACTGATGCTATGATAACTTTTAAAAATATTGTAGCATGTATAGTACAAGAATTTACTGGAAGAATTCCAGGAAAAGAAGCATCAAATGAAGCTTTTAGAGAACATGCATATTGGAGAATAATTAATCTTAAAATATGTAACATGTGCTATCTAGATTCCTTCATATGTGAATTCTCTGATCAATATTATAAATTAGATCCTATAAGACAGAAATCAGCTTTGGAAATGTTTTTCAATAAACTTCCCGAATCTGTAGCAACAAAATTAAAAGATTCATATTCATCATTATTACAAGACAGTAATAGAATAATAGAAGATACTCTAGGAGCTAGAATTACCACAGTAAGAGCATGGATTAAAAAAGAATGTTTACAAGAAACAGCTAAAAAAGAAGCACAAGTTGAACTATGTTGTGAAAAACAATCCGATAAGGTAGGCAACTATGGATGCTCTCAAAAATCGTATAAAAAACGAAAAAAAAAAATGGAAAAGAAAAACATATAACTCGAAATATAAAAAAATTTATAAAAAGAATTCAAGACAAAATTATTTTAGAAATCGAAGACAACATCGTCAAAAGTACAAAAAACAAGATAATTCCAAATATTGTCCATCTAAAAAGAAAGATTGTAAATGTTGGTTATGCCATGAAAAAGGTCATTATGCAAATAAATGTCCTAAGAAAAGAGAGAAGAAAAGAATAGAAGTATTAAAAATAGCATATAACTTAGGATATGAACCCCTTGAAGATTCAGACATTGACTCAGAAATTGAGATATATGCATACACAGATACTAGTGATTATTCTAGTGATACATCTTCTGATTATGAATAAAAACATATCAACAGTTTTAAAAGGAATAAAAGAAAAAGGATTGATTTTATCACAAAAGAAGTCTAAACTACTTCAAAATGAAGTAGAATATTTAGGATTAAAAATTGCAAAAAATGGAGTTATTTCTTTAACAAATAATACACAGGAAAAATTAAAACTTTTTTCAGATAAACTAGAAGATAGAAAACAATTTCAAATATTTTTATTATGTTCGAATTATATAGCAGAACAAGGATTTTTGAAAAATTTAGCAAAAGAAAGAAAAGTTTTACAAAAGAAAATTTTTGAAAAAAATCGTTGGGAATGGACACCATCCGATACCCAACTTGTACAACATATTAAAACAACTGTACAATGTTTACCGGAGTTATACAACTCGGAAACAAAAGATTTTTTGATTATTGAAACAGATGCATCCGACGAAACTTGGGCAGGATGTATGAAGGCAATTTTGAATGGAAAAGAATTATTAGGATTAGATATTGACGGAATTCCAATCCTTCAATCTAATCTATCTAAATTAGCACTATGTATTGATGGGAGTCAAATTCCTCAATCAGACTCAATACTATCTAAATCAGCATTATGTATTGATGGAAAGAAATTTCCTCAATTTGATCCATTACTATTCAACTCAGTATTACAAACATCAGAAATATCTTTTTTAAGCAATGAGCAGACATCTGTTTTAAAAACAGAAAAATATAATTCTAAATTATGCAGATATATTTCTGGAACATTTTCAGAGACGGAGCAAAAATACAGTACTCATGAAAAAGAAACACTCGCGTGTTTAAAAACTCTTAAGAAATGGAAGATTGATCTGTTGCAAACAAGATTTGAGTTACGAACAGACTCAAAATATGTAACAGGTTTTTGGAGATACAGATTACAAGAAGACTATTGTATAGGTCGACTCATCCGTTGGCAACTACAGCAACATCAATTCCACCCCTACATCAAGTATATAAAGAGTGATAATAATACATTTGCAGACACTCTCACCCGAGAATGGAAGGAATAATCAAACAAGCACAACATGTAGGTCCACACGAATATGGATCTCTAAGTAGCCTTTAACAACTTAGTAGACGACTTGAATAAATCAAATCAATCTAAGCGAGACTCTAATATCTTGTTTATGCTAATGCGGAATCTTAACACAAACAATGAAGAATACGATAACTAACTTCGTATATTAGATTATCAATAACTAAGAGTTTTTACAATCTTCGTCGTCATCTCTAAACTATGCTTTAGGGTTCCTTTTATACACCAGGGAAACCCTAGATACAAAACTTGCTAAAGGATCTACGTATCTTTTCTAAAGATAACTTCGAATCCTTTCCTAACTTATCTCTAACAAAATTCTAAATTACATAACCAGACTTAACATAATAAGTCAACCGGACTTAACAATATTTTACTCTACCAGACTTAATATTGTACTACCAGACTTAATAATACAAAATACACTAACAGACTTAATTATGTACGCCACCAGACTTAAATCTGTTTTCCCATTAAGTCTTCTCTTGATAATTCCCAACAATCCTCCCCTAACTTGATCTTCATGCTCCATGAACTTCAAGTTTCTTCTGAATAAGCTTCTGAGGATTTAATCTTTAACTCTTGGAATTATCTTATCTTCAAAAACACTTTGTATCAGCAACTTTAATCTTGATAATTTTTCCACCATCTGATCTGATCTTTGCAGCATCCATCTGATACAATCCACTTGATCTTCACAGCAACCATGACTACTTGTACATCAATTCAGTTTAAGTTTCATACTATTCTCATCACTTCCAGGTGTGTTAACTCCTGTGAGAGGTGAATCATTGAAAATTAATGGATTTGATGTCTCTTTACCAATAGCCATTACTATTGGAGTAGCCAATGTTTGGTGTGTTAGACCATGGTACATTGATAACCATATGATTTTTAGTAAATCATCAACTATCAACGGATTTGTTTTGTCTTTACCAAAAGCCGTACCCTTTTGGACTAGTCAATCCTTTGATGGAATTGCACCTCATCATGGTGAATTGATTACCATTTATGGATTTCCACAGCCTTTACCACAAGCCATAATCTTGTGGGCTAGTCAACTCTTCACTATCTAAGATATGGTGAGTTGAATACCATACAATTTTTGGTAAATTGCCAACCATAAACGGATTTGGAATATCTTTACCTGTAGCCGTTTGCTCAGGATTAGTTAGTCCTTGTGTGTATTAGACAAGGTGGACTGATGACCTTTTGTTGTGTTAGTGCTATGCACCTTTACCAAGTAGGAAGTTCCAATAGTCCTACTTACAACTTATGAAAATTCTTTCAAACACTCTCAATCCAGCAATGTCTCCTTCAAAGACTGAATCTTGATCAAATCCAAAATCCTTTCATAAACTTCATCTTTCTTGTCTGCATATAATTTCCTCTCCAACATTTTCTTGCAGACTTCAGGGGATAAGGGATACTCAACTTTTGCAAGCATATATATGTTAGCATTAACCAAAGACAGACAATGTACTTGACATCTATCATAATATGCCCATCCAATCATTCTTTGTTGCTCAGGCAGCTTCCAGATCTCATCTTCCTTAGTAGGTGGTTCAAACATTATTTTCAAGTCTCCCCAAAAGACTCTTTCATATTCTTCCTCAGGGACATTATCTCCATGTTTAATATTCACCAACTTATACAACTCAATGAGATCTTCCCTACTCACATCAAGTACAATTGCAGGGAAATTCATATACATAACATTAGAATAATCTTCTCTTATTAATTGATATGTTGCCCTTTGACCAGACTTAATGATTTTATACCTGACAATCTTAGCTGGCTTCTTTGAGCTTTCAATAGTTCCCATAGTAACCCCCTCAGATGAAGGTTCTTCTTCTTCTGACTCTTCTTCTTGAATTTTCTTCTTTGACTTACTTTTTCTAGCCATACTCTTCCTTCTGTTAAATGTCACAAATGGCCTATTCACTTCCTCTTTTGATTCAGTTGCTGCTTTCTCTTTCTCCTCATCAACTACCTTTTCTTTTACTTTCTCAGCTTCAACATCTTGCACAGTCTTTGTCACTTTCCTGAAACTGTGTCTCAAGGAATCTTCATAATCCACTGGTTTATAACCATGATCCCTTTGATAAGCTCTTTGATACATTTGTAGAAGATCTTCATATGATTTGCCACTCATATGCTCCCAACTTGAATACATCATGTTCTTCAAATACATCTTCATACTATGCATCTGTTCTCTCTTAGTCATCTTCTTTTGAACTTTGTTTTTCTTCTGAGTTTGTCTCATCACAGACATAAAATCTCAAAAAGTTTCTTTACTTCTTCTGATATTGATGAACTCAGCTAGTTGTTTAGCTTTTTCTTCTATAGTCAACCCTGGAGTTGACTTAAGTTCTTCAAGTTTTGCTCTTAGTTCATCATCTCCTTCAATCAATTGCTCTTCTGCTACACTCCTAGCATACAACACATCTTGCCTTTCCTGTTCTTTTTCCTTTTCCAACTCTTCCTTTTCTTGAGCTTTTATCCTTTCAATCATAGCTTGAGATGCTTGATCTTGTCTTTGCTGTAGTTTTGACTACTTTGTTTTAGGAGATTCAACAAAAATCTCATTTCCTTTTCTCTTTTCTTCAACAGACTTATCATCAGACTTATCATCACCAGCATTATCACCAGACTTAGTCTTCTCCTTATCAGAATGAACCCCTTCATCTTCACTTTCTTCAATCCTTAACTTTCTCTTTCTCTGCTTCCTTTGTTATTTAATCTTGCTGAAAGATTGAGCTAAGTTCTCTGCTACTTCCCTTGTTTCTGGACTTACATCATTAATACCAGCAGACTTCTCTTGTGAAGGTGTTCTAAAACTTTCTTCTTCACCAAAATTCCTCTCCTTTTTGGAAGAATTTTCATCCCCTTCCTCAACACAGAATTGAACCCCCTTATCTTTCAAAATGTTTTCCAATTTCTTGACCTTCTTTACCAAAGTGAGAATAGCTCTACTCTTAGCATTGTTTGCCTTCTCCAAAGCTTCTATTCTCTTGACTAAGGTTGGAACCAGGGTTAAAAGGTCTTCCACAGACATTTGACCAGATTCCTCCTCCTGTACAGGACTTGGAACTTGGGTAGGCTGTGGTGAGGGTGTAGGAGATGGTATAGGTGTAGGGTTAAATTTTTATTTATTTATTTTATTTTATTTTTTTAAACTTAAAACTAATTACTATAATTAAAATTTACAAAACTATACAAGTTATGGTCAACTCCCCAATGTTACCATAATTAAGTCCTTAATTAATTCCATGCCTGCAGGAATTAACTCTTATACCAACCGACCATTAAATTGCCTTAAACCTTCATTGGCTTTATAAAAAGCCTTAACTCTTCAACACAAAGTCATCACATTCCAGGGAACAACTTTCAAACATAATGAATCCTTCATCGTCCAACATTGTAGAAATCTCATCTGACTCTTCTTCTGATTCGGGAAGTTCAGGTTGGGCAAACTATTTTCCTCCAACCTACACTGGTCAGACTAGCAGAAAACGAAGGACAACACCTCCAATATCATCCGATGAACTACCAACTCCTCCATCCTTTGTCTATGAGACATCTTCCTCCTCTGACTCTGATGATGAGCCTCCTCCATTGTCCGTTGTTTTGACAAGAGAGCTTGAGAAGGCTGTAGCTGGAATGAGCCAAATCCAAGTGCCTAAGAGACATGAAGCTCGTCCCAAGCCAAAACCTCAAGTGCTAGGCCTCCCTTGCAAGAAGGTGTCTGAAGCTATGGACATTGAAGGCAGAAAAGTTCATAGAACTATGCCAGATGTCAAGGGCAAAGGGAAGAGAAAGATAGATTAGTGGTCTGGGTTGTTGGTGTATATGTTTGGTTGTGATGAAGATGTTTATGTTTTTATTTTGTCTTTGTGTAGGTTTCACCTAAGTATGTAATCAGTTGGTTATGAATGAAAGCTCTCTGTTTCTTTTGATCTTATTATTTCCTTGTATCCACTAGCAACAATAAAAGTTGACTTCTGCAAAACAAAGTTAAACACAATATACAAAGAAACAAGTATACAAGAAAAGTTTGAAAAACCACTACCAGAACTAAAAATAACTACAAGACTTAAAATTTAAAACTACCAGAATTAACAAAATATCCTAAGTATTGGTTTACAAACTATACATATTGACCTCCCCTTAAGTTCAACCTCCCCTTAAACTGAGCTATGGGTTCATCATTCCAATGCTAACCACTATTGAAAAAATAAGCTCATAAGGTGTTTTGTTTTGAGGCTTGGTCACTCTAACCCTATTGAAAATGTAGCAAGCAGATGCTACAGCTTCGGCCCAAAAGGTTGTGGGTAAGAATGAGTCTGCTAGCATGGTCCTAGCTGCCTCAATTAGTGTCCTGTTCATTCTCTCAGCAACTCCATTCTGCTGTGGAGTCCTAGCATTGCTATATTGCTGCTTAATTCCTCTATTACCACAAAAATCAATCATGCTTCTATTTTTGAATTCTGTGCCATTGTCAGACCTAATGATTTTAACCTTTTTATTAAGTTGGTTTTCAATTTGCCTAATGAAAGTTTGAATCAATGGTGTAGCTTCATCTTTCCTAGACATAAAGAACACCCAGCAGAATCTAGTGCAATCATCAGTTATGACATGGCAGTAACTAGCATGGTTAATACTTTGTACAGATGTGGGGCCAAACAGATCCATATGTAAGGTATGCAAAGGCTCAGTAACAAGCCTATCTAACTTAGCGTTACAATATGCCCTATGTTGTTTCCCCTTATTACAAGCCATACATGCATGATCATTCCTAAACACTTTAGAAGGCAATCCTCTAACAAAGTTATTCTTCACTAACTTGTTAATATTCTTAAAGTTTACATGCCCTAACCTCCTATGCTACAATTTAGATTCATCTAATGTAGCTTTTGCAAGTAAACAGGCATAACCTTTTGAAGGATCAGGTTGCTTCATGTCAAAACTGTACATGTTGTATTGTCTAGGAACTTTAAGAAGGATCTGACTTTCATCAGGCATCTTAAAGTCCGAAGTCAAGACAAAACATTCAGTTTCACTAAAAAGCACCTTATGCTTCTTATCACAAATTTGTGATATGGAGAAAAGGTTAAACTGCCCTAGTTCTCTTACAAAAGATACATTGTCAAACTCTAAATTGCCTACAACAATTCTACCTTTACCAGTTATATAACCATTACTTCCTCCAAAGGTAACAGAACCTCCTTGGAATTCTTGAAAATCCTTCAGATGGCTCTTGTTACCAGTCATGTGCCCAGAGCACCCACTATCAAATATTCCTTTGTCTTCCATGTTCTTCAGTGGATGTTCCTGCACAAAAGTAGAGAAATTAGTTTCTCTTCAGGACCCAAGCCACTGAGGACTTGGGTCTGCCCTGTGGATCAACATATTTATAGGTCTTGTATGAGCTTGATCCACCTTTGGTCTTGGATTCATAGGTAAGTGTGTTCTGAAAAGGATCCCAAGACCAATATGCTGGGGACTTAACAGCAGATTCCCCATTTTCCCTTACAGCACTTGAACTTGAAGCTTGTGCTGTATTATTAACAAAAGGACTCCTCACAGGTGACTTTGGTTTATAAAAATTAGTTCTTTGATTATAAGAATTCACCTGTGGTCTATTAACTGGTTGTCTAGGTCCAGAATGATTAAACCACCCAGAATTAACACTTGGCCTCACATAATTAGCATTTTGACCAACAGAACTCACATTTGGTCTACCAGAACTAAAATTTGGTCTACCAGAGTTTGGTCTACCAGAACAAATATTACCAGAATTAACTTGTACAGGTCTAGTCACAAACTTATTAGCATGATTAATCCTGTTAGCATTGTTCCAAACTGGTTTATTATTCATGTGGTCATTAACACTCTTATTCTTTCTTAGTTCAGCCTCTTTTTGCATCCTTTTCTCATGAAAGTCACAATCCTTAATCAGGTGACTTAAACTACCACACACAAAACACCTCTTAGGACCAAAGGTGTGATTTTTCCTAAACTCTTGTCGCATCCTATCAGGTTTTGGTGACTCTTGATTCTTAACAGACTCCCTAGGAGTTTTCATGTGATTAATACACCTAGGTCTATCTGTATTTGATTTTGATTTTGTCACCACTGGTTCAATCTTTTGGACAGATTTTGCTTTAGAGGATTCTTTTGATTTACACTCTGACCCTGATTCATATTTCTCAGAGACATCTCTTGTGGATCCTTCACTGTCATTGGTTTGACAAGTGGAGTATTCACTTGATCTGTCATCAGTGTTGTCTGTCTCAGGATATATAGGACCCTTTTTACCATATACAAATAGAGAATCATCAAGGTCTACCTTTTGTACAGGAGTGTAATCTCCACTTAGTGGATGTGGCACTCCTTTAAATTCATCAGACTTAATGAACCTATTGTAAACAGGTTTACCAACATAATCCTCTTTTGTACATGTGAAAGCTGATTTGTCCATTTCTTCTTCATAACTTAACACTTCATCATCTGACTTAATTTCAAAACCTAAGCCAATTTTAGTTGTGGAACTCATTTGGCAAGCTAGGAGCTTATCCTGACACTTAGCAGAGTGTTGCCATATATCTATTTTCTTTTGCAATTCATCTCTTTCTTTAACAGCTTTCATGCCTATTCTTCTATATTTTTTAAGTTTCTCATCTTTTTCATATATTTCATTTGCTTGAAAAGTGAGTTTTTCATTCAAAGAGGCATGTTGTTTTTGTAAGGTCACAATTTGTGCTTCTAATTTTTTAACTGCCTCAGTATAAGCTAGAATTTTTACTTCCTGGTCACCTATTTCTCTCAATTGTTCATCACACACAGATTTGAGATGATTATATGAATCAATGCATATTTTTGAACATAAAGATACCTCATTATTAGTACCAATGGCCATAAGTGCATGATTCTGTACGTCTTCCTCTGGTAAGTACTCAGTCCAGTTCACCTCTCCAGCTTCCAATGTCAGCATGCTCATCTGGTGTCTCTCTGACTTGTCATTCTTTGGGTAGTCATAACTTCTCTTCCTGTCTTCATTAGCAGACTTCTTTTCCTTGCAGTCTCTAGCAAAGTGCCCATGTTTATGACAATTATAGCACTCAACAGTCCTTCTAGTATACCCAACTTGAGACTTATTATCAAAACGAATAGGCCTTCCATGCTGCTTTTGGAACCTCTTAACCCGCAGAGCAATCATGGCAATTTGCCATTTAATATCCATCTCTTCTACTTCAGCATCATTGATCTGTTCCAAATCTTCATAATAAACTCATCATCTTCTTGTTGATAAGAAAAGAATGAATGAAGAATCTCATCAGCGACGCCTTCAGAAGCAGCTCTTTCCCTTGTACTGCTAGTAGGAGTCTCATAACTACCAGAATTAATCCTGCCAGACTTAACTCTAGTAGTGTTGCTTTTGCCTTGAGAGACAAAGGCAACATTTGAGGAACTGGAAGATGCTTTAGAATATCCCTTGACTTCCTGTTCAAAAACCCTAAGGTTATTGTACAGGTCATCAGTTGTCATGATGTCCACTTCATCCGTTATCCTCATAGTCATAGAAACACTTGACCATTCTGATGGGAGTGCTCTGAGGAATTTAAGGTTGGCATCTTCCTCTGATACTGGAGTACCAAGAGATTCCAATTGTACCAGAAGGAGTTGAAATCTATCATAGCCCTTTTCCAGTCCTTCTGTACTAGATATGTTGAAAGTCTCAAATTGTTGCTTGAGAACAGACTTCTGCATTCTCTTTGAGTTTGCATTCCCACCAAAACGCTTCTTGATTGCTTGCCAAATTTCTTTGGCATCGGTCATGTTATGAAACGTTCTCAAATGCTCTTTGGGAAGAGCCATCATCAGCACAGTTCTTGCCTTTTTCTCCTTTTCAACAGCCCGTATCTCTTCTGCAGATACTGGTGGTAAAACTCTAACCGATCCATCTGCTCCAACCGATACCCTTTTCTTTGAATTGCCTTTCTGAATAACCTTCCAGATTTCACTATCAGTGTATTCCAAGTAATGTTCCATCTCCATAGCCCATATATCGTACTCATCTCTTTTCAGGAGTGGAAGTTTTATATTGGATATGGTTGTGGTTGAGGGAATGGTTAGTGTTTTGGAGCTGCTGGTTTCAGGTTTCTCTTCATCATGAATGGATTTGTCATCATCACTGCCATGCATGGAGAATTCATCATTCTTGGGAGGGGTTTGATCAGGAGGGATTTCAGTTCCAGTCATGTTGTAGGATGATTTTAAAGAATTAGGGTTTATGATTCTTCAACCTCAGAGTCTCTTTTCAGGCTCTGATACCACTTGTAGGTCCACACGAATATGGATCTCTAAGTAGCCTTTAACAACTTAGTATACGACTTGAATAAATCAAATCAATCTAAGCGAGACTCTAATATCTTGTTTATGCTAATGAGGAATCTTAACACAAACAATGAAGAATACGATAACTAACTTCGTATATTAGATTATCAATAACTAAGAGTTTTTACAATCTTCGTCGTCATCTCTAAACTATGCTTTAGGGTTCCTTTTATACACCAGGGAAACCCTAGATACAAAACTTGCTAAAGGATCTACGTATCTTTTCTAAAGATAACTTCGAATCCTTTCCTAACTTATCTCTAACAAACTTCTAAATTACATAACCAGACTTAACTTAATAAGTCAACCGGACTTAACAATATTTTACTCTACCAGACTTAATATTGTACTACCAGACTTAATAATACAAAATACACTAACAAACTTAATTGTGTACGCCACCAGACTTAAATCTATTTTCCCATTAAGTCTCCTCTTGATAATTCCCAACACAACATCAATATCAACAAAAAAGAGAACAATGTGTCTCTTTAGAAAAACAACTAGCCATCGTTAGAAAAGAAGAAGAAGAGCTAGCCAACACTATACAATACTTGACCCGAACCTCAAGTTCAGAATCAATCTCAGAATCAACCAAAACACCAACATAATCAAAACCATCAACACCCATAAAACCAACACCATCAGTTTCAAAAACCCAAGCATCATATTCACCTTCACCAGAAAAAACTGAATTTACAAATATGGAAGAAGAAGTTGAAGAAATAATTCAAAATTCAAGCATTGGAAAGAAAAAATGGTATGTTATTTTTAATGAACCATTCAAAGGTATCTATTCCGATTGGGCACTCGCAAGTCCTCACATAATAGGGCAAAGCGTTACCCATAAAAGCTATACATCAAAAGAAGAAGCACAGCAAGCACTGAAAGAATCATACAAGACAGTCACTACAGAAGAAGTCCAAAGCTCAAGGAGATTTATTTCTCTTAATCAAAATTTACAAAACAAGATAGAAAAAATGAAGGCAGTAGACATGATAAGAAGCATTCCAACCACGAGAGAAAAAGAAGAAATGAAGAGGCCATCAGTCGAGAAGTTCGAAAGACTTTGTATAGTATTATGCATTACGACGAAGTACAAGCCGCCAAGTCTTTTTATCCGAAAGATAGAAGAATTGGACCAAAAGTAATATTCTTACCAGGAGCATCGCCAATGGATATTCATGATTATTTTATCCATGGGTTGTTAGATACAATATATACCGACGGAGAAAGCATCAGGGAGTTCCAAGAATTTCCAATCATAATTCAGAAAATCATCAAAACATACAATGATCTTTTAGCCAAGGGAAGACCTTCGTATTTTAGCATGTATTCAAGTTACCCGATATTCGACAGAGACCACAAGCTGTTAGTACCGGCAATAACTTTAGTAGAATTAGGAATCAACACAAGGCACCCGCCTAGAGACGAGATAAAACCAATAACTCCAACCACTGAAAATTTCGTAGCAGCACTAGCAGGAGTATTTTTCGCATCACTAAAACTCGGCACCGGGCGAGGACAAAAATCATATATTAAAATTAATTATTTTGGTAACAATGTGTTAATCTATTCGAATTATTCAGGAAAAATTAGTGACGAGCAGCAAAAAGTACTATCAGACTTTGAAGAACCCTTTGAGAATTTCACTGGGCCATTAGCATCACTACCAGAAGATTTCAAAATATCACTATGCCAACACTTATCAAATGTATCAAGGCATGTCTGTGAATACTGTACAGACACACAGATGCAAGAATGAAGAATTATTAAAGTCATGAGAAGACACAAAGAAGAAGACAAAAGTTCAAAAATTATTGAAGACGCGTGATAGCAATTATGCGCCAGAACAGCTGTTTTTCCATTATTTCTACTTTTTTAACTTTTTCTTTTAGAGTGGATGAATGTGGTTTGTAATTTAGTGATAATGTAAGGGCAACAATGTAAGGCCTATCGGCCACCTAGTAGTGCGGTAGGTGTAAATTATTAGTGTGCAATAATGTAGGATGTGAACTATTTCTCCTAGTATTATGTAAGTATAAATAGAGGCCTAGCCTCAAGTAATGAAGTATGAGTTTTTTAGTGTAAAAACCATCGAGTTTTTAGAGACTAAATTCTCTCAATCTGTTGAAGATTTTATCTTCTGAATAGCAGATTTATCTGTTGAAACATTCATCGTTTCAGAATAGCAGATACCTATCCTATCTATCTATCCATCATTCATTATCATCAATTATCATCAACGAATTAATTCATATCAAAAGCAAATTCATTCACCGATAATATTAAAATATTAGCCATTCACCAATCATTTCCGTTCAATTCAATCAAATTCATTTCAATTTCATATAATCCAACAAGACATATGGACCTACGGCTCAATCATCGATCTATCATTCAATTAATTCATTAAAATTGCAGGTATCTTTCGCCCGTGATTTCCGCATTTATTTCTGGTATCAGAGCTACGGTTCACTAATTATTCTTTATGTAAGGTCAATGGACCTACGGTTCACTAATTATTCTTCATTCTTGCTGCTAATGAAGGTGAAGACTGCTAGTGTATATTATAACTGCTGGGAACTTCAAGGAAATATACACTAAGTAGTTAGTGCTGCCAGGCTTAATGTTAGTGCTGCTAGTTCAGAGTTTCAACTGCTGCAAGATTACTGCTGCTAGAGTTAGAATTAAGACTGCTAGAGTATTTAGTTAATACTGCTGATAAGATAAACTTGTATAGTCGGTTAGATAATTATAGAAAAGATTCTTTAAAGATTTATCTTGTATAGAAAGTTATTGTAAGCCGACTAGGACTCCTTAGCCTATAAAAGGAGGTCCTAGGGCATAGAGTTCGATATACATTATTCATAACTTCAAGGTTGTAAAACCCTAATACTTAAAGAGTATTCGTATTAATAATATTGAAGTTGTTGATTTATTTACGATTGTGTTAACTGTTCTTCTTAATACTATTGTTTAGATTCTGCATAAACCTTAGTAATTCAACACAGTTTCTATACCTAGTTGTGTAAATTCATCTAGCATAACTAAACCTTTACAAGCTAAGGGAGTCGATCAAGTGTATAGCTGGGATCAACAAATAGGATGTCGAAGTTGGCCTGACAAGAAGCCCATAAATAGAAGACCCGAATGATCTACCCTTAGGGGGAGTTGTTGGAACACGAAAAGTGTAAATCATTAATGCAGGGACTTCTATTTATCTTTTGTACTAGTATAGGGTATGTTGTGTAACATTGTGTGGCTTGCGACAACATTACACTATCGCAACACTTGTATAGTTGCGATAGTATGCTTGACTATTGTATTGATATAAATACCCCCTACCTTATGGGTTATGAGGTATGTGTTCTTCTTTCTATCAATGTGAGACTTTATTTATTTCTCTCATTTCTCTCTCTAAACTAAAGTGTCCACACCCACTTTATCTCACTAAGATTATTAGAGTAGACGTGATATTATTGGAACAACAAGATAGATCCCGCGGGTAAACGCTCAAGCCAATTACTAGCTTGGTCACAGAGAGAGAATTGGAAGAGACGCAAGCGCATCGTCTTCTGAGTAGCAACATTAAGGTCAATGGAGTCAACAATTATAAGAAAATCCTTGAGATGTTGATTTGGATCTTCGGAACGAAGTCCATGGAATGCACATCCGTTTTGAACCAACCGGATGGTATCAGATCGCAAGGAGACACATTGGCTCTTTGGGGGAGCTCAATGGTGTTTCGATAGCCTTGGTGGCATGGTTTGGAGTTCTCACCTAGAGTACGGGCTCGAGGTGGTTCGGTAGGTCTTGGTTATTTGGTTGTGCACGGTGTTGTTGTGGTTCTTGGTGTTGATGTGCTTGGTTTTGTGCGTCTTGGATAAAGGGATTATCATCCACCATGATGGCAAATGATAAGAATTACGAACAAAGGGAATAAAGAAAAGATAGACCACAAGAAAGCTAATAAAAAGAAAAATAAAAATCTCACTTGATAGGAATCTAGTGAATAGACCTAAACGAGATAGAAATCGAAACCTAAACTATTCCCCGGCAGTGGCACCAAAAACTTGATGCGGATTATTGTAAACCTCAAGAAGTTTTACAATCCTCCTAGGAAGTGTACCTAACCGTTATAGTGTATTATTGGCAAGACACGTGGGATTGATCGTTCTCTAGGGGAATAGTGTTGTGAAGGACGAAGTGTATGTCGAGATAGGTCTAAAGGTGAAGGATGAGTCTTTTTGTATTGTCTAAAGGTGAAGGATGAGTCTTTATATATTTTTAGAAAGCAAGTAAAATCTCGGGGTTTGAAGAGTGAGCGTTTTAACTACTAATTAATTAAAACTAATTAAACTAAATATGCAAAAAAGTAAATTGGTGGTAACTCTTATGATAGGGAAATGTGTTCACTTAGATTTTCTTACTCCCTAGTTATCTCCTATTGATTAATTGAACTGTCACGTCCTTGTTTTAATTGGAGCGTTGTATTCTTTGTTATTGGTCGTAGGGAGGTGCTATATGCCCTAACTCTATGAACGTATAAGTCTCCCCTAAGAAAGCTTAAAGTCTATTAAGTCTCTTATGATCTACAAGCCGCAACTCACGCAATAAATACAACGAGAAAAACCACTAGCGCACTCTAGGGTTGCGTTTAATAGGATGGACAAGCTAGTACATATAAGAGTTAAGCCAGTTTTCTTATTCCTAACGCGAGGCAACCAATTAAACAAGAAACGACAATCAATAATTAATAACTAGGTTTCATTCAATCTAAACAAACACTAATAGATCTAGCCTAGCATGTTAAAGTGAAGAAAATAAAAGCATAAAATCAAACAACACATATACATATTGAATGATTAAAGATGAATTACTTATCTTCAATAGAACATGATAAAGTGGCTGTAAAAAGCCTTACAAAGTAGCAGAAAATCGTCTAGTGTTTCACCTCTCCAAAGTGTTACACGAATTATGAAAAACATTCGAAAATATATATAGATTTACATAGGTGACGGCGTCACGTTATGGGTTGTGACGCCGTCAGCCCGCCATCATTAGGGTTTCGTCTGTTGCTGAATCATTGTTGTGACGGCGTCGCCTTGGATCTCTGACGCCGTCATGATGTTTGACGCCGTCTCTTTATAAAAAGTATGAGCCGTCACGTGTAAATTTAACTTTGAATCTTGGTCTTCAAATACAAGTGACGGCGTCACTTGTTAAGTTGTAACGCTGCTAGGTCCCCTTTCCTGACAGATTTGCGACTTGGTTGTTTTCTTCACTTTCTTGTCCAAAATAGCCTAAAACTTGCCAGTTTTCGTCTTTTGCGTCCAAAGTACCTAAAATACAAAAAAAAAAATGATTTAGGGCAATATTTGATCAAATACATACGATGTTAGGGACTAAATGACCCATTAAAAGGGTAGGTTTTAAATCCTTATCAGACCACAAAATAAATATTACAGAGAATAAGGATTTGAGTGGTTAGTAAACGAAAAAGAAATAAAGATGTGAAATCAAATAGTGTATGCAGAGACGGAGACAGTGGGGAAGCCAAGTGGTGCTTGGCACCCTCCAATATTTTTAATAGCTTTTATATTTATCTTATAAGATTTAAGCATGTAGACCTAACTATAGGCAAATGCCCCCCACCCCTCTACACACACCCACACATACCCATGCACCCATCCACCCCTTTAGATGACAAAAGAATTAAAATAAACTTGACATCATTTCATACACAACGTTTTCATCTAATATTTTCTTATTAGCTGTCGATGTGTTTTTTTTATCAAAATTTTTAAGTTAGTAAAATAGCGTATGTGATTACTAGAACCTATAATTTAAAGTTTTGAGGGAAAAAAAATGGGCTCCGTCCTTGAGTGTACGAATAGAAACTTACGTCACAGACTTAAGAGTAGTATTTGTAGTTTCACTACTACACAAAAGGCCATATAGATCAGTCCATATAGATCAGTTTTGTTAATAACCGATCTATGAAAGGAAAAAGAGGGGGAAATTCAATATATAGATCGGTTGTTTTGTTAATAACCGATCTAATTAGTTTCAAACTTTAATAGATCGGTTATTAACAAAATAACCGATCTATATGTCCCTCGCATATTTCGCATGTTCCCCATATTCACTGTCCCAATTAGTTTATAACATAGATCGTTTTTAGTAAACGCTAAGAAAATTAATACCTACAATAACTACACAATTTACCAACAAAAACACCATCAATGCTCCAACAAAAAACACCATCAATGCTCCAACAAATCACAATAAATGTTTCAAAAAAATCTTAAATTCAAGTTCTATGTTTTGTCAATTAAAAAGGTATGTAATGTTTTAATTATGCTTACTATTTATCCATTAGATTTTTCATCTATGAGTAAATTTGTGTTTATTTGAAGCTTTGTTTGTTGATTTTGATTGTGTGTTTCTATGTAGGCTCGTTTGAAGAATTTTCTACGCGTCCCGTTGATACCTAACTACTATTGACCCGTTGATGTAAGTTACTTAACTATACTTTTAAGCTAATCGCGTATTAATAGCATATTTTATTGTTACATTCAAGCATTTAGTATAGACTAAGTTAAAATCATAACCCTTTAGTTAAATACCCGTTCGAAATTAACCTAATAAAGGTTAGTTTCGGATTGTCCCCATTTGGGACTGCTTTTTGAATATTTTATCTCATTTAGGATGTGATTACGTATTATGAGATCGAGTATTATTTGAGAAAATCGACATCATTTTTCCTTACTCCTATGAGTTTGCGTTTTATGCGCATACTTGAGGAGTTAAGGGGAAATGCTGCCGATTTTTCTTCAATAATACTCGACTCATAATACGCATTCTGAGACTAAATATTCAAAAATTTGTAACAAACTTAAAATTTTGTTAACATATGAAAGAGAATTATAAATAACACAAATTAGCGCTTCAGTAACTTTAATCAAATTTATGCAGTTATAGACTGATGGTTTTTTTTTTTTTTTTTTTTTTTTTGTAAATATATGTTTTTAGTAAGCATCTTACGCGTAGTAAAGGTTTGTCATCTTGATATTTATCATCAACAAAGGATAAGAACTAAGAAGTACGCTAACAGTACAAAACAGGCGCAACCATTTTATTTGATATGTAATCTAATGAAAGTAGATGGGCCCGATTACTTCTATATTATTCAAAAACGTGGACAAAATTTTAGGGTCGACAAAAATAGTAACATGTTATACAACTATTGCAAAAACACGCTTGTTCCAAGCTCATAATAGATGTCACAAATACATGCTATGTAGATGATTAATTTTGCCAAAATTTACATGTTCACTATGTACTAAATGATTAAGCTATGTTGTATAATGCAATTTATGTATTAGTAATATAAATACTCTTCAAGTGTAATGAAGAAAATTGCACCATTTAAATACACAAAACTTTAGTGTTATTCATCTTATTCTATTTCTCTCAAAGTTTATGTTAATACAAATATCGTCTTAAAAATGTTATTTATATTTTATGATCTTTACTTAGTTTTGTTAATGACAATTACAAAGTATATCCTTTAGCAAATTATAAATGCTAGCTAAAGTCTCTTTAAAACACATTTTACATTTCACAAGTTTACTTAGAATTACATTTTAAACATCTACTAGTTTATTTCCTTAAAAGGAAATTTTATTTTTAAAATGATACAATGACATCATGGCATGCATCATACATAATATATTGGCTAGATCTTCAAGCAAGATAGTTGACTTTGAAAGATTTTGATATGACATGACAATGGTGTGGAGGATACAGCTGGATTTGGAAAGATTTCCAAAACTATTAGCTGTCATGTTGCTGTCAAGTTGGCGGATCCAATCGACATAAAGGACGGATCTCTTTTATGGGATCTGCCGAATCCGCCGGCTGTTCATCAGCTTGCCTATAAATAGCAAGCTGATCATTTGGACACACCATCACTCATAGAGCCTAACATTCATACTCATTCATTTACATATCATCTAACATTTATCATTCATTTATTTCATTGATCTTTCCTTTTGTTGCAAATGAGATTAAGCATCAAGGTTCAACACAGACGTGTAAACCTTTAGCATAGTTACTGTGTGATATAGTTGTAGTTCACACATCATTTGTATCATTTATCTCAGTGAGTGTGGTTAGTGTTTTAGTCCTCAAAACACAAAGAGTGTAGGGAGTGGTTGTACCCTTGTGAAAGAACCAAACGGGAGTGGTTGTACCCTTGTAAAGAACTCGACATCTAGCTTAGTGTCGGTAATTGTATAGGCGACGTTAGGTTGGTTCTATCTTGAAATAGAACCATGTGTTTAGCTTAGTACTGAAAAAGGAAGTAAGCGACGTGTAAAGGTTTTCTCCACCTAGAAGAGAGTTTGTTTCTTAGTGAAGGATAACTCTCGAGTTAGAGGCTCGAAGAGTGGAGTAGGGCAAGGAAGAGAGTCCTTGTAGCCGAACCACTATAAACATCCGTGTTGTGTGGTTTGATCTTTCCTCTCCTTACTTCTCATATATATATTGTGTGAATATTTGTTTGTGCTTATTTCCTTTGAAATAAACATAAAGTAACAAAGTGAATTAATTTTAAAACGGTAAAACTATTCTAACCCCCCCCCCCCTTCTAGTTTTCCACAATTGGCATTAAGAACTACGTTACTTAAGATTTTTAAAATATATTGTATTTTAAAACTTAAAACGATCCATGGATTTTGAAAACTTTAAAGAAGGGCAATCTATGCAAAGACCACCTCTATTCGAACCTAATTGTTTTATTTATTGGAAAAATCGTTGTGAGACTTATGTGAAGTCAAATGATATTGATCTATGGTTTATAATTGTTGAGGGTGATTACAAGGCTATAAGTAATGATATTTCGGGTGGTCGGGATGTAGAAACTTCTCTTACTCGTCACAGTGATGAGCAAAATAAGTTAAGAGGATAAGATTGGCTATGGATGATATGTTTGTGTCTGTGTGTGAGATTGTGTGAAATTATTTTTGGGTATGTGTGTGTGGTAGCTGGTAGCATTATCGAGATAGTTGCAAAAGGGGGAGCAAAATGACTTCTTTTGTAGCTAAAGGTAAGGGTAGAGTTCAAACGGCGTCGTTTAATCGGCAACAAAGAAGAAGAAGAAAAAAACACGTAATCAACGTCGTTTTTGGGTGCGCCAAAACGTTGTCGTTTTACCGATAAATGTATAAGAGTATAATAAAACACCCGCTTACATCCCCTGCCATCCCATTTTTTTAAATTAAAATCCACTTTCACATTTTTTTATGAATATAATATATCTCAAAAACCAAGGTTGCAAACATCACGAATCGATAATCGGTCGATCGACCTCTTGTAGCTTGTAATCAGTTTCGGGATTAATCGATGATTAGTCGGATTGGCATTTCCAGAAAGATTTTGATATTTCCGGCAAGTTTTGGTTATTTCCGACAGTGTTGCAAAAAAGGTCTACGAGGCCAATTAATCGTCGCCTAGGCGTTAATCGGCCACCAAACTTTTTGATTTGTGCAAATCGGTCAAACAAATCAGTCAATGGTGGTTGACGGTGGTCAAATGGTGGTCAAACATTATTGGAAACATGCAAATTTTTTCGGAATACCATAAACACGCCGAAAACTAATTAAAAAAGTAGGATTCCTTAAGACAATATAATAGATCAGTGCATAACGCAGTGTTCTCAAGAATTATGAAGGAGAGAAAGGAATGGATCTGAAAAGAAAATAAAATATATTTGTGTTCACAAGATCTGTTAACAACAGAAAAGAAAAGAAGATAGACGATTTGGAATGAAGATCTGGTGTTTTTTTGCTTCACAATCTTCTTCCTACTTTTGGGAGGAAGGTGAAAAAAAAGAATGAGAAGATTACAAACCAAACTCAAGAACACAAAGTGTTTTTTGGTTGGGAAGGGCACATAGCGATAAGTTGTAGGAGCATCTTTATTCACTACTTCACTACTTGGCATAAAATATAAGCAAATGATGCCTAAGCATGTGAAGCATGTGATTTTATCATATTTCCATGATAAGTCCTTTATAATTGTGCCCACATATCTCAAAATTAACAGTTTCACCCTGTTCTTAAACAAAATATGCATGTCAACTATGGTTAGTACGGTTTTATGAACCGAGACAAGTTTGCAAAATAAAATAGGATGACTTAAAAGGTAAAACAATTAAAGCTATATGTTTAGGCTCTCGATTTTTCAAAGCCCCAAATTTTACAAAAGTCCTGTATATATATAGTCAGCCACACCAATTTTTTGGCCATCATATCATCTTTTTTTTTTTTTTTTTTGGCACAAACATCATCCATGTAAAATAAATATACTAGCAGACAAGCCATCATATCTAGCGCTACGATTTTGAAAGGCCCTAATTTTCTAAAGCGGGTAAATAATTGATAACAAATTTCTAAAAATCCAAAACCAAAATTTGATGTAGATAAAAAAAATCCCATTGTCTTTAGGGCCCCTGGACTTTGAAGACCCGGACTTGCTAAAACTTACACAATAATTTAAATTTTGAGCATCTTATATTTTACATCTTCGGCTTACAATTTATGAAAAGCCTAAGCCAAATATTCTATATAAATATAAGACCAATGTTTAAGCATGATAAAAACAATGAGTAATCAACAAGCTTGTGGTCCAGTGGTTGAAGCTTAGTTAGTTAAGCGAGCCATGGGTGAGAGTAGTACCGGGTGGGTGACCTACCGGGAAGTCCTCACTTGTGGACCACAAGCTCTGTTGGTATTTGGCAATGAAGAGGAGAGCCTGTAAGCCAATTTTGTGCAGGTTCAAATCCGAGCCGCCCCCGGTTTTCATCCGGCCGTTACTCCAGCGAGGAAGTCGTGTGGATGGCGGTACAGTTTTCGGGCGGATGCTGTTTGTAGTCCCCACTACGCCCAGCGTGGATTCGGTTTAGACAACATAGTCTGGGCATTTAGTGGATGAGGGTCTGCCAAAGTGACAAGTTGTGACTCCAAAACAAAAAATGAAAGTCACCTTCCAAAAAAAAATAAAAACAATGAGCAAGTCGTTAAGCTAATTTCTCTCTCTATAAAGCGAAGTCATTGTTAAACTTCTTTTAAACGTTTGATTTTCCCATTTCTATTTATTTCTTATTTTCTTATCTCTATTTTTGAGTTGTTTTCTTTAGTCAAAGCTTCCTATCAATCCAAGTGAAGATCTAATATATAACAAAAGAACCCAAAAATCACAATTCCTTTTAAATAATTAGCTCATCTCTCGATTGAAAAGGAGATATTATGCAAAATTGTTTTTTTTTTAATTAATCAATGATCTTACATTAAAGAGGTTAAAAATATAAATTTTACGTAACCATGAATTGCGCAAATAACTTCAAAATATAAGGCCTCACTTTCAAATTTTGTTTTATACCTCCATAAAAGTTGAGGTGCTCCTGATATAAACTAACGTTTTGTTTATAAATGGAATGAGTATACAGGGATTTTACTAATGATAGTTATAAAATTAAAAAAGTCAAATGGCACACAAAGTCACTAAACTAATGGTCCGTTTTCAATCAGGGTACTATTCTTTTTTTCTTGCATAAAAAGGCGTCCAACAAAAATTTTCAGCCGATTTAGGTTTTTTACTAACTTTCGTTAACCCACTTCGTTAGTGAATTACATGTTTGGTCCTTTAAGAAAAAAATCAATTTTTTTTTTCAAATTTTATTTATTTATTTTTTTTTGATAATTTTTTTCTATAACTTTTTTTTCTAAAATTTTTTTCGAACAAAATTTTTAGAAAAAAAAATTGAAAAAAAAGTTTTTGAAAAAATATCTTCAAAAAAAATTAAAAAAAAATGAAAAAAAAAGTTTTTGAAAAAAATTTTAAAAAATTTTCAAAAAAAAAATCAAATTTTTATTATTATTTTTTTTTTTTGAAATTTTTGTTTCAAAAACTTTTTTTTTCAAAATTAAAAAAAAAAATGGAAACTTTTTTTCAAAAATTAAAAAAAAAAATTATAAAATATTTTTTCGAAAAAAAATTTTAGAAAAAAAGTTTCGGAAAAAAAAATTATATAAAAAAATTTTAAAAAAAATCAAGGACCAAACATGTAATTATTATACGAATTCAATGACCAAACATGTAATTTATAACGAAACGGGTTAACGAAAGTTAGTAAAAAACCTAAATCGGCTGAAAATTTTTGTTGAACGCGTTTTTATGAAAAAAAAAAAAAAAAAAAAAAAAAAAAAAAAACTGATTGGAAACGTAATATAAGTTTAGTGCCTTTTTTTTTGTAATTTGACCAATTAAAAACTATACTATTTGATTATGTCATATATTGTTTGATAGCCTTCAAGAGTATGGTTGAAATCATGTTCTTCTTTAATTTGTTACGATTTGTTAAAGAATAATTTCACCAAACCGCAATCAATTGTTAGATAAATGTCTATACTTTTTAAAGATTTAGCGAAAATTACTGCAGAGGCCACTGTTGAAAATGGTTGCCTCGCAGAGGGTCACTTTTTTTTCCATTCCCAAAAAGGCCACTAATTTCGCTGCAAATGGGCAGCGAAATAAATACTTACACGTGTCGACACCATATTAATTGTAAAAAAAAAAAAAAAAAAAAAAAAAAAGTATGTCGCCGCAATTTTGCGGCGAATTACTTCTCTCTCCTCCTTTAATCGGGCCCCACGATCACTAAAAAAGTACTTCACATAAAATTTGCAGCGAATTACTTCTCTCTCCTCCTTTAATCGGCCCCACGATAATTAAAAAAAGTACTTCACATAAAATTTGCTCCGAATTGTTGTATTAAATGGCCCCACATTGAAATTGATTTTTTTTTTTTACCAAATTTACCCTAAACTTTTTAATATTTACAATTTTATTATATAACAAACTTTATTCGTCAAATATATAGCAAATATATAAAGAATTCGTTAATAAAAAAAATACCGTTGCAAAGAGTTCTGAATTACGAACAAAATAAGCTCAATATTGATATACTTTTAACGTACGTATTATTTTATAACAAATATTACCTCCGTTCCATAATAAATGTCCAGTTTGACTTTTTACGGTCAAACTTGTTCAACTTTGACCTTAAATACTTTTATGTATGTTACATAATACTTCATGCAAAATATATCAATGGATTGGATTTTAAATGTATTCTCATTGATATAATTTTCATCAATTATTATATAACACAAATAAAAATATTCAATGTCAAAGTTGAACAAAGTTGACTTTTTTTGGTCTTTTTTGTTCAACTTTGACATTGAATATTTTTATTTGTGTTATATAATAATTGATGAAAATTATATCAATGAGAATACATTTAAAATCCAATCCATTGATATATTTTGCATGAAGTATTATGTAACACACATAAAAGTATTTAAGGTCAAAGTTGAACAAGTTTGACCGTTAAAAAGTCAAACTGGACATTTATTATGGGACGGAGGTAGTATTTGTTATAAAATAATACGTACGTTAAAAGTATATCAATATCGGGCTTATTTTGTTCGTAATTCAGAACTCTTTGCAACGGTATTTTTTTTATTAACGAATTCTCTATATATTTGCTATATATTTGACGAATAAAGTTTGTTATATAATAAAATTGTAAATATTAAAAAGTTTAGGGTAAATTTGGTAAAAAAAAAAATCAATTTCAATGTGGGGCCATTTAATACAACAATTCGGTGCAAATTTTATGTGAAATACTTTTTTTAATTATCGTGGGGCCGATTAAAGGAGGAGAGAGAAGTAATTCGCTGCAAATTTTATGTGAAGTACCTTTTTAGTGATCGTGGGGCCCGATTAAAGGAGGAGAGAGAAGTAATTCGCCGCAAAATTGTGGCGACATTTTTTTTTTTTTTTTTTTTTTTTTTTTTTTTTTTTTACAATTAATATGGTGTCGACACGTGTAAGTATTTATTTCGCTGCCCATTTGCAGCGAAATTAGTGGCCTTTTTGGGAATGGAAAAAAAAGTGACCCTCTGCGAGGCAACCACTTTCAACAGTGGCCTCTGCGGTAATTTCCGTTTCAAAGATTTATCATCTAGTTATGATTAATCCCTTTAACCATAGATTATCGTTAACTTTGATAAGAGATCTTTAGATTACTTTATGCACCATTCATACACATTGTAACTACACTTGGATAAAAACATGCTCTTTTTTTATTGATCCTTGTACATATATGAGTTGGTTAGCAAAACTTTTTAGTTCTTATTAGCTTACACATCATTTAATTGTTATATGTTACATGTTTATGACATTAACCATCATGGTTCTTTAACATGAAACCGTATTATACATCTATTACCGGTGAAAGCTTTTGAATATGACACATACCGCTTGATGTAACAAGTTCCAATAACATATTGATGTTTCACATCAAAAATGAATAAGTACAAATGATATAATTTAAGTTTTTACCTAACACGAAACGTTTTGTGATTTATCTTAACAACTCACAGACGATAGATAGCGACTCAAAATTGCACATCGCAGTCGCACGATATTTTAAGATCGAATCCAATCATACGATATAAGTTATCATCAATAGATAATTTTAACATTATGAACTTTGGTTTCGACTTGAGAGATTGTCAAGTTAGCAAAACATATGAGGTAAATTTTTATAGAAAGAGTAGTTGGAAGAAAATAGTCATATATGGTTTTTACAAAATATTTTGTAAAAGACAAGAAAAACAAAATTCACCATTTATTCCAAAAATTCCAAATAATTAAAAATAAAAAACTAAGAACTTTTTTACAACTAAACGCAAGTTTGCAAGATGTCATATATGGAATTCATCCAGTTTTTTAATCATATATCATCTTTTAAACTTTGTCATTAAACTCAAATCATAGATTTTTTTTGAACGACAAATCATAGATATTATCCACTAAAACTTATATACTAAAAGGCGTTTTTGGTCTTGCTTCGGATGTGTTGTGCGGAACAGTGGTTCGCACAGTGAATTTGCTGAAAGTGTTGTACGCTCAGCAATTGATGTTGCTTCAAAGGCTTAAAGAATTGTACGCATAACACATTACAAAACAAGTTGTGGTGCATCTAAACTCATTAACACTCGGTCCTCAACATCTTCCCCTCCATCTCTAGAAAATTCCAGCAACCCCTCATCTCATCTTTTTCTCACCAAACCCTTACACCGACAGATGCTACTCAAAAATTCTCCACACAAATCCATAAACAAATGGTTTAAACCATGACCCCGATTCACCAACAATCGATTTCAACCATAGAGGTCAAGAGGTATTGTTTTTGAAGATTAAGGTAATGAACCCTAATTCTATTTTTTAAGGTTATCAGCTTTTTAGGGTTTAATCATAGAGAATTGATTCCGGCCTTTGATTATATTTTAATTTTTGTTCAAAGGAGATGGTACGGGTGATTGGAGGGCTGAAAAGAAGGCATAAAGGAAGGGAAAGGTTATAATCGAAGAGGTATTGTAAGTTTTAAGCCACCGTGTTGGTGTGTTCATTTTCCTTCAATTATGCGGGTCGAAAACAGAAATATATGAAATTGATTCTAATTGGTAGTTCATTTAGTTAGAACTTAGAATTAAAGGCTCTTTGTTTGTTTGAATATGTGGATATATGTACACACTTCAGAGTTTGTATCTGTATGGTTGAAGATTATGTGAATATGCGTAAAATCAAACTGCTGCAATTGTTTTGTTATACTTTTTGATAGTAGTGATAGTCAAACTCAAAGACTTTTAAGACCCGATGATGAAGGGAGAGTGTTTTTGATGATCGTGCTACAAAGTACTTATCATTTATGATGACTTAAAGTGCAACTTCTATAAGAGAGAACACAAACCCCTGAGGGCAATGCTGAAAACTTTGAAAATCATCCAGCTGCTACTGATGTTCCTCTTAAGACAAGCAGGCCGGGTAATTTGGTTTCTATGCATATGGAATAAATTTTGTATTTCTATCGTGTTCCTAGAGTAAGCATCGTTATTTGAAAAATAAAAACAGTTCATTAAAAGTTACCAACAAAATTAGTTTACCTGACATTAATAAGACCAAGTAAATGTGCTTTTTAATGTCAAGAAATATAGTAGTTGTTTGTGTGACTGATAAAACAATGGCTGTTTGGGTCTAAGCATTACATGTGATTGTTAAAGTATATCGAATCAATGTCTTTATTTAGATTATTGGCATAGATACTAAACTTCCTGTTGTTTGGAGCAGAGCATGTTGTCATCTCTTCGGCTAGGTGGCCACGGGATGCAGCCGCCGGCTTTGCTACATTTGATTAAGGTCAGTAATTACTTCAAAAATAAGCTATGTGAACAAAATTTGGCTCTAACCGGTCCATAACATCTACTTTCTTTATCTAAAAAAAAAAAAAAAAAAAACATATATTTTGTGATATTTTTGTGGTTTTAACTTTTTATTTTATTCAACGTTTTTGGACTTCCTCCTCTCTTGATGACAAGAAACATAAGAATTACAGCTCCATTTCTCCTTTCCCAGGTAAAGAATGACTTTAATTAAACATTACAAAAGCCAGCTTTATACCCATTTTAACCAATTTTTTTAGATTTGTAACAGGGTTAGTGTCGACGCAAATTGAGTACAGATAAATAAAGACAGCATCAATTCAGTATTTCTGTCGTCTCCACATTTCAGCGCTCATCTGCTTCCATGCATTATACTTCACCATTCAGGTATGTCAAATCCTCTAACCCATTTTTTTAATACAAAAGATGCAATGTATGTTTATGTATATAAGTTGTACCAAAGATAAAGAATGGGGTTCGTATGCTAATTCTATCGGCTATAACCAATATATTTGGTCAATCTATATATGGTTTGTCGATGTATGAACCAAAAATATGAATTAAACAAGTGTTTATAATTGTTGTCGATGCAACCAAAAAAATACATACACAGCATTCTCTTTTATTTAAAAAATAGACAACCACATTTGCAGCATTCTGTTTCTACCACCATATATTTTCTTATACTTTTAATCATTATTTCACATCTACTATTAGTTTGTGTAATACTGATATTAAAAAGGATGGTCACTAAAATTTATAATTTACTATTTTCGTAAAAAGTTGGTGCCTGCAATGCCCGAATGCCGAAGAGGGCATATACATGTAATTAACAATGCGTATTCAAAGCAGCAGATGTCAAAACACTATAAAAACAATGAACTTGGTATTCTTACATCCTGTTCTGATTACAGAGTAACGAATTAAAGTCCTAACTCACCTGTCTATCAAAACGTTGTTCGCAATCTATGACTAAAATATTTAATAGAAACCGCAGTATATACTAACTGATCTCTCTATCAAAATGTTATTCGCACTTCATTTTTCTTACCTTTGTTTTTTTCTTACGACGTGTTCTGATTTAACTTTGGTTCTAAAATATGCTTTTGTTATACTAGGATTGACTCACACAGGTGGGAATTACTTCTGACTTCATATTCATCTTTGTTTATCAGTATGCTGTTTAATGATCATCGCCAACAAGGTTTTCTGCATCTACTAGCCTTTCCTTTTATTTCAGGTAACTTTATGACAAACCATTCAAGTGCTATTGTTTCTTTCATTTCATTAATGTTTTCCCAATTTTATGCTGACACGAGAGTCCGAAAACCAGATACCAACTTATAAGTACCAGCTACATCTTCACTATGTTATTTGAAACAATTGTTAATACAACTGATCACTGAAATCAGCACATAACAGGTTTTATCAAAACATTTAAAGGTCCACTGTAATTAAAGATATATATACGATTCACTCACTTTAACAACGCAATGCAGATCTAATTAAAAAAAAAAATCATTTTCTCAGCTATTTTACATTTGCATAATAACACGCGTATATGTTTTGCGTTAGACTTCAGGCATACTTTACTTCTTTATTTGAATTCCAGATAAAGAATAGCATTGTTGCTAGGTATTTGTATCCAATGTGCGTGCTCTTTCACCTGCCATCAATCCCTTAGAAATATAACCACTTAGATATTCACTTTCCTTATTCACGTTTTTTTTACCAGTCCTGGATTGTGCCATCATGGTTGTAACAAGTTGATGCTTCAACCGATAGTTCACTGAACCATTTAGTCCACTCGCGCAAACAATTCTCGGATGCAACTTCTCACCAGGGCCAAGACACAGGTAAAAACATTGCCTTTTTAATTCAGTATGGCTGATCTAATTATCTATTTATCTCCCAAGGCTCCAATAACTTAGATTAAAAAAAATTAATAAAAAAATAAAAAAAATATAACCAAAACTGGTTGAAATAAAAACTTGCATCCGATTCTACATGGTTAGCCACCAAAATCCATAAAACTTTGAAACATCAATGTCACCAAACTAAGCAGTCGAAATAGATTGCCTACCATTGTTGCTGTCAGAATGGATAATAAAAAAATAAAAATAAAAAAACAACTGGTAATTCATTAATAGTATTCATTATAACCCACAAAGATCACGTGCTAAATCTTGCACCTTGATCAATGCACTTAAAATCTCACGGTCCCTCTGTTGTGCTTCAGTCAAGCACTCAAGACCATCATTAGCAACATCATTAGATGGGCCAAAAGATCGGCCCTCTTGCATTATGTCTTCCTTGACAGCAACCTTCGCTCTTAGATAATCACACTTCTCACCAATCTCCCTGATAAAAACTTCATTCTCAGCTTCTTCTTGCAAAAACAAAGATTTAAAACAGACCCTAAGATCATCTGAACCGCAAAGCTCTCTTAGCTTATCAAAATGAGGAGTAGCAGCCATTTGTTCTCAGATATTTGGTATGTATTTTACACCAACTGAATGGTTTGCTTATATAGGCAAAACCTAACTCATAAACGAATATGAAATGATTCAACTCTGTTTCCCATGCACACATTAAATGCATAAAACCATAAATGTAATGTGAATCATATTTTTAGAAAAACAAAATATGAAACCAATAAATTGTTGTAAATTATTTTAAATTATAAAAAACTAATAATTAAAGATTCATAATTGTTCTTACTGCATTATAACTCTTTCTTTTTTACAACAGCTGATGTCCCTGCATTTGATTCAACCATGTCCAGCCAAACATGATAGTAATAACTATGATGCCAGACTCATGGGCAACCTGCCTCTTGCTACACGCATAGGGTGTACAAATAGCACTGATCGTAGATCATCCAGATGCTTATGGATCAGAACAGACCGATTCATTAGTTCCCGTCATCCTAGATCCACTTTAGCTAATGCAACTCAAGAAGAAGCTGCTAAAAATGAGCACACTCAGATTCAACACTTAATATGTTGTATCAGATTACCAACAAATTACTTTTAATTGCTACATGCTAAATTCTAATGCTATCCGTAGCTTTAAAATTTACAGCAACAATATGTTTACACAAACTCACCCGCCGCAACGCGCGGGCCTCCCGGCTCGACAAATCATAGATATTATCCACTAAAACTTGAAGTGATAATGACCAAGAAAAAGAAGATTATATGTACGGTTGTGTATGTACTCAGAGTGAATTATTTGGTCCTACCTACAACTGGATTCCACTTACTTCCACCTCATATGGAGATCCCCTTTTGTTATTTAGCTACAGTATTTTATTCTTCCACCACGCCATTATTGTATTTTGTCAATTTTCTAACGAATATGTCTTAATCTTGTGTCAATTCTTTCTTAATATAAGTTCAAAAAAAAAAAAAAAATCTTTCTTAATGGGCCAATAGACATTGAATTTAAAAACTTTGTAAAAGGCAATAATTTCTACCAACTTATGACCGCGATAGCCTGATAAACTTATAACTATTTGACACAATATACTAATCATAAGTGGGTGTGCTTTACAATGGTTGTTGAAGAGTGCTATCAAACCTTCAAAATGGGCCAAAGTTCAATTAATACATCCCTTTGTTGCAAGTATGAAGATTTAATACAAAATGATTCTAATATCTTAAAATTGTGAGTAAAATTACAGAGACATGTCAAATTTGAAAGTTAAGATACAATGTAATAAGAGCAAAGGTGCAGTGGCTCAAGCCAAACTCCACTTCAGTTTTTCTCCTTTCACTCCCCTTATCACTCACAAACCAAAAACATTCTCCCTAGTCACTCAAGCCAAATGATGTCCACCTAGATTTGCCGTCGGCTTCATGTTACTGCATCCCTTGCTCTAAGTATATCTAACGTCCAATAATCATTGATTTAATTAGATATAAGTTTAAACACAAAAACTAAACATCTATCTCATTAGTTAACTTTAATATCAAGTGGTTTGCTGAGTGACATCCTTAACACCAACCAGTCGCCAAATGAAGGAAAAAAATCAAGTCCTTCGAATCCAACGGAGAGAAAATTAATTCCCTTGTGGCCATGGAGGTTCACCTGCGCCAACTCCGGGCTATCCAAAAGGGCAGTCGCCCTGGGATTAGTCGGTTCGCAATGTCGAGTCGGAAACCCAGGTAAAAAAATAAATAAATAAAAAAATCAAGTCCTTCGAAGTTCAAACAAGAAAGTGTTCAGACTTGAACATATTGCAAACACAAGGGCTGAAACTGCTCAATCACTCAGACATCATATGGCATAAACAGAATGTCAGGTTGGAGAGTAGCAAAAGAATGTAGTATTAACCGGTCTGTGATGTTAATGGCTGCTCGGCTTTTGACTTTGGCTATTTAAATCATTTAGATTCCATTCCTAGACATATTTGTTCAAGGGTGAACATTATGTAGACAGATGAAAGATGTCAAAGCCACATATGATGTAGAAAAGTAAAACCAGTATAATACAACAATAATTCTACTTCTTATTGATCAATAACAGCAAACAATCTTGTTCCCAGAATAGTGAAACAAGTCATATTCAAGAACACAATGATGAAATGTAATCACTGAGATAATAATAGAAACTTTTCTCGGTGTTTTTTGATACCGATGAAAAGAGTCGTTGTCCTCTTCATATAGACTCAAGATTTTAGCTTATATCAACACTAGCCCTTGCACTTCTATCTTTGACAACCTTAGCACAACTTCTTGACAAAGCTACAAAATAGATATAAAGAATAACATAATCAGACCCTGTACTTATAAGGATAAAAATGAAAGGAAAGATTTCATAATCTAACACCCCCCCCCCTCAGTTTTATCCTGGTAAGCATCATAAAGATTGATCTTATCACATAGGAAATTATGTTGTGCAGTAGGTAATCCTTTAGTTAGAATGTCTGCAAATTGGTGTTGTGAATCTACCCAAATAGATTCAATCACACCAGCTGCAATTTTTTCTCTCACCAAATGCAAGTCTATCTCAAGATGTTTAGTCCTTTCATGAAACACAGGGTTGGCTGCAATTTTGATTGCAGACCTATTATCACAAAAGATTTTAGCAGGTAAAGGATTTTTAACACCTAAATCTTTTAAGATTTTTAAGATCCATATTACTTCACAAGTTACTGAAGCCATAGCCCTATATTCTGCCTCAACAGAAGAAGTGGCCAAAGTTTTTTGTTTCTTACTTTTCCAAGACACTAAGGAATTACCAAAAAACAAGAAGAATCCAGTAACAGATTTTCTAGTAGAAGGGCATTTAGCCCAATCTGAATCAACATAAGCTTTAAGACTTAGGTCATTACTTTTGTTAAATACAATTCCTTTACCTGGTGACCCTTTTAAATATCTAAGGACTCTCATAGCTAGTTTAACATGAGACTGCAATGGTTTATGTATAAATTGACTTAATGAATGCACAGTATAGGAAATATCAGGCCTAGTTAAAGTTAGATAGATTAACTTCCCTATCAGCTTTTGATATCCAGTAAGATCAGTGAGAGGAAGGTCTTCCTTTTCAACAGCTTTCCTTTTCCTGCCTTTCTTTCTAACAATATCAGAAATCACAACATTAGTCTCAATAGGAGTTGCTGCAGGTTTGCTTGCAAGCAAGCCATACTCTGCAAGCAACTCCAAGCAATACTTTCTCTGATTCAGACATAAACCAGAATCAGTATCAATAACTTCAATGCCCATAAAATATTTAAGTTTTCCCAAGTCTTTGATTAAAAACTTAGTTTTTAGAAAAAATTTAAATTTCTCAATTTCTTCTAAGTTATTCCCAGTTAGAACAATATCATCAACATACACAAGGAGAGCTATAAACAGATCTCCTTGAGATTTAATAAACAAAGAATAATCACTTTTAGATTGTTTGAATCCATTTTCCTTTAAAGCAGAAGTGAGTTTTTCATTCCACTTCCTTGGGGCTTGTTTAAGCCCATACAAAGACTTGTTGAGTTTGCAAACTCTTTTATCATCTTTATTAAAATAACCTTCAGGTAAGGTCATATAATCATCTTCACCAAGGTCACCATACAAAAAGGCATTGTTAACATCAAGTTGGTATAAAGTCCGACCTTTGTTAACAGCTAAAGAAATAAGACATCTTACAGTGGCCATTTTAACAATAGGAGAAAAAGTCTCATCATAATCAACTCCTTCTTTCTGACCAAAACCTTTTGCAACAAGTCTAGCCTTGTATCTCTCAATTTCACCAGTGGTTTTAAACTTAAGTTTCCAAACCCATTTGTTACCAATAGGTTTTCTTCCTACTGACAACTCAGTGATAGTAAAAGTTTTGTTTTTATACAAAGCTTCCATTTCAGTATTCATAGCAGCTTTCCAATTAGGATCATTGAAAGCCTCATGAACATTTTTAGGTTCAGAAGTTTGATTAAGTTTAGAAACAAAGCAAAACTTTTTAGAAGAAAGTTTAGAATAGTTAACCACCTTCTCAATCCCATATTTAACTTTTCCTTCAACCACATAATCTTGAAATTTCTGTGGCGCCACAGAATTTCTTTTTGACCTTCTATTATCCTCAGAAATTCCATCAGTATTAGAATCAACAGAATCCTCTAAAGATTCAAGTAAAGTTGCAGACCTAGATTGACTACCCTCATTACTAGACTCAAACAAAGTTGCAGACTGTAAATGTCTGCCATCATTGTTTGGATCAAGTAAAGTAGCAGACTGTGAATGTCTACCCTCATTACTTGAACCATCATGACTGGCAGATGCATCTGAATCAGATTCATCATCAGAAGAATGATGAGTATCATCTGATTCAGAAGTACCACCAAGATCATGAGGATCATCATTATTAGAAAGATGGAAATCATCATCATTGGATAGATAAAGAACATGTAAAAGAGGTATGACCAGTTTTATTACCATTAAATTGGTTTTCATCAAAAAATATATAAACCATCAGACTGGCTACCAGTCCCCATGCTTGTCATGTTGGCCAAGTCCTGAATATAGCACTTATTTTCATCAAACCCAATAAACAGCTTACTATCTCTAGCAAGTTTATAGACAGAAATCAGATTAACAAAGTATTCTGGAACTAATAATACATCATATAAAGTAATATGATCATTAAGTTTAAGATTCCCAACTCTTTTAATTTTAGCAAAACTTCCATTAGGATGTTCAAAAGTGAGATTTAAATCACTAATATCAACAACAGAATCAAGAAGATCCTCAGAAAGAACTATGTGTTGATTAGCACCAGAATCTATAATCCATTTTTTAAACTCTTCAAAAGTTTTAAATTTACTTAAGAGAGAAAGAAATGTTATACCTGACATATTAGCCTGAACACTGCCAGAGCCTATTTTATCACTGACAAGACTCATAAGTTTCATAATTTGCTCTTGAGTAAATGGTAAGGAAGCATTATTCTGAGAACTAGCACTACTACCATTACCATTTATAGCAGCATTTACGAGGGATTATAATACACTTAGGTAGGATGTAAGTCCTTTAAAACGAGTGTATATGATACTTTGAGTTAATATGATTAAGTATGCGGAATCTACTTAACCACACTTAGAAGGTTATTTGTTATTGGAAATGGAACAGTGATGCTTGTTGTTGGATAATGAACAATGAATGTTAACACCAAACGATTCAATATTATTATGAATAATACGAGTGATCTTCACTATCACTAGGGTTACAAACCTTGAATCTCTATGTTTCTATGACTTTACTTGTTTGACTAGATTGTTAATTTTAAGCACATAAGCAAGCATAAAATTCTGCACACTTATCTCTAAGCTAAGATCTTCCTTTTATAGTCCAAAGGAGAACTTTACAATATTGTCAAGTCTTGTCAAACTACTAGATGTTTATGTATGTTAGTAACCAAGATACAACTTGTTCTGTGTATACAACATGTTTACTGAACACTTTGTCTAAGATATTATCTACCGTATATACTTGACTTTTATACACAAAATATCTTTTTCATACTTATCTAACCAGCAGTAGAATACGTGACACTTATCCATTCAGCAGTAGAATCTCCAACACTAGCAGTAGAATAACACTTAGAGTATTTTCCTTCTGAGCACCAGCAGTACCTTCTTTGTACCAGCAGTACTAACTTTCAGTTAGTATTGTTAGTTATAACTTGAGCAGACTTCAGATATACACTAGCAGTTAGTACTGTTAGTGTATTCTTCTCAGCAGTACAAACCTTGTGAACATGTAATTCCAAATGCTAATCTTCAGAACATTTAATTCCTAACAATCCTCTCCTAAACTTGTGATTTATCCCAAATCAACATGTTTCTTCTGAATTAAATTCTGATTTTGAGGATCTTTCAAACATTAAATAGTCAGACTCATCTGCTTTCTGTGAATCTCTTTCAGCAATAACATCATCTTCTTTCAGCAAGCCTTTGCAAGTGATGAACAAACGTAGTGTACTGAAATTGAAACTGAAAGAACTTAGATGGAACTTTCTCCATTTGAATGCTTCATCCCTTCTGAATATATATAATACTCCAGAATCTTCATTTGAACTTTCTTCATTTGAAGAGCTTATTCCCAGTATCCATCAACTAAATGCTTGTTCTTATTATTGGCTGAATTATAAGACATGTTAGCTTCTCAAAAAGCTGACATCATCATCTTGTATGCTCTTGTCTTTTCTTGAATTTGATCAATTTTAGGCAATCTTCCTCCCTTGATTCTGAGCATGCACAACCACAATCTTTTCTTCCCCTGATTGGTTAATCTTCCTCCCCTTAATCCATGCTTGGAAGATCTCTCACCATGTACCAAAATATATCCTCCCCTGTTTGAAAGATCTCTCACCATCATCTGATCTACTAATTTAGAACATGTTTTCAGACAATGTTGTACATGTTGCCATCAATTCCTTAAATTTCAATGTTGCCCTTATCACTTCCAGGTGTGTTAACTCCTGTGAGAGGTGAATCATGGGGCATTGACTCATTGTCCATCATTTGATGGTTATCTGAGCCCCTTTGAAAATGCTTTTTCAGAAAACTTTTGACTTAGCAGTATGAACTTGATTTTATTGTTGAAAAATCATACTACCTACAACCATTTTGAAGGGATTAAGTGTGTAACAGACACTTAATCAAGAATTCGGTTTAAAATTAACCTCTGGTTGTGTGAGAACCAATATTTTCAGTTATAAATAACTGCCTGTGTAAAGATAAACCCATTCAAATGGCTTTCTTGACAGGGTTTCCAGCTCATAGCAATTGTTACCTCTAACACAAGTGTTAGATTCACTTTTGCTAGCTGTTCTTTCTATCAGATGTCCTTAGACTTGCTCATTATACTAATTAAAGTATAAAATGATAGAAAGTGAGTTGTGTCAGTTACTATCTGACCAACTAAGCCATTAATTCACTATGAAATATCATAATTAGTTTCAAGAGAGAAATTTTAAAGAATGTATTAACTTAGGTTTACACCTTTGTTAATGAATTCCCAAACTCTGACTATCATTAACCAATTACTCTTAACCTTTGTTAATGAATTTTCAACTTTTGCTTGTTCACACTTTGCACTTGAAACTTCCTTTGTGCACAAGTTTCCATACCTGAAAATGTTAGTCCAAAACCAAGAAACAAAATGTAGAGCATTTGTCTTATAGCAGTAGAAACAGATGACTAACAGTATGAACAAAATAATCCAAATTTTGTACTAGCAGTACAAATTTTTCAATACCAGCATCTTTACCAGTAATTCTCCTCCTATTCCTCTTCTGTAGGTAACATATCCTCTATCCAATGATTTAAAGGTGTGACATGTTGCCAATCATGTGTCTTGAACATCCACTATCTGAGTATCCTTGATTTTCTTGCTTAGCATTTGAATGTTCCTGCACATGAATAAGGAAATTAGTTTCTTTTGGGGACCCAAGCCATTACTGACTTGGATCTGCATCGTGCATCAATGTAATCAATTTTCTTTAAAATGATTGATGCACCATTGGGTTTAATTGGTCTCCAAACCCAACATGCTGAGGCCTTAACAGCATTTTCCTTGTTTTTTCTAGCAGCAGTATGAACTGCTTGCCTAGCAGTATGAACTGCTAGCTTTGCAGTTGTACCCTTTGTTTTTCAAGTTGGTTTTTGGACCACTGCTTTTGTTGGAAAAGGTCTTTTAGCAGTTATTGGTGCATGTTTGGAAGTTGTTTTTGCACCTTTAACTGTTGGTCTTGGGTAAACAGAGTAAAATGGTCTGGCAGTAGAAACTGCTTGGCGAGTAGTAGAAACTTTTGGTCTAGCAGTAGGAACTGCTTTTGGTCCAGACTTAAATGAAACTGCTCTGGGGTTGTTCTATTGAAATTAGAGTGACTTTGAGTTGTATGCCTTTTTAAATTCACTCTAGGTAGGATGCAAGTCCTTTAAAACGAGTGTATATGATACTTTGAGTTAATATGATTAAGTATGCGGAATCTACTTAACGACACTTAGAAGGTTATTTGTTGTTGGAAATGAAACAGTGATGCTTGTTGTTGGATAATGAACAATGAATGTTAACACCAAACGATTCAATATTATTATGAATAATACGAGTGATTTTCACTATCACTAGGGTTACAAACCTTGAATCTTTATGTTTCTATGACTTTACTTGTTTGACTAGATTGTTAATTTTAAGCACATAAGCAAGCATAAAATTCTGCACACTTATCTCTAAGCTAAGATCTTCCTTTTATAGTCCAAAGGAGATCTTTACAATATTGTCAAGTCTTGTCAAACTACTAGTTGTTTATATATGTCAGTAACCAAGATACAACTTGTTCTGTGTATACAACATGTTTACTAAACACTTTGTCTAAGATATTATCTACCATATATACTTGACTTTTATACACAAAATATCTTTTTCATACTTATCTAACCAGCAGTAGAATACGCGACACTTATCCATTCAGCAGTAGAATCTCCAACACTAGCAGTAGAATAATACTTAGAGTATTTTCCTTCTGAGCACCAGCAGTACCTTCTTTGTACCAGCAGTACTAACTTTCATTTAGTACTGTTAGTTATAACTTGAGCAGACTTCAGATATACACTAGCAGTTAGTACTGTTAGTGTATTCTTCTCAGCAGTACAAACCTTGTGAACATGTAATTCCAAATGCTAATATTCAGAACATTTAATTCCCAACAGCATTGTTACTAAAAGACTTTTTGTTGGCAGGTTTTTTCTTATTAAAGTTGTCAGGATAACCAATAATCTTGAAACATCTGTCAATTGTGTGTCCTATGTAACCACAGTTCTCATAAGTAACAGAAGGATTTTTAAGAACTCTAGACCTGTTATCAACAGCCTTAGAAGCAAAAGAAGATATCTGACTTTTAGAAGAAGTGTTTGTTAAAACTGAGTTTTTATCTGATTTTTCTTTAACAATTAGTGAAAAAGCAGATTTAACATCTCGTTATGGCTCAGTAGTCAGGATATTACTTCTAAGTGTCATATAAGCATCATCAAGTCCCATTAAGAATTGCATTAATCTGATTAATTGATTATGATTTTTTAAATCTTTTGCGCCATCACAAGTACAATTAGGAAGTTTAACCATAGCATCATATTGTTTCCACAAAGAACTGAGTTTTTGATAGTAATCAGAAACAACATATCCATTTTGTCTAAGTGAATTAATTTGATGATACAAATTGAATATGACACTACCATTCACTTTGTCATAAGTTTCCTTGAGTTCATCCCACATATCCTTTGGATTTTTTGAAAAAATTTGCCCCATGTAAAGTTCTTGTGAGACAGACCCAAGGATCCAAGAAAGAACAACAGAATTGCACATGTCCCATTGATTTGCCAATGAGACATCAGTTGGTCTAATACACTTTCCATTAATAAAACCAAGTTTATTCTTATTCTGTAAAGCAATAGTCATGGAGATACTCCAGACATTATAATTTTCAGTACCACTTAGTTTTATAGGAATAATAGGAGTGCCATTAGTATCATTAGGATGAAGAAAAAGTTCATCACCAAAAATCAGTTTACTAGCTGCACTAGCAACACTGCTTCCTCCAGAGGAGGAAGCATCATTACCACCAGCCATATAAAATCCTTAGAATTTTAAGAAAAGTGAAAAAAAAAAAAAAAAAAACCAACAACAATTATTAAACACACAAAGTAGCCCTGATTCTACCAAAATCAGGTAGGAAAGAGAACAATACAGTGATATAGAAGCAACGGAAGACGAAGGACAGAAAATCCCCAAAAATTAGGATTTGTGAGAAAACCCTAATTTTAGATCAAAATCGGATCCGTCAAATTCAGCACAATCCAACCACGAATCAACCAGATCTGATCAATATCCCCAATGAATCGAAACCCTAACCGTTTCAGATAAACCAGATCGATCAAATAAATAATCGATGAAACCCTAACAGATGAAACCCTTAACTCAATCGAGAAAGAACCACCGTAGAACCACCATATCAATCGAACAAACACCCTCAACAGTAGTAATCAGAGCAAACCTGTCTCTGGTACCATGTAGAAAAGTAAAACCAGTATAATACAACAATAATTCTACTTCTTATTGATCAATAACAGCAAACAATCTTGTTCCCAGAATAGTGAAACAAGTCATATTCAAGAACACAATGATGAAATGTAATCACTAAGAGAATAATAGAAACTTTTCTTGGTGTTTTTTTATACCGATGAAAAGAGTCGTTGTCCTCTTCATATAGACTCAAGATTTAACCTTATATCTGTTAGACCCGTTTTCCGGGTACTTGAACCCCACCCTAGATGAAAATGGATAAAGGCCTTATGTGATTGGCTAGTCAATAAATGTAGCGTTATAGTCAATCCCGAAAGTCAATTAATAGTAAATGAATGTATTGTATAGTTATGGAAAGTATTATGTGGCACAAATAGAAAGGGAATAGACTTCAAGGGCTTGACTTGTCATATGTCATATGTGTTATAGTAAGTATGGTGATCAAAGTAAAAGAAAAGAGACTAGAATGACCAATCTTGCCAATTGACCAAAGTTGCCACCTAACTAGTTATATCTAGCTAATTCTAGAGTTTTCCCACATTATTGAAAGAGGGTTTGAGGTCCGGTTTCTAGTGAGAAGAAAAAGAGAGGGAAAGCTAGATAATGGCCTAAGAAGAAGAAGGTGAAGATCAAGTGTTAATAGTCTTCCTTAGTAATGATCTTCTGCAAGTAAGTATTCTCCATATCTTGATGCTATAAGATTAAGGTTTATGATTTAAGTGGGTTTTCATCATATGATCATGATATGATCATATGATGATATAGAAAGGTTAATGGGTAAGTTTAGTTGGGTTATATAACCCTTGATCATGATGTGTTGTGTTAATAAGCCTTGATGATGATTATGGTTTAGGAAGTAATGATGATGATGATGATGATAAAAGATGAAGATGATGAAGATGATGTTATTGATAGCCTTATCATGGAATCAAGGTAAGTAAAATGATGATGACATGTGTTATATGGATTTCTAACATATACGTGTTATGTATGTTTTATGTCAAGCAATATGGACTTGAGATATGCTTAAGTGATGTGATGAATATGGTCTATGTGATGAGTTGATGTTATGTGTTAGATGAGATGTGAAGTAGTAAGCCGTGAAGTAAGTGTTTAATGTATATGATGCTTATGTGTTGATTGAAGTATAATGGTATGTTATAATCGTTTTACTTACTAAACTTTTGTGCTTACGGTTTAGTTGTCTAACCGTTTTGTAGGTTGGCATGTTTATATGGATGCTTGGATATAAGGATTAAAGATTTGGATATGCAAGATTAAGGTAGTATGCGTTTTAGGAGCTTAGGTAGAATACCGAGCTCATGTGTAAAGTTTGTACCCCCGTTGGTCTTTTATGAGTTGGAAAGTGTAGCCAAGTGGCAAAAGGTATGTTAAAGTTGTCCTATCGATTTGGGGGTCAACCGTTGTGTCAAAGTATTTTTTATGTGTTAATAGTCAAGGTTAAGGGGGTGTTTGGCAAAAGTGTAAAAGTACCCGTTTTGGGTTGTTCATGGGTCAAGTGTGTATGGAACACGTTTGATATGTTTAGTTAATGGTTATGGTTAAGTTTGGTAAGATATTGAAGTGATATAAGTGGTCTTGATGTGTAAATGGGTCAAAGTGGGTTTTATGCATGACCCGTCAATTTGTAAAGTACTATTCCGAGAGTCAAATGGTAAATGTTTTTGTATGAAAATGAGCCCATTGATATATTACGTAAATCTGGAGAGTTTGGTTAAGTATCGAGTTCGGGAGGTTGGACTTTCAAGAAAAGATTTTGAAAAGGAGTCGGGTGGACAGGAGGTTCCATCCGATCGGATGGAGGGCCATCGATCGGATGGGCGCCTCGGTAAAAGATGGAAGCCTCCATCCGATTCAGATGCGGGGGCAATCCGATCGGATGCGGCTCGGTAACAGTTTTTGGCAAACTTTGAAAAATCGTATCTTTTGATTCGTAAGTCGTTAGAGGTCGTGCCACCCGGAGTTTTGAAGGTAATTGAGTCAAGTTTCATTTAAAAATAGTCTCAAGTCCTGAATGTTTATGGATTTTTATAAATGGTCGAAAGAGTAACAGAAGGTTAGTTTTAGTTCACGCTTTTTGCGCGTAAAGTTTCAAATTTTGGTCAAAGCGGGCACGGGGTGTAACAACTTGGTATCAGAGCCTCGGTTTAAGTGAACTAGGTTTCCACTATAGGTTTCCTAGTCTTAAACCACTCGTAGAAGCAATTAACATAAGTGTTAGTAATGCGGAAAGTAATTATTAAGTATGGGATGGATCATGTTTTATGTTAGATGAGCTTAAAGACGATAAGTGATGAATGTGTGTTATAGTGTTGTTGTGTATGAGATATAAGTCCGTGGAGGACTTGAAATGCTTAAATAATTTGTTGGCCGAGCACCTTGATTGGTGCCGGTGTTTATTTTTGTAGGATCCCACGAAAATCCATCGTAATAAATCTCACTAATTAATAATAATCCGGTATTACCGTTTAATAAAACCCATTTTTACGGGGAAATTAAAATTTTCCTTTTAATTAGTATCATTACCACATTACGTTTTGACGACATATCATAAATGACAACATGTACCTCGAGACTCAGTGATTCGCAAAACTCCATTTACACTAAATCTATATTACACAAATTACAAATTATAGTTAAAACTACTAAATCTATAACTTGATTACATTTATACATTAATCACATTAAATCTCACTAGTTACAAATTTTTGTCCTCACTAACTACAAAACCAAACGGGCCACATAAACTGTCCAAGCCCACCTCGTAGCTCACTATTCCAAGCCCATCACCACCCCACGCTCCACCAGCCCAACCCCAAATCACTCTTTTCTTTTTATAATTTCCTGCATAGTTCGATCCCACACCACCTCCAAAACGCACCTCGTACGCTCAAATACTAAATGCAACCCTCAAATATTTTTACACACTCTTGTTCACCACCCACTAGACTCCATATGTGCCAAACCTCAGTCCTATATGTCGAGTGTTGCTATGTTATCCAAATCCATTTCATTCGTCCCATTTTTGAACCATATGAATGAGTAAATATGGCAAAACTCAACCAAATCACTCCCCGATTTTTCCTACGACTTTCTGATGATAATTCTAACATAAAGTAACGTGTAGAATGAGGCTGGAACAACTGAAGGCCAATGTGGTACGTTAGCTACATGTTTTGAGCTCGCTAAAAACCAAACGTGTATATACATATTACAACAACTAAAGATAAGATTTCCTACACTTCCATACCTACCTAAGATATTTTCTAGCCAGCAAAACATGCCACCTCCCCAAATACTGGTCACGAACAGTAGATACAAATGATTGAGTTTGAGGGTCAATTAGTCAATAAAACGTGTGAAATACATTCTATGAGATACCCAAGCCCACCACCTCTACCACACACTTCCTACTCTTATCCTAACTCTCTTTCACCTCACAAGACCTCTTAAAAGCCATAAGTCTTCTGTCTCACATATAGAAACCATCGAGCAAAGGAAAAACTATACGTATAAAACAAATACTCGGCTGTAGCAAGTGGGTCGTTACCCCTTGTGTTCATCCGATCCTTATCAAGTCTCCACCACCTTTACAAGGTGAAGTAAGTATCTAATACCTTCTTTTATTTCCCTATCTCACACTTCACATGCATCTCACGAATACACTACACCCATGCATATTTTCATTGCACTCGAATGTATTCTTTCTTTCACATATTGTCATCACATGTAATAAGCTCACAAACCCACAAGAAGTGACAACCTCAAATGAGGAAGGCTTAGAGATCATTATATGCATCATCCTCACGTTTAACATCCTATGGCATACATGATTCACACGCATAAGAACTATATAACGCACAACAAGACTTAACTGAAAAACACTCAAATATATTCAAAGTAGCTTGTACGCAGAAACAGTTTCAAACCGCTTAATAAGTGACACCTTAACTCACGATATAACTGAACGACCATGTCCTATTTTTATACGACCTCGTAGACACCCCAACTAGCTACATTTTTCGTATAAACATTATGTAAAAATAACCACGTTTCAGCCACTAAAAACTGCCAAAGTAAAACGTTTAGACCATGGTGAAACTGCCACAATTATGCAACATGAACTTTATAACCCATTAAGTGTTTTATAAGTTGTGAGATAAGTTGATTTTTGGAAGCTTTTAAATATGAAAATAAGAGAGTAAGAATTGACTTTTAATACACCCAACTCGCTCAACAACCCACTTGGATCTAAATATACATGTTAAAATTCATGCAAGCCTTAATATTTTCTAAGTATTTTTACTTAAAAGTCAGTCCTATGTCACGACCAACTTGACCTCGTAAAATGAAATCCAACTTAGCAACCACTCAACATTTCTACGAAACTTAATTCTTCATATTACAAACTCAATGTTTTGTGTTTATGATCCACCAATATAAGCTTACTTGAACCTCCTAAGGTGGCCAAAGTGAACTAGCATCGCATACATGAAAACACAAAAACTTAAAAATTTAACTAAGTCTTTATTCCTAAAATACTGCTTCAGGTCGCGACTTACATGACCCTATAAAACCAAAATTCGCCTCATAAACCTACTATATTTTTACACGATCTAATAAACCACCTAGCAAGCAACAAGTTTCGTATTATAAGTTAGTCCTCATAAGCTCGATTCGACTTTTGAATTTATTCAAATCAAACGTACATCACAAGGTTTTATACAAATTCATTTTTCCAAAAATTAACTATTTTCGCATGGGCTAAGATTCAGGCCCAATAAGATTTTGAGTATACGCAGCCCAATAGGCCCATGTGATACATTTTCAGACTCATAAAAATAGCCCAAGTTCAGGCCCAAAAGTGTCCACATGCCCTCGCCTCTAAAATCCTAAATGGGCCTTAAACCATTCCGTTACACAGCCCATTAAGATAGAAATAAGTTATTTTCGGGAATAAGCAATTGAAATAAGTTAAAACGAACTTAATAGAGTTATAGAAATTTTCAGAATATTTTTCCGTTATTTTTATGCAGAAAGGACTAAAAATGTAACGCACAATGACTAGAAGGACTAAAACTGCCAAACTATGAAACTGGTGGACTGAAGCTGTGAAAACAGTTTATAGAGGACTTAAATTGACCATTGAATTAACTCCAAGCCTTATATGGACATATGGACAAGTTTTGGACTATTATGGACTTTAGACTTAACGAAGGACTAACGATGTAACGCACACGCAGTTAGGATAAAAAGAGTAAAAATTGAAAAAGGACAAGGACCCATTAATTTTACTTGATATTCTTATTTCATTTTCCATTTTTCGTCATTCCATCATGTCATATGCATTTTCATTACATTTTATGTTTAGTATTATTTAATTTTCGTTATTTATTATAACCTTAACGATTTAACTTTATGCATCGTCTCATCACTTTCGAAGAGATAATATTTTGGAATGAATGAAAACAAGATAATATTAGAAATAATATTATTTTTAAACTCTAGGCATTCTAAGCATAGCACACACTCTCACTCTAACGATCGAATCGTTATTACTCATTTCACACCTACCATTAGCACCTGGTTAAATTCTTAGACCTTATTATTTATCAGGTTATGTTTGGGAAGCTGTTACCATAACCTATCTGAACTTACTTCCACTATTACCAGTATCGCCAAGGTGAGTCGTGGCCCCTACTTTTAATACTTGTTTTAATAACTCTTTTGGGGGAGATACATGCTTTAACTGTTTTAAGTTTACTTTTATACTTTGAAAACTCTCATGATTGACTCAAAATCATCAACTATGTTTTACATGTTTTGAATCACCCTTTGGAAGGGATATATGCTCGTTATACTTGCAAATTGCTTGCTTAGCTGAAACACTGTGTTTGAGAGATAACATTTTCAAACTACTTGTTGTAACAAGATACTGAGACCCATTATATGCATTCATATAACAACTGAATGTACTGTTAAATTTACTATGATATTTCTACATTTCACTAGAAATAGTTGCCAAGACTAAAATACGCATATTTCATGAACCCTGAAACCTATATTGCCTAAGTTTACTTTATTGCCATAAAGTCCCTCGATCATGAGCCATTAATCACTGCGGTGAGCGCGAATATAGTGAACAACGTCGAAACCTGTTAGAGGTTGACAACCTATCCCACTAAATACTTGGACGGAATGCCTACATGGTTAGTCGTATTTAGTCGTGACCCACTATATTTGAGAAAAATAGGAATTGGCAAATCACCTATTACATGAGGGCAAAACTGTGGTCATTAATTTGATGAACACCACCGTTTTATGGTACTCTGTTAACGTTTGCGTGTCATGAGGCTTAGGGCAATATAACTTTATGAATATATGAATGTTTCATATATATTAGGATACAGCTGTATTTAGTTAAACACCACTCCACACTGATAGATTTCAGACACTAGATTAATGTATTCACTATGTGTTAGGATCATGAATCCTGTACTTGAAACTTAATTGTTATCATATGTGACTTAGTTGTGACTTCTAATAAAGACAGCCCAAACTGCTTGATATATCATTACTTTTAAAAGTTGACCCAGCCCTTCATTTCGAGCGTATATCAACGTAGCTCATTTTCATTCAAAACTTGAAACTTATGATCACTCGAGTTCATACATGATTTACCTGTGGATTTTTAACCAACGCAATTTACTATTTACTTCAAGATGTACTAGTATTTATTTCAACTATCATCTGTACATCTCTTAAATTCATTGAAAGCAAGTTATTTTCTATTAAACTCCACGAACTCACCAACCATTGTGTTGACATTTTAAGCATGTTTATCTCAGGTAATTAACGGAGCAGGACAAGACACGGAGCGGGCATCTTATACTCTGATAAATAAAATAGTGTAAAATCAAATATGTCATTCTTTCCAAATTACCACATTTTTGTGGGATTTTCATAACAGATATTTTTCCTTTGCATCAAAACTATTATCTTGAATGACATATAACTTTCAAAACGCCTCTTCCAGGCCGTTTTCTGAAATTTTAACTCGATCCTCACCGTAACACCCTAATTATTTTTCCGCTGCCACAAAACAAATTAGGGGGTGTTACAATTTTGTAATTAGTGAATATGTGATAGAGTTATGGTAATGAAATGCGAGCAGGAATGCTAAGTGGTATTAGAGATGGGCTAGTAAGTGAATTAAAGTTTTATGATACCTTAGTTATAAAGTAGACTAGTGCTCGCGGCTAATTAGAATGTTGATGCTTAGACATAGATTGCTTGTGCAATGCGATGTATGAACCATAGACTACGTGATTTGATTATGTTTATGAATATTAAAACACTTTTTGGATAAGTGTTAAGTGTTAAATGTTATTGTTATAAGATGCTAAGTCTATGGTGGTAGTTTATGATAAGTCTAAGTTTTATATGAAGTGCTTGAGAGCATGATGCATAGAAGTGTGTGAGTTGAGATAGATACATTGGAGTGCATATTATGTGAGACTTGATTGTTATGTGCGAATAATGTTTATTGTATGGTTGATAACAGAAGTTGCTTAGAAAGCACAGATTAACTCCAATGTAGTGTATAAATGTCACATTATATGTGATGATCTAGTGATGAAAGAAAGTTGAAAGAACACATTGACATGTGAAAAGATAAGTATGGTAAGTGTTTGATAAAGCATAGATGTTTTGAAGGCTTGAGATAAAGTAAGAAATGAATAATGAAGTATGTTTGTGGTTTGATGATTAGAAAGACACGATTGATATAATAACGATTAGATGCTTTAAGGCACGAATTCTTATATGAGTAACTAAAATGAGAAAGTTAAAGTGTATAGTAAAAGTGATGAGATCATGTTACATATAAAACATGTTAAGTAAAATGTGTTAGTAATAAATGATTAAGCGTGATGAGTAGAAGTGATGAATGAGATACAGATTGCGCTATAAGTCATAAGTGTTATGAAGTGCGCTAGAAAGGATTGTAAAACATGAATATAATCATGTTAAAATATTGGAATATGTATGATGAGATTAGTGAGAGTGTTATAGAATAAACCTATGTAAGGTTTATATGTGTAAAAGTTGAATAGACTAAATGAAGTGATAGTATAAGTTGAGAATATGGTCAACATGGGGTTGACGGGTAATAGTAAAAGTGTGTTGTAAGAACACATAGAAAATGTGTAAATTGTAATGAACAAGCATCATACAAAACTTGTCTAAAATAAAGATGGCACATAGTGAGTGTGTGAGTCAACTTGGGGTTGACGGATGAATGATAAGTTGCATTGTGAGAATGCAAATATAATAAATGGGCAAGTGTTATATAGAACTTGTTGAGATGATAGTAAGTGTGATAGTGAATATTGAAATTGCTTAAGTGTGATAGTGAATATTGAAATTGCTTAAGGCAATGAGAATTGAGGAAAATGATAGTGTGTACTTAATGATAAAAGTACATAAAAGATAAAATGAGTAAAAATGATAAAGTAGATATAGCGTGGATCCAATGCTCTAGTTATGGTATCCTTCGGGATAGCCCAGCTTGCCTTTATGGCATGTGTTTATGGTATCCTTCGGGATAGCCCAGCTTGCCTTTATGGCATGTGTTTTGGTATCCTTCGGGATAGCCCAGCTTGCCTTCATGGCATGATTGTTAGCTTGCCTTCATGGCATGGTTGTTAGCTTGCCTTCAGGGCATGGTTGTTAGCTTGCCTTCATGGCATGTGTTTGGCATCTTTTGAGATGGCCTAGCTTGCCTTTATGGCATGGATGATAGCTTGCCATTTATGGCATGGATGTTTAGCTTGCCTTTATGGCATGGTGGTTAGCTTGCCTTTATGGCATGGATGAAAAGTTAGTGAGATTGGATCCAAGGCTAGAAAAGATGGAAAGTAAAGCAAGTATGGTTGTTGTGTCGGAAGTACTTAAGTAGGATGATTTATAATCTTCTTATTTAAATGGATTGGGACGCCTTTTCGTTTAAATGAAGAAATTGTAAATCGCCGAACCATAAGTTTATAATTCCTTACTTACATAGATTGGGACGCCTTTTTATGTAAATAAAGAATTATAAATGAGTGGGCTTATGTGTAGCCGATATGACATGAGTACGGATAGTAATATAAGAAAGTGAAAACTAAAACAGGTTAGACGTCATAAGAAAAGATAGATATGAATAAAACTTATAGCGGCTTTAAGGTAATGTGTGAAACCTAGGAAATTGTGTGTTACGTTGATAAGATAATGTATAAGTATTACCAAGATTTGATAAGAAAGATTGCGTAAGTGATGTGTGAGAAAGATTTTGAAGGTGCCGTTTATATGGTACTTTGTATAAAATTGAACTAAGTTACAGGATTTTTTGAAGTAGATAAGTGTTGGTACTATGTAAAATGCGAAATTTACCGAATTTATGATTTAAGGTCATGATAGTGCATTGATGAGTAACGTGGAAATGGTGTTAAAGTTGACTTATATAAAGTCAAAATAGTAAAAAATTTCATATGACTAGTCGTCAATCGTGGGAAATTTTAGATAAGTTGTGATGAGAAGTGTGTTTATAGTGGATTATGAGTTATGATTATGTATAGTAAGTTTAGAAATTGCAAGATCATTTAGATCGTTGCAAGGTAATGGCTTAAAGAGCATGAGAATAAGGACAGGTATATGTTGTGATTTAGTTTTGGATAGTAATAGACGAGAGATTTCGGTGACGAAATCTAAATAAGGGGGTAGAATTGTTAGACCCGTTTCCCGGGTACTTGAACCCCACCCTAGATGAAAATGGATAAAGGCCTTATGTGATTGGCTAGTCAATAAATGTAGCGTTATAGTCAATCCCGAAAGTCAATTAATAGTCAATGAATGTATTGTATAGTTATGGAAAGTATTATGTGGCACAAATAGAAAGGGAACAGACTTCAAGGGCTTGACTTGTCATATGTCATATGTGTTATAGTAAGTATGGTGATCAAAGTAAAAGAAAAGAGACTAGAAGGACCAATCTTGCCAATTGGCCAAAGTTGCCACCTAACTAGTTATATCTAGCTAATTCTAGAGTTTTCCCACATTATTGAAAGAGGGTTTGAGGTCCGGTTTCTAGTGAGAAGAAAAAGAGAGGGAAAGCTAGATAATGGCCTAAGAAGAAGAAGGTGAAAATCAAGTGTTAATAGTCTTCCTTAGTAATGATCTTCTGCAAGTAAGTATTCTCCATATCTTGATGCTATAAGATTAAGGTTTATGATTTAAGTAGGTTTTCATCATATGATCATGATATGATCATATGATGATATAGAAAGGTTAATGGGTAAATTTAGTTGGGTTATATAACCCTTGATCATGATGTGTTGTGTTAATGAGCCTTGATGATGATTATGGTTTAGGAAGTAATGATGATGATGATGATGATAAAAGATGAAGATGATGAAGATGATGTTATTGATAGCCTTATCTTGGAATCAAGGTAAGTAAAATGATGATGACATGTGTTATATGGATTTCTAACATATACGTGTTATGTATGTTTTATGTCAAGCAATATGGACTTGAGATATGCTTAAGTGATGTGATGAATATGGTCTATGTGATGAGTTGATGTTATGTGTTAGATGAGATGTGAAGTAGTAAGCCGTGAAGTAAGTGTTTAATGTATATGATGCTTATGTGTTGATTGAAGTATAATGGTATGTTATGATCGTTTTACTTACTAAGCTTTTGTGCTTACGGTTTAGTTGTCTACCCGTTTTGTAGGTTGGCATGTTTATATGGATGACTTGGATATAAGGATTAAAGATTTGGATATGCAAGATTAAGGTAGTATGCGTTTTAGGAGCTTAGGTAGAATACCGAGCTCATGTGTAAAGTTTGTACCCCCGTTGGTCTTTTATGGGTTGGAAAGTGTAGCCAGGTGGTAAAAGGTATGTTAAAGTTGTCCTATCGATTTGGGGGTCAACTGTTGTGTCAAAGTATGTTTTATGTGTTAATAGTCAAGGTTAAGGGGGTGTTTGGCAAAAGTGTAAAAGTACCCGTTTTGGGTTGTTCATGGGTCAAGTGTGTATGGAACACGTTTGATATATTTAGTTAATGGTTATGGTTAAGTTTGGTAAGATATTGAAGTGGTATAAGTGGTCTTGATGTGTAAATGGGTCAAAGTGGGTTTTATGCATAACCTGTCAATTTGTAAAATACTATTCCGAGAGTCCAATGGTAAATGTTTTTGTATGAAAATGAGCTCATTGATATATTAAGTAAATCTGGAGAGTTTGGTTAAGTATCGAGTTCGGGAGGTTGGACTTTCAAGAAAAGATTTTGAAAAAGAGTCGGGTGGACAGGAGGTTCCATCCGATCGGATGGAGGGTCCATCCGATCGGATGGGCGCCTCGGTAAAAGATGGAAGCCTCCATCCGATTCGGATGCGGGGGCAATCCGATCGGATGGGCGGCTCGGTAACAGTTTTTGGCAAACTTTGAAAAATCGTATCTTTTGATCCGTAAGTCGTTAGAGGTCGTGCCACCCGGAGTTTTGAAGGTAATTGAGTCAAGTTTCATTTAAAAATAGTCTCAAGTCCTGAATGTTTATGGATTTTTATAAATGGTCGAAAGAGTAGCAGAAGGTCAGTTTTAGTTCACGCTTTTTGCGCGTAAAGTTTCAAATTTTGGTCAAAGCGGGCACGGGGTGTAACAATATCAACACTAGCCCTTGCACTTCTATCTTTGACAACCTTAGCACAACTTCTTGACAAAGCTACAAAACAGATATAAAGAATAACACAATCAAACCCTTAACTTATAAGGATAAAAATGAAAGGAAAGATTTCATAATCTAACATATGAAAAGAAAACGACTAATGTTAACGTATAAAAGGGCGTGTCACAAGGGCAATATAAGCAACTTGTTTGCGTTTGAGATTGCTCATATTCAAACACCCAAAACACCTTATCAGCTAGCAAAATAAGCAAATAAGCACATATATAACTAGTTCCAAACACCTTGTTAATCAAAGCAAAAGATAGAGCAGAGTACCCAAGTATAGAGGGATTTCTAAAGCTTAACAGCAAAAAGGTATTACTTGCCATGTAGGTTGAAAGTATATCAAACTCAACGAAACCGTTAATAACAAAGCTGTTAAAAGTTATAGGGCACCAAAAAAGGAGCCTGCTGCATCTTCAGCAGTTACCTTTGGATGTTTAATTTCAGGTTCCATTTATAACAGCTTTTTGATGAATATACAAAAAGAACAATCAAGTAAGGCTGAACAAAAAATGTAGAGAGAACCTCTCTATCCAGAACTTTCTGTTGATGAATAAGAATATTAATTTTCCTTGCTTAATAACCAGATAGACATTACACAAAAATAGTCATGCACAACTGGTAAAATTTCAAAACTTCAAGTATAATCATCCAACGAACCAGGCACTAATGCACCAAAATATGATGTAAAACAAAAAACAAGTGAAGATGTAGGAAGTTCGCCGCTATACACAAGTATGACTATGCACCAACCCAAATATAGAAGACTAAACAAGATACATACTATGGCACTGGACACAACAAACAAGTTAGAAAGAGAATTAAAGTCATAGAGCATCCACAATTGGGGGATATCACCTGCTTGATATTAACATAGTTCATTCCCCCACAATCCCTTTTGTAGTCCCCACCTCCTCCGACACTATTACAACACTTTTACAAGCCACCTTATTTTAAACAAGACGCATGTGTGGTGAACGAGACAGAGGAGATGGGAAGTAGAAAAAGACTATATTGGATAATGATGGGAACTCAGATGGCACTCAAACTAAGCGATGATCCCCGAAAGTGATTTAAAACAGCTTATTTGACAACTGCATTTTGATACACACAATAAGCACTGTATACCATTTTATAGCAACATCCTTGTAATCTCATTCAGATCATCTAACCTCTCAAATCCAAAGAGTATCTCATGCATAGCCCTTTATTAGCGAGGGTTTGGCTAAGCTTAAGTGGCAGCATACCTTAAGCTTACCTAATCACCCTCTATATACAACAAAATACATAAAGCTTACCAAACAGATCAATTAGCCAACTAAGTAATATGATTTGAGGTTTAGCCAATTAAAAGTTGAAGAATAGATGACCCACATAGACGTAAAAGAGAACATGTGCTGCACGTCTTAACTCCTAACCTAACAAAAATATTGGAAAGGGAACTTCTGTAACCAGAGATTCCTATGGACTGATAGCAATACTATTTATATTCTAACTAATCAGATAGGCATTACACACAGGCAAAAAAAAAAAAAGTGTGCTGCTCAACTTCAATAATAATCCAACTATGACACATGCACCTCAATATGATGCGCTATAAGAAGCAAATAAAAAGCAAAGAGGTACTTGTGAATACTGAAAGAATGAGGCACACGCAAGTATTACAATGAGCCAACCCAAACCTAGTCATTCGGGTCAGCACTCCCAAATTAGATACATCGGTATCGGACACAGACATGCAAGTAAAAAAGAGAATAAGATCCACAATTGGACAACTGAAAGTATATGCAGGTTATCAACTGCCAGCTCACTCCCACCTCAAACCCCCACACAATCCCTTTCAAGTGTAGAATATTATACGCGAGTGGAATCAGTTATTACACTTAATGACTTACCAACTCGAAATCAAATACATATGTTGGTAATGGACAGAAACAAACAAGTTAACAAGAGAATAGTCTGAAAACAGCCACAATTGGGGGATATACGAATCAGGTTATCAACTATGAGCTGCTTTACTTTTAAATTATTTTTAAAAACAATATTGTTAATAAAAAGGTAAACAGGACCCAAATATAGAATGAGAACACAAGGCATAGGATTTAGAGAACTATGTCAAGGAATGATGGAAAATAAGGTGATGCTCGATAACAAAACCTGCTTAAAAACTGCAGAATCATCCCCAAATGTGATGCTCCAAAGGGATGTTTAAAAACTGCATTGTAAAACAGCTTACCTAACAACAGCACTCCTAATACACCATAACCGTTATAGAGTATTTTAAAGAAAACCAAACAACTTATCTCATGCGGATCATTTTACATCTTACATTCTTACCAAACAACTTATCTCATGCGGATCATTTACGTTCTTAAAGGAACAAAAATCTCTAAATATAAGCAGATCCAGAAAATATCTCCCACGTTACATTTATCCTCCCACAACGCTTTTTTAATCTCATTGACCACATTAATACAGTCCCGTTTCTAAAACCGACTTAACTTCAAAACTGAAAGAAAGTAGATGAGACTCATAAACAGGACAATACTTCAGCAGTCATGGCAATTAAGAAAGACAATGCTGGGGAATGACAGGAAATGAGATGACAATGAATAACATAACCTGTCCACAAGAGAAACACTCCCACATCATTCCCCCACACAACCCCTTTTATAATCCAAACCTCACTCAATGATGCCACCCAATTTACATCAGTAAAGCAAACAAATGCATACAAATAGGGTTCAACAATCAGTGAGATATTAGGGAACGACAAAATTGCGCGTTGACACTCAATAACATACGACACTCTAAAAGAATTTTTCATCAAACAACTTATCAAAAACAGCTTCAAATTAACCACCAAAATATCCATATCATAAAGTATGAAAACCATCCAAAAACATATAACATATAACATCCAACATAAACCATAAAACAAAAACATAAAAAAAACCTAAGCAGTAAGAACAACAGCACCACCAGCCTCCTTAATCTTCTTCTCAGCAACTTTACTAATCAACTTAGCTTTCACAACCATAGGATGCTTAACTGGGACACTTCCTTTACCAAGAACCTTAAAGTACCCAAGCTGGGTCACATCAACAACAGGCACCTTACCTCCAGTAGCATTCTCTTTAGCTTCTTGTGGGACCATTGACCAAAGCTTGTCCACGTTGACTATCGGGCAGTAGAATTTGTTCCTTAGTTTGTGAAAGTAACGCATACCGACTTTGCCGAAGTAACCGGGATGGTATTTGTCGAATAAGATACGGTGGTGGTGCATGCCTCCTGCGTTTCCTCTACCTCCTGGATGCTTTCGGTGTTTGCCTATACGTCCGTGTCCTGCTGACACGTGCCCTCTCTTCTTCCTGTTTTTGCGTAGGCTTGTTGTCATTTTTCTTACCTGTCATACAAAAGAAGATGGATCATGTTAGATGTATTATTGTTTTAAAAAGTGTGATTTTTATGTTAGTGGTGAATGGGAATACCTGACGGCTGAAATGTGGTAGGGTGGATGATGGGAGGATGAACCCTAATTGATTTATAGTGTTTTGTATCAAAGTGGGAATGGGCTTTTTTGTTGTTTTAATATGGGCCGGACTTGGATATATTGATGCGAGGATAAGAAAGGGAATGCTAACCACGAGCTTCGGCTCAAAAGCGAACCGAACTGAAAACTGATTTTGTATGAAAGTGACTCGGTTCGGTTCGGTTCGGTTTATATGGTTTGGGTGTGTTTTTTCTCGGTTTTGGCTCAAACCTATCCGAACCGAAAACGAGAATCATAAATATATAGAACCGAAAACCGAACCAAATATTGTCGGTTCGGTTTTTTATTTGTTTTGCTCGGCTCTAATTTTAAGGGTTGTAAAGTTTTTCTGCTTGAAGACAATGGTAATGCTAAGACATAAGTTAAAAACAGATTTCATTTTTTTCGTTGTAAACCATTATAACAAGTGAATTTTAGATGTGTTAGCCAAGGTGAAGCTTCCCGAATGACTCAACTGGTTTACTAGACCCTCTGATTTTTGTAACTGTGTTTGAACATTGTATCATACTTTACTCACTAAGGATAACCAAAAGGTTGTTAGCAATTTTTATCTTGTTCACATAAAGGTTTTATGGTTAGCTTTAACAAAGATTTATGTTGGATCCTTCACGACTTTTCCTCAAGAATCACACTCAGCTTCCACTCGTTTCTTGTGTATTAAGGGGAGTTGAGGTCAAACTCATAACCTATTTCACAAAAAGTGTCTATTTCCCTTGCTTACAGGGATGTTTGCACTGAAGAAATATCCGCCTGACCCAAAGTTGATGCTATTTTTCCTTGTTAATTTGTTGTGTACTATGTTTAATTGACTTTATAGCATCGGCAATTGATGAACAGTTTGACACCTGATGAAGTGGAATCTATAGGGGTCTGATTTTGGTACTTGTAGCCAAGATAGAGGTTAATGTTGTAGTCAGGAGTTTAATGTGGCAATCGGCCAGGAACTTATAAGAATAAAAAGAATGAGAGAGAAGCGCTGTAGTTTCTCATGACATCATTTTCAAACAAAGATGGTTTCTCACGATATAAAATCCAACTGTGAGACATCTGAACATATTTCTCACACTAGACAATTTCAGTCATGAGATATCTGGGTTCTTTTGTGGTAATCTGTAACTATACAATCAGACCACATAAGATTACTAAAGTTCGAAAAACAGAGTGAAATCAGAAGAATGAACTGCAGCAATCAACATTCCTTCACGATATAAAATCAAAAGAATGAGAGAGAAGCGCTGTAGTTTCTCATGACATCATTTTCAAACAAAGATGGTTTCTCACGATATAAAATCCAACTGTGAGACATCTGAACATATTTCTCACACTAGACAATTTCAGTCATGAGATATCTGGGTTCTTTTGTGGTAATCTGTAACTATACAATCAGACCACATAAGATTACTAAAGTTCGAAAAACAGAGTGAAATCAGAAGAATGAACTGCAGCAATCAACATTCCTTCACAAACCATAAGCATCACATAGCAAAGAACGCATATGCCCGAAAAACAGTGAAATCAGAAGAATGAATGGCAGCAAGAGTAGGGCGAGATGGGTTTTTTAAATTTTTATGTTTCTGAAGGAGATGTGCATCAGTATTAAAACATATGAGAGCAGTCAAAAATTACGACTTGCATCTGCAGAAGATGTGCATCAATTATTCAAGAAAGCCAAATGCATAACAATCTACAACATAACCAGAAAAAAGGTAACTTCATTTGTCATAAATATCCATGAACACTCATCAAATAAATATACTGATACAACAACGTTCTACCTAAAAGAGACACTGCTGTGTAATGGTTTTCTAAACCATAATCCCCAAAATTTAAAACTACTGGAAATTATTGAAGAAATACAGTACCGAATAAAACGTTTCAACTAGTCGTACTCTTTGCATTCTACTATCACCATGTATTACTAGCATGTACTGCTAAATAAATTTACCATTTACCAATGTCCTTTTGAACCAAGAGGAACCATATTAGGTCCTGAAAATGAACCTCGGTTGCCAAACCCACCTCGACCTCTTGACCTGAAGTTCCCACCAGAACCTGCCACATATTTAAAAATAACACACATAAATCATTGTCATGAAGTTACTAAACTGACATTGAGATTTGACCCAAAAAGTCCTCTACCATATTAGTTTTTAAAATTCTAAAATACCTAAATAATAGCCTATCAATTTATAACCTTACAAATTTAATACTCCGTAGTAAATAAGTGGTTCCACATTAGCAAAAAAGTACCTCCAGGACCCATTGAGCGAGTCATAGAAGATAAAGCAACAGGAACAACTTGACCAGCTTCTTGAAGAATCTTAACAAGTTCTCTAGCATACTTTGCATTTGAATGGGTGAAAAATGTAACAGCAATCCCTTTGGCTCCGGCACGTCCAGTTCGTCCTATCCTATGCACGTAATCCTCAAGACTTGTTGGGAAATCATAATTTATGACGCATTTTATGTCCTTCACATCTACGTTCAACAAAAAAAATTAAAATTTGAATATTAAACATAATCAGATTGGAATGATATGGCCACCTTATCCCTGCATTTCTAAGATCTGCAAAGATTGTTATCTATAAGATAATATATAAGTAACACATTTACCAAATGTGGAGCAGCACCAACACTACATCCGCCAATTCATATCGAAAAATCCAACCAATAAAATAACCATTTGTTTTGTATGAGTCAACCGTGCTGTCACAACAACCAACCTCATAACTGTGGATGGGCAGCGATAACTTTAAAGACGGTATTCAGAACAAATTCCAGTCGATTTAAGAAATTTATAGAACTACACGAATCTAAGACTAAGACAGCCATCACACTTGCAGAAGTCCTAAACATATCAGAACGTCCAAATCTAACACATTTCTTTGACCTTTCAAAGAAAAATATCACAGCATTGATATATGACACTATGCTCCACTATAACAATTAAGATTTATCATGTACACTACTCAGTGAAAACTATTTTCATGATCCAAAGACCTTGCAATGCATCTATACTAGAAGACCTTCAGTTTCCTAACTAAAATCCGTCATGTTTAAATCTGTTGTTCATATAAGAATAGTCCAAATTAGTGTAAGACACAATGAAATCAGGCGTACGACTCAACTAAATCTATAAAGGAGGGGGGGGCTTCAGATGTGCGTTTTCAAAGTTATTACAACTTGAAGAATCAGAATCAGATGATCAGAGCTCGCGTTAGTTAAGTAATTTCACACTTACCTCAATAATCAGTTATCTCGCAACTGATTATTACAACTTGAAATCACAATCAATGTATAGGCACATCCAAAATCCCACTGAAAATGGAAATATAATCGCAATACGACAATTACGTGCATACAACATTGTCAAACTACAAGTCTACATTTTCAGTACCTACAGCAGTATGCTAAAACCATCAGCTACATGTGTAATGCATTTCATAGAGTTTTAATGTGTCATTGTATACAGCGGAACCTCACAATAAATCCAAGAAGTGTATGCAATTTTGTTAACCACGCCTTCTTAAGAAAACTTGAAACCAAACCTAAAATGTGGTTAAACCAGAAGAGAAAAATATAAACCTAAACATCAAAATGCCAACTTGATGTGCAAAACAGATGACTTTGCAATTATACTGATTCCATGAGAAACAATAATATTCACTGATAATCTCACTTGTCCACAAGTAACCATATTATGCCTGAACCAAACAGAAAGAGATTACGGAAGAATCAGTGGTAACTTCAAGATTTCAACCATAAAGGGGTCCAAAACTCAAGCTGTAAAAAAAAGGTAAACATATTCTCTCCATTCCATCACATAACTACTTTTAAGATAGGCATGTGTGAGATATATAAAAAAGGAGTACTTTTTATTATTTTGAAAATTATATAGAATTATTAAAAGTGGTTTTTATTTTATTCTTTTAAGTTAACTATTGTATTGCAGTGCAAAACCACATAAAGCAGATCACCAAATCACCCAAAACGGAGATCAATCCGCATCACGTGGTTGACCTATTTTTCGGTTCAGACATAGTTTGGTTGAGCTTGACTGTTTTGAAACAGCCTCAGTGAATCCAATTTTCCTAGGTTATAGTGTTCCGCTACAGCAGTTAATCATATGCAAGATTTTCCTAATCCTTTATGATTCTACACACGACCACATGCATACTAAAACCTAGACACTAGGCAAAAAGCCAAAATGATATTTGCCACCCCTATCTCACCAACAACCATTTCTGGCAATACTTTCATGAAGTTCCAACTTCCCCATTCGCACCCAAACCACAAATTATTTTCTCAGGTAAGTAGACAGCAGCCGGCGACTCGCATATATTTTTATGATTTCGTGACCTAAAAAAAATCACACAGTGATCCTACCAAGACCACGGGCAGCAACATCAGTGGCAGTCATTATAAGACTCCTGCCACTCTTAAACTCAGCCAAGACCCAATCCCTTTCATCCTGGCTTTTATCACCATGGATGGATAAGGCAGGCCATCCATCCATTCTAAGTTGTCTAGTCACTTGATCACATCCCTTCTTTGTTTCCACAAAAATAAGAATTCTGCTTCCATCCATCATTTCCTTGAGCAGTCTGATCAACCTACAAAAAAATAAACAAGTCAATATTTAAAGACCAATTCTCTGACTATCTGCTTGATTGTTATAAAGTACCACTTTATACCTGGTGTACTTTTCCGCATCTGTTACAACTTCTATAATCTGGTTTATTGACTGGTTTGCTTTAAGAACAGGGGATCCAATGATAACCTACAGAGTTTGAATTACCGAGAATGAAATAACCAGTCAGAAAAAGTGAAATGCTACATAACATGTAAGCAAAAAGTTCCATCTCAATGGCAAGAATGAAGAGTGATAACCTTGTATGGATTGCGTAAGAACTGCCTCGCCAAACTCTCGACCTCTTTTGGCCATGTTGCACTCCAATAGAGAGTTTGTCTATCCGGTCTGATCTGTAAAAATGAACAACCTCCAAAACTCAGCAAAAGTTCACAATACATCAACAAGAACTCATAAGTCATAAGAAAGCAATAAGTCAGTAAAAACTAGTTTAACTGAATCCAGTAACATTCATTTATAGTCTAGTTTCATTAATGATTAGATGCCTATTAGAAGTATCTCCTATGCTAATCAGAAGCCAATAAATGAAAGACCTACAATTTCAAAAAACGAATCCTATGAAATCTTAAATAAGAACGTAGAAACATTCATTGCAAGCCACGTATAGAGAAGGACATCATACTTGAGAAATAATTTTCCTGATTTGAGGCTCAAACCCCATATCTAACATGCGATCAGCTTCATCCAAAACAAGGTACGTCACCCTTCTCAAGTTTGTGTGACGGGCTTCTAGCATGTCTATTAACCGACCAGGTGTGCCAATGATAATCTCAACCCCTGTAATAAAGAGTTGCATGGAACTTGTAAATTTTGTCTCTTCACTGCAAACGACATATATTTACGACGCTATATACTCATTAAAAAATGGAATACAGTACCTCTTTGAAGATCACGGATTTGTGGACCCTTAGGTGCACCACCGTATATGCACGTGCTTCTTATTCTCGAATGTGATCCAAATTTTCCAGTTTCTTGTTGAATCTGAACAGCCAATTCACGAGTAGGAGCCAATACTAGTACAACCGGACCTTCTCCATGACCTAAATATATTTCGCAACACACAAACCAAAAACGACATCATGAACAAGAACAACAAATCCTCAACCAAACCAAACAAAAAGTAAATACCAACCTAATGGAGGTTGTGCCGCAACGTGCACCAAAGCAGGCAGCAAATACGACAAAGTCTTGCCAGAACCAGTCTCGGCAATCCCAATCAAATCTCTTCCCTTTAAAGCCATAGGCCAACCTTGCGACTGAATTGGTGTCGGCTCAACAAATCCCAATCTAGAAATTACGTCAAGACAATAGCCTACCAAATAAAAAAACAATTAGTTGATGAATAAGAGTTTACAAATTATAATTATATAAGATTATTGGTAATTACCAGGAAAACCAGCCTCGTGAAACATTCTGATTGGCCTGGGGACATCATTACCCTCAACAGTAATCTCCCTTCGGTCACGATAAATTGCCACCTCATGATCATTCATATCCCTCACAGACGGAGACTCGATATAGAAATTCTTCTCAAACGGCACCAAATTTCCAAAATCCTGTTTTGGCAAAGCAATACTATCCAAATCACCTTTCGAACTACCACGCCCACCACCTCTTCCTCCCCTCCCACCATCAAACCCTCTCCCTCCACCTCCACCTCGCCCATCGCCTCGACTCCCTCTATCAAACCCCCTCCCACCACCACCACGAGCCGAATCAAACCCTCTCCCTCTCCCACCGCCACCACGACCCGAATCAAATCCTCTACCACCACTAACGCCTCGACCACCACTATCATTACCAAACCCCCTCCCTCCTCTCCCACCTACACCTATATCAAACCCTCCCCTAACACCAGGCTCAAAAGGCGGATAACCATTACCAACGCCTCGTCCTGGCGCTAGCGCAGCCGGTGGACCGCGATACGGAACCGGTCCACCGCGGCCATACGCAGCGGGGCCAACCACAGGTGGTGGGCCCATAAAATCACTAATACATAACATATAATAACATAACATTAACATCATACAAACTAAATTAAACAAATATATGTGAAAGATCTATTTTAAAAAAAAAAATGATGGTACCTGCGACGTTGATGGTAAGAACCAGCGTCAACAACTCTGGCATCGTAACGATTCATGGTTGTTGATTGAATTGATTTTGAATTAGGGCTAGGGTTTTGATGGTTTCACTGATATTTTAAGGAAGATATTTTTTTTTCTTCTTGTTGTATAAAAGAGGTTGTTTTGTACTTTGTACTTTGGTTTGGGTATAATATTCTCGATGATTTTGATTACTCTTTCTTTTTAGACTAGACGAGTATTTTGGGGTCTTTATGTAAAACCGGTCAATATGTGTAGTTGGATCGGACCGGACCAACGTCGAACTGAACCGGCTCGACCGAACCGGACCATTGATTAACTCGGTTTTTGGTCCGGTCCGTCTTCTTTTGGGTGAAGGGTGTGTTGAGCACTTTGCTAGTTTTGTTAGAAGTTCACCTCAACGTCAAGTCAATTTTTATATTTCTCTTGTTAGAAAATTTTGCATCACACTTTGTCTCATCTCTTTGTTGTACTATAAAAAATTAATTGTACCATATAACATTTGTTGAACTGTTTTGGGAGTCGGCATTATTTCGAAGCCGCCGACTTGGAGGTTGGCTTGAGGGAGTGGGGCGGCTTGGGTGCACTGTAGAGCCGCGGCTTGAGCACTGTTCACACGCCGATCCGAGCCGATGGCTTAGAGGGATTAAAATAATGCTTAGTGGGTTTTTTGCCGCTTAATTTTGTAGTTCATTGCATGTCGTACACATGTATTCTATTATCGGTCTAGATGGTTTTATACCAAAACCGATCTCACTTTTCATTTGTCTCCTTTTTTTCTTACAAAAATCACACACACGCACAGTGGTGGAGGTGAGTAAATTGGAGGTGAAATTTATTTTTTGCAACATATGTTGTTATTTAGGGTTTATTTGTTTAGCTGGTAAAAGGTTAAATTGTTTTAGGGGTTTTGGTTATAATGATGAGTATACTTGGTTATGATTCCTGTTTAAATTTTACTAGTTATAATGCCAGCGCACAAGCGGGGTTTTTTTTAATTTTTTGAATAATGTATTTTGACCAATTGTAATTTAAATTCCGACATAAATCGGTTAATCTAAAAATCATATTTGTTATAATGGGTCATTAAGATACGTTGTATTGCTGTCATGTGGATTTTACCTTTCTCGATCTCCATCAGCTTTGCTACTTTAGTTCATGACCTGAACCCTCTCTCTTCTTAGGTTTGTGCATAACAAATTAACCTCTACAAAATTTATCAACTCAATCAAACAATGGCAACAATTAATTCATGTCTACTTGTTTTGATACTGAATTTGATTTTAACAAAGTCAACCCAAGCTTTACCTTCCTTGGCCCTTTGTTTTATGAGGTTCTACCATGCCCAAAGCATAAAGCCAAACCTCATTGAGTTGTTGAATGTAAATCTACACACCATATAAAAGAAAAATGAGATAATGCCAATTCAAACCAATGCTAATAAGCCTAATCTCTGCTAAATAATCATTACCCACATTAACTATAACCAATATCACATCTTTCAAATTTCAAACAAAAATCTAAGGGTGAAAGCTGAAAACACGCAATATACTTATTCAAAACACACGATGTACGCAAGGAACTTTCAAAATTGTCATTGTACGCAATTTACTTTCAAATTTGGTGCAATGTACGTAATATGACCTGGAACCAGCAGGTTACCAAGTTTCAAACTTTGAAAATTGACAGGAATGGTCCCTGTGGCTTGCGTTGACTTTCACGGGTCATCCATTGACTTTTTTATCACTTAGAAAAGTTACAGTAATGGTCCTTATGGTCCATGTGGCTTCCATTTTCGTCCGTTTTTTACGTTTTCTTCCATTTTTTTTACTTTTTCGTCCGTTTTTATACGTTTTCGTTCGTTTTTATACATCATCATCCATTTTTTAGCGTTTTCGTCCGTTTTTTTTACGTTTTCGTCCGTTTTTATACGTTTTCGTTCATTTTTATACATTTTCATCCGTTTTTATCCGTTTTCGTCCCTTTTTTTATGTTTTCGTTCGATTTTATACGTTTTCGTTCGTTTTTATACATTCTTATCCGTTTTCGTCCGTAATTACACCTTTTCTTCCGTTTTTAAAAGTTTTCGTCCGTTTTTATACGTTTTCGTCCGTGTTTTTAACGTTTTCGTCCGTTTTTATACGTTTTCGTTCGTTTTTATACGTTTTTATCCGTTTTTATCCGTTTTCGTCGGTAATTACATGTTTTCGTCCCTTTTTTTACGTTTTCGTCCGTAATTATATGTTTTTGAACGTTTTCGTCCATTTTTTATGTTTTTGTTCATTTTTATACGTTTTCGTTCGTTTTTATACATTTTTATCCGTTTTCGTCCGTAATTACACGTTTTCGTCCATTTTTTGACGTTTTCGTCCATTTTTATACGTTTTCGTCCGTGTTTTTAACGTTTTCGTCCATTTTTATACGTTTTTGTTCGTTTTTATACATTCTTATCCGTTTTCATCGGTAATTACACGTTTTCATATTTTTTTTACGTTTTCGTCCGTTTCTGAACGTTTTCGTTCTTTTTTTTACGTTTTCGCCCATTTTTTTTTATGTTTTTGCCCGTTTTTAAACGTTTTCATTCGTTTTTATACATTTCCGTCCGTTTTTGTCCGTATTTTTACGTTTTCGTCCATTTTTTACGATTTCTTCCGTTTTTATATATTTTCGTTCGTTTTTATACATCTTCATCCATTTTTGAACATTTTCATCCGTTTTTATACGTTTAAAAACGTATAAAAACAGACGAAAACGTATAAAAACGGACGAGAACATAAAAAAACGGACGAAAATGTATAAAAACGGACGAAAACGGATAAAAACGGATGAAAATGTATAAAAATGAACGAAAACGTATAAAAACGGACGAAAACATTAAAAAACGGATGAAGATGTATAAAAACGAACGAAAACTTAAAAAAACGGACGAAAACGTTAAAAAAAGGATGATGATGTATAAAAACAAACGAAAACGTATAAAAACGAACGAAAAATTAAAAAAATGGACGAAAACGTATAAAAACGGACGAAACATTCAAAAACGGACGAAAAGGTGTAATTACGGACGAAAACGGATAAAAATGTATAAAAACGAACGAAAACATAAAAAACGGACGAAAACGTATAAAAACAGACGAAAACGGATAAAAACGGACGAAAACGTATAAAAACGAACGAAAACATAAAAAAATGGAGGAAAACGTATAAAAACGGATGAAAACGGATAAAAACGGATGAAAATGTATAAAAATGAACGAAAACGTATAAAAACGGACGAAAACGTTAAAAAACGGATGAAGATGTATAAAAACGAACGAAAACTTAAAAAAACGGACGAAAACGTTAAAAAAAGGATGATGATGTATAAAAACAAACGAAAACGTATATAAATGTATAAAAATGAACGAAAACATAAAAACGGATATAAATGTATAAAAATGAACGAAAACCTATATAATTACGGACAAAAAGGGATATAAATTTATAAAAATGAACGAAAACGTATAAAAACGAACGAAAACATAAAAAAACGGACGAAAACGGATAAAAACGGACGAAAACGTATAAAAACGAACGAAAACGTAAAAAAACGGACGAAAACGTAAAAAAACGGATGAAAATGTATAAAAACGAACGAAAACGTATAAAAACGGACGAAAAAGTTAAAAAAATGGAAGAAAACGTAAAAAACGGACGAAAATGGAAGCCACAGTGACCATAAGGACCATTACTGTAACTTTTCTAAGTGATAAAAAAGTCAAGGGATGACCGGTGAAAGTCAACGCAAGCCACATGGACCATTCCTGTCAATTTTCAAAGTTTGAAACCTGGTAACCTGCTGGTTCCAGGTCATATTACGTACATTGCACCAAATTTGAAAGTAAATTGCGTACAATGACAATTTTGAAAGTTCCTTGCGTACATCGTGTGTTTTGAATAAGTATATTGCGTGTTTTCAGCTTTCACCCAAAATCTAATTCGTACAAACCAAAAGGCTCTAATCTTTACCAAATAGGCATTTAAAACAGAGCTGAGCTAATAAATCAAACTACAAATATCATAAAAATCATATTTCACATGGGTCATCTTAAAAATTGCAATAAATTACAACTGAATACGTAGGAACAGAAATGGAGTGTTTACAAAGTAAGCTAGTGAGGATTTATATCAAACACTTGGGCACACTTCAACTTCATCAATGGCTCAAAAAACATACAATGACATAATCATGAAACACATAACATGTTTCCATAAACAAATAAAGGGTGTCTGGAATTACTAACCGTTCACAAAACATAGTTGAATTAATCGAAGATCGTATATAAACCTTGAATTGATCTCTTCACATGGAATTTTCTTTATTTAAATTGAATATGTTTTTTGTTTCTAATGATCGATTATTAGTTGAAAACAGGACAACATTGGCCATAACACTTGCAGGAAAAGCTATGAGTTATGTTGTGGGAAACTAGAAGGGGGGTTGAATAGTTTACCGGTTTAAAAAAATCCTTTTAAAAATCTTGTTTTAAAAGTTAGCAATTGGAAACTTTGATTCGAACTTTATGCGTAACCAATCAACACCAATATGAACTACACACTAAGCTAAGTAATAATAACAAATAAAAGTAAAGAGTAGAGTTGGAAAGATCGAACCGAGACAGAGGATTTATAGTGGTTCGGCTACGAAGCTCTTCTTCGTCCTACTCCACTCCCCGAGTACCACACTCGAGAGTTTCAAACACTATATCAACAACCTCCCTTCAGGCGGAGAAAACCGTACACGTCGCTTATCCTATTACCGACACTAAGCTAGATGTCGAGTGCTAATCTTAGCTAGCACCAATCTACCAAGGTCCACGTGACCAAACACTCAAGCCCAGTGGCTTCAAGAGATCACCACGATCTCAACACGATCACAAAGATCAACTCTCACTTCACTCTACTTAATCTAACTACTCTAGATCCTTTGATCACTCACACACAAGCCCGATGGCTTTAAGAGATCTTCACTATCTCTTAAGATCACAATGATCTTCACTCACACTCTCAAAAGATAAGAAAGCTTGATGTATGCAAAGATACAACAAGGATGTAACAAGTGTTACAAAACCTAACAACTACAACTCTTGTATCTTCTTGAATACCTTGAGTTATTCTCTTGCTAATGAAGAGGAATGATAACACCTTGTATCAACTTGGACACTTGTGTTCTTCTCTTGATAATGAAGAGGAATGATAACACCTTGTATCAACTTGGATACTTGTGTTCTTCTCTTGCAAGTGAAGAGGAATGAAGAGGATCACTTGAAGGATGATTGGATCACTCTTGAACAAAAGAAAAACTAACCTAAATGATCTAAGAAAGAAAGTGTGAAGAGAGTATTCAACTCAGAAAGTTTTGTGTGTGAAAGGATGCCTAAAAACTGTGAAAGGGGTGGGTATTTATAGGCAAAGAAAATCTGAACGTTACAGAAAATTTTGTACGGACGGCTCCGTTAAATACCCCACGGCTCCATTAAATTTAACGGAACCGTGGAGCCGTCGTAGACTAGGACGCTCCAAATTTTGTCTTTTCTGGTGAAAACTTATTTGGGGGAAGGTTGGAGCTGATTTTGGGGGGAAAAATTAGCTGTTGTGATTTTCAAACTTATTTTTCCATTAAAACATTTCTTAATATTTCAAAAATAATTTGTCATGTGTATTTTTGAAAAAATGTTTTGTCCCATTTAAAATGTGAATTCTCAAAACATAAATTCACTTCTTTGATCACTAGTTCAAGTTGTAACTTTATTCTAGAGTGATTTGCGTAGAAACGGGATCTTCCGATTAAAGACTTGTTTACGTTGATTTTAACGTATCGTGATTTCACATTTTGTCATCCTCAAAACGTGAAGTAATCGAAAGATATAAATAACGTTTTTAGAACATTATTTGCATCAACAATCTCCCCCTTTTTGATGATGACAAAATATAAACTCATGTTAGGTTAAAATTAGTTTTAACAAGTTTTTAATGAGTTTACTCCCATTTCTCCCCCTTTTTGTCTAATCAAAAAGGTGACGAAGGCTCCCCCTTGATGTGTACTCCCCCTCATTTGGAGAACACAAAGGAATTGAGCAATGGTTCGTGCTACAAAACAAGGTTAGACGACAAATATACAATATCTAACAAGTAGCACATTTGACAAATATCCAACCACAGAAAAATATGGCTAAGTAGCCAAAATGAAAAGCCCATTTCATAAATATAAAATAAATGTCATACATAAGTATGACTACAATAGGAAAGCAAATTAAACTAACAAGAAGACACATAAACATCTAAAGTAACATGAGGCTTCTAGATTTGCTTCCAACTTCAAAAGGTTCCTAATCATTTATTGGGAGACCAAACACAATCATGTTTAGTTTGGGCTATTGTATGGTGGAGGTGGTGGAAGGATGATGGGTCCCATGGGTGGTGTGAGGAGGTGTTCTAGGTATGAAAACCTAAAGCTAAGCTCATCTCTAAGGTTCATGATGAGCTCAAAGTTGTGATGGCAACAAGCACAACTTAAGGTGTGAGGTTGTAGTGGATAGAGGATGGGATAACCCATTAAGGGTTGAGGTGATGGTGATAGGGAAGATGATGATGTGTTACTCCCAAACTCAAAGGGAGTGATTGGTGATAAGGTTAGGGTGAGGGCTAGGGGTGTGGTGATGGTGAAGGTGATGAAAGGGATGTGTTAGTTCCAACTTCAAGTGAAGTGGATGGTGATGAGTTGAGTGTTAGGGCTAGTGAAGGAATGGGACTTGGTTGAGTTGAATGTGTGTTGGTTCCAATGGTGGTGGAGGATGAGGATGTTGGTTTGGTTGATGTTGCCTTGGATGGAGCTTGGGGTGTAGTGAAGGAAGATGATGATTTGGTAGAGGTTATGGGTGTGTGGGTTTCATCTTCATCATCCAAGGTGAGATCAATGAAGGCAATGTCATTGGTGATAGGTTTAGTTGATGATTGAGGTGTGTCAATACTCTTGATCCATTGATCAACTAGAGTAGTTTGATTGGTTGGTTTGATGTTGAATCTAGGTTTCTTAAATACTCTTGATCCCATGATGGTTGTATGGTGAGTGTGAAGGTGTGAAGATGGCAATGCATAATGTTTGCTTAAATAGCCAAATCATGAGCATGCAAGGTTGAAAAGGATGTTGAATTTGGGGATTTGGGTGCATGGGAATCAGGTTTTGTTTGCAGTTTTTCAGGAAAAGAAAGTCAAAAAGTGAAAGAGAATTGTTAAATTCGTCTTCCAGAGGCACGGTACCATTAAAGGTACGACGGCACCACTAAATTTAGTGGAGCCGTGGCCTATTTAATGGAGCCGTGGGCTCTTTTGACCTTCTTTCCAGGTCTGCAGGTTTTAGGCAGCCTAAATGGGGAAATTTTCTGGGGAATCCATTGGCTGCAAATCTCAAAGCCTCAAATCACTAAACACATAGAATTCCTAAAGCTAGTTTCAACTAGCAACTAACATGATCATGTGATCATCTATGTATTTAGGTAACTATTAAGCATGCATGAATTCAATCAAGTTTAACATCTAGTGCATGTAATAAAATAATAGAACATGCATGAACTAGACAAGATTGATTAACATAAAGGTTAATTAACTAAGCAAATTAACCATGTTCAAGTGTGAAATGTTAAAGGAGAACATTTCAAGCAAGTTAATGTTTATGGACATTGCCATGACTTTATTTATAATAGCTTAATAATACTTAAGTTAATAGTACTACTTAAGCTAATCCTAACTAGTCTCGTTTCTTCCCCAACTTTTTAATTTTGTTCCCAAGCCCTTTGATCGCCTTGCCGATGGACTTGAATCCCCCGATAGTTTGCTCATGCATTGAGACTTGTCGATTGTACATTACTGTTTGCCTCCTCATTAGGTTAGGTAGGTTGACGTCACCAAACTCAAGGTCGGAGGTTGGTTGGAATGACGAAGTGTCAAGGTTACGAAAGTAGGTGTCGGGAGAAGGGATTTGAGAACTAGACGTTCCTTCTTCGTTCACCTCATCATCGTCCTCATCCATAGGCTCAGATGATGATTCGTGACTGAAGGAGGAGGATGAATGAGGAATGTCGGAAGTGGATTTACGACCACGTTTGGACCCTTTGTCCTTACGTTGCTTTGTGCGACGTTGTGGTCCACCAAGTGGTTTCATAACCCGATTGACTAGGACATAGTCGACACTTTGAAGATGTGGGAAATGTTCCATAACCCACCTGAACAAACGAGTAAGTAGCATGCCGTATGGCATGAGCTCATCGGAGCGACGATGAATGTTGGCCATCCGTTTGACCATGTAGTATGTGAGGTTGAATGGTTCCTCGATACTGAGACAGTAGAGCATGAGGGCAAGACTTGCCGATACATGATCATGGTTGCCCGCAAGGCTTAACACATTTTCACGTAGAAGAAGTTCCCAACTTCTAAGGTCGGGACGGAGTTCCCTGAGGTAGATTTTGTGTGGGTCGAGAAAGACAATGGAACCATCACGTTTTTGGTATGTGTTGGCGACTCGAGGAATTTGGATTATTTGTTTGATTACTTCAATGTCGGGAATTTCAGTACTATAAGCACCTTCGATCTCAACATTGTGGTAAAGAGACTCTAGAGAATGGTCGTTAGTGAATGCACACTGACCATGAGAGGGAACACCGAGAATTTGACCAATGTCAGTAACAGACAGGGTGATATTTTGGTGTCGAATCCAAAAATCAAGAAAGAAGTTTCCCTCAGAGTTAGTGTAGGTACGGACACGACTGTAAAACTCGAGAACGAAAAGGGGACATATTTGATCGTTTATTGTGTATAAACAATCGAACCGAATAGAAGGAAAACAAGCACTGACTCTGTCTGACATGACATAAAGTGCATCGACTACACGCCCTTCGTGTATGTATCGTGTTAGCACTTTGGCAAAATAAGCCTTTTGTTCATCAGAAATGTTTGGGTTTTCAAGTGTTTCAATGATGTAATGTCGGGTTAGTTGATAATCATTTCGAGGCATTGTTACCTACAAAAAAAAATTTGTATATGTTAATTAGTTGCATTTAAATGGTTGCATTTCTAGTGTGTGTGCCTAAATGCAAGCAATGTGGAGGTGCGGCAATCTCGACTCTTAAAACTATCCTAATGAGATTACCCAAACGCTCCTAACTTCACTTTTGCTCAATCAAATATGTCGAACAATACATATCAATTATGTACTTCGACCCATATTTGAGAGTTCATGTATGCATGCAAAAACGTTTTTAATTTGCATCAACAATGCATGAAAAAGGTTTCATGATCCTAGACTTGTGAAGTTTTTCGAAAAATGATCGAATTTGGGGTGTTTGTCAAGCGACTCTTCGTGGCGCCAAGAGGCTTAAGTTTGAAAAGCTTTAATGCAAAACGTTCCTAATTCAATTTTAATCATCCTAAACATGATTCCATTACAAATAATCAATCATAATCCGAAATTAGTGATTAATTTCGGATTAGGTTTTGCAACATAAATGGGTTTTTGGAAATCCTAGGTTTAGGGAATCATGTGAATGCTACATTGTCTAATCCTAATCTTAATTTCACAAGGGTTTAACTAATTTTGAAAATCCCCAATTCGGATTTATACTCAAGAACAAACCCTGGACTCAAATTAAACGAAATTAAGAGTGATTTACTTACAATTAATGATGTTGTGATTAGGATTTGTTGATTTCAATGCCTCAATCTTGATTTGCAAGAGTTTAGTTGAATTAAGGTGTTATGGTTCAGTTTTGACAGCAAGTGAAAGTGTTTTTGGGTGTGTTTGGAAAGTCTGTGCAGAAGAAAGGGAAATGGGCGCGTTTTTCATATGCACGGCTCCACGGTTCCATTAAACATTAGTGGAGCCGTGGCTCTTTAATGGAGCCGTATATCTGATGGTCCAATTTTTCTTCCGTTTTGACTTTTGGCTAATTAATCTTACTTATTTAGTAAGAATTTTTTGACACGAGGAAAAAGTTTATACCTAATAAACTTTTTGATGAAAGACGATTAAATGGGATGAGCGGAAATGACCTTAGTGTTTCCAAGGAAATTGACTAAGTTGTCATTGGATGAGGATTTACTTCTAGTATTTCTCGTGAAATAAATAGAAGTTATGAGTTGTGTTTTGGAGGATGACTATAATATTTCCCATGAAATATTTAATTAGTCGGAGTACGAGACGCAAGGAATGACTTAACATTTCCCGTGAAATGTTCAAAAAGTCATGTGACGAGTTGTGAGGGAATGACTTAGAACTTCTAGAGGAATTTCTAAAAGTCATGAGACGAGTTAGATAGATGACTTAAGAAGTCATGGGTGATTCGTAGAGGATGACTTCAATATTTCCGTGAAATATTTGAGGAGTCATAGAAGGGATAAAACTTATATAAGATATGACGCAAGGGATGACTTTAATATTTCCATTGAAATATTGAAATAGTCATAAGCGGGATGAGAGGAATGACTTAAGAGTCATGAGGCGATGTGAGTGAAATGAAAAATGAGTCATAGAACAAGACGTGAGAAATGACGTTAATATTTCAAGTGAATTATTAAGAGGTCATGAGGAGAGAGGTGGATGATGACTTTTAATAATTCGAAAGAATTATCTAAATAGTCATGAGTGGGGTGACGAGAATGTATTGGTTGGAGAATTGACGATGTTGTCATTCAAGAGATGGAGGAGATGACGTACATCGACGAACTTCGTTCATGACCAAACTACAGGGTTCCCGGTCAAGTCTAATGGCATCTTGACTGCTACTCTTCATAGGGGGTTGTCTCATCTATAGTGTTTGTTGTCATGCCTTTCCGGCGCTTACGTACTCGGCTTTGGTCGTGGAGACAATAAGAGTAGTTTGTTTCTTGGGGAACCAAGATGTTTGTTAATCAACCAATGAAGGTACAAACATTACTCTCTATGTTTCAATCCACATTTACTCTCTCATTATCAGAGATGGTATAGAAACATTTTCTACATCATTCTCCTTGAGATATCGCAATCTCAAGTATGTAGTACCTTTGATGTATCGGATGATACATCAAACACTTTGATGTAAGAAGTCTTGGGGCACTTCTTACAAGTGGGCACAAAGCCAAACACTATTCATGATAATGGACCTACTTGTCGTTAGGTAAACTACTTTACCTATTATGCCCCTAACCTAGTTATATCCGCGCACTCACCTTCTTCGTCTCTTGCGAGTTTCATTTTTGAGGATATGGGCGTCAGTGTCAATTAAGACTATTACTTAAACTATGTATCTTATACATATAGTATACATAAGTTTAAAGGGATACTTAATTTAGGCAAGATTACTTATGTGCAAGGAGGGAAGCTCGATTCACTCATCAATGCTTAATTCAAACTTGTCACGCATGATCTTCAAGCGATCATCGAACATTTCTGGATAAGATGAGTTTGACATGATGAGATGTGAATAAAGTTTCTGTGTTATAGTACCTACCATGTTAGATTCTAACTACACTATTTCATGCCAAACATAACTACTAACAAAGGGTGTTTTAAGAAAGCGTACTTGTGCCTGAGGTGTTGCTCTTAAAACTAGAGGATTAGACTACCTTTGTTGAATGTTGAGCATATAAGACACGACTTGACTTTTGTGTCACCAGACTTGTTTGATAACACATCATACTCCTTTTGTTAGACTCCGAAATTTATTTACACTCATGTTTTCCTAGCAAAACAAAAGTTCAAACATCTGGTCCCCAATATCTCATGGGTCCAAAGTTGTTAGAGTCAAACATCCTACGCATTTGTTGCGTTAGTTTAGGATGTGAGAATGGAGGACACATTTCCCATGGTAAGTAACCTTTTGATGGACGATCATTCCAAGTTACTGGAAAGTTACTTGGATGATTTTGTCTTCTAAAGTTACCTCTCGGTAGAGGAGTTCTAGACCTAGGTTTGGGAGAGTTCACCTTTCTAGGTGGAGGAGTAGTCGACCTAGTGTCACGCTTTACAAATCCATGTTCGGGAGATGACAATGGTTTGTAAGTGCTTTTGACCTCCCCTTTACTAGGAGTAGACACACTAGAACTATTTTTAACTATGTGACTCGGTTTAGGACTTAGGCTACTTTTTAAAATTGACCCAGTTTCGTCTTCAGCACCAGAAGGTACCACGGTACCACTAAATTTAGTGGTGCCGTCTGTACCTTTAGTGGTGTCGTCCCCTTCAGACTTAGACGTTTCAGGCATTACAAATTTAACTTGTTTGGTACCACTTGTAGAAGCCTGATTTGGGTCAAAACCTAAACCCGCACGGTCATGTTCACTATATCTAATGTTTTCAAGTATATCATTAAGTGTTTTAGTTCCTTCATCAAACTTAATGATTCTTAAAGCATTTTCTTTAAGTTTTTCATTTTCTACTTGAAGACTTATACATGACCCGCATCCTAAGTCTACTTCCTTGTTTTTCTCAAGTCTTTTGACTTGATCTTTTAGTTCTAGGACTTGTAGCTCTAGTTCTTGTAGTTTTAACTTAAGTTTTGTGTTTCTACTTAAGATCTTAGTACTAACTACGCATAGTTTGTTGTATTCGTCATGCAATTCACTATCATCTATTAACGAATTATTATCACTATAATAAGAAGAGTCGGAATGTACCTCGTTAGAAGCTTGAGCCATTAGGCACTTTTCATCGTTAGGCTTCTTCTCTTCTTCTTCACCGCTATCACTCCAAGAGCCTCCTACAAAGGCTCTTTGGTTGTTGGATTTTGGTGGCTTAGGACATTCTCCTATGAAGTGATTAGAATCTCCGCATCTATAGCATTTCCTATCACTTGTCCCTTTTCTTTCATCATGATTTCTTTGGGATGACCTCTTCTCATCGCGAGGTTGTCTAGGAAATCTACCTTTCCTCCTAAAGAACTTTCTAAAGTTCCTAACGGCTAGTGCGTACTCTTCATCTTCACTACCTGAACTCGAACATTCCTCATCACTGGACTCCTTCTTGGCTTTTAATGCTAGAGATCTAACTCTCTCGCTTTTGCCTTTGAAAATGTCGGAGTCCTTCTTGATGATCATCTCGTGAACTTTCAAATTTCCTATAAGTTCATCGAGTGACAATGCCGCCAAGTCCTTTGACTCTTCTATGGCGGTGACCTTTGCTCTCCATTTAGGATGTAGATCTCTAAGAAACTTCCTAACATAGTTCTTACTAGAATAACCTTCATCAAGAGCTTTAAGACTAGTGATAATAGTATTAAATCTAGCAAAAGCATTATCTATTGACTCATCCTCCGAAATGGAGAATTGTTCATATTGTTGAACAAGAAGATCTATCTTGTTCTCTTTGACTTGGTTATTACCTTGGTGAGTGACTAACAAAGTTTTCCAAATATCTTTTGCCGTATTACACATGAAAATTCTTTCGAATTCCTTTTTAGGCAAACCATTATAAATGATCATTTTAGCCTCATTATTTTTGGCTAATTTCCTTTTAAGTTCATCACTTTGTTTATCATAAGAAACTATTTCATCCTTTTTAGTTTCCGGATTCATTTGAATAGGTTGAAAGTCACCTTCGGTAATAACATGCCAAAGATCAATGTCTTTTGATTTTACATACGTTTCGAATCTTGTTTTCCAATATATAAAACAATCGGTTTCGAAAAGTGGTGGTCTTTGCATAGATTGCCCTTCTAGATATTTGTCGGAATCCATTGATCGATTCAAGTTTTAAAATACAATATACTTTAAAGACTTGACTGACGTGGCTTCTGATACCAATTGTGGGAAACTAGAAGGGGGGTTGAATAGTTTACCGGTTTAAAAAAATCCTTTTAAAAATCTTGTTTTAAAAGTTAGCAATTGGAAACTTTGATTCGAACTTTATGCGTAACCAATCAACACCAATATGAACTACACACTAAGCTAAGTAATAATAACAAATAAAAGTAAAGAGTAGAGTTGGAAAGATCGAACCGAGACAGAGGATTTATAGTGGTTCGGCTACGAAGCTCTTCTTCGTCCTACTCCACTCCCCGAGTACCACACTCGAGAGTTTCAAACACTATATCAACAACCTCCCTTCAGGCGGAGAAAACCGTACACGTCGCTTATCCTATTACCGACACTAAGCTAGATGTCGAGTGCTAATCTTAGCTAGCACCAATCTACCAAGGTCCACGTGACCAAACACTCAAGCCCAGTGGCTTCAAGAGATCACCACGATCTCAACACGATCACAAAGATCAACTCTCACTTCACTCTACTTAATCTAACTACTCTAGATCCTTTGATCACTCACACACAAGCCCGATGGCTTTAAGAGATCTTCACTATCTCTTAAGATCACAATGATCTTCACTCACACTCTCAAAAGATAAGAAAGCTTGATGTATGCAAAGATACAACAAGGATGTAACAAGTGTTACAAAACCTAACAACTACAACTCTTGTATCTTCTTGAATACCTTGAGTTATTCTCTTGCTAATGAAGAGGAATGATAACACCTTGTATCAACTTGGACACTTGTGTTCTTCTCTTGATAATGAAGAGGAATGATAACACCTTGTATCAACTTGGATACTTGTGTTCTTCTCTTGCAAGTGAAGAGGAATGAAGAGGATCACTTGAAGGATGATTGGATCACTCTTGAACAAAAGAAAAACTAACCTAAATGATCTAAGAAAGAAAGTGTGAAGAGAGTATTCAACTCAGAAAGTTTTGTGTGTGAAAGGATGCCTAAAAACTGTGAAAGGGGTGGGTATTTATAGGCAAAGAAAATCTGAACGTTACAGAAAATTTTGTACGGACGGCTCCGTTAAATACCCCACGGCTCCATTAAATTTAACGGAACCGTGGAGCCGTCGTAGACTAGGACGCTCCAAATTTTGTCTTTTCTGGTGAAAACTTATTTGGGGGAAGGTTGGAGCTGATTTTGGGGGGAAAAATTAGCTGTTGTGATTTTCAAACTTATTTTTCCATTAAAACATTTCTTAATATTTCAAAAAAAATTTGTCATGTGTATTTTTGAAAAAATGTTTTGTCCCATTTAAAATGTGAATTCTCAAAACATAAATTCACTTCTTTGATCACTAGTTCAAGTTGTAACTTTGTTCTAGAGTGATTTGCGTAGAAACGGGATCTTTCGATTAAAGGCTTGTTTACGTTGATTTTAACGTATCGTGATTTCACATTTTGTCATCCTCAAAACGTGAAGTAATCGAAAGATATAAATAACGTTTTTAGAACATTATTTGCATCAACAGTTATGTTATTCGAAAAGAGCAAAGGAGATAGGCAAATGAGGATGGTTCAACTTAGTAAGTATGAATGAAGTTGGTTTTCCTTCTTTTTTCTAAACTTTTACATTTAATCACTATGATAAAATAGCTAATAAGTACTTGTGTATTTTTTGCTTTTTCTTCATATGGCCATATAAAACGAATTTATAAATCTTTTTGCCAAATTAAGAAATAGTCATGTTTTTATTATTAGAAATCCTTAAAAAGAATAATAATTAATAATTCAGTTATAACTTATTAAAGAAACATTCTTTTTTGCGAAATACAAAAGTCCCTACTTTGGGGTTTCCTTTATTATATAAAAGATTTGCATGTTAGTGCAAACGTTACGACGTTTAATCTATACAGTGTATTCATATTTTAATGATGACAAACATATAACTTGTAATACATAACGTAAAATGCACAAGTTACTCGTTTACACAAATCATCAATGTCGGAACGCATCAACATCTCTCGACGGCTCAAGTCTACATCACTTAAGGTATGAACAAACTCTATACCAATTTTGTTAAGTGATCAAAGAAAATATTTTTGTCCTTAAACCTCACATTTTTATAAATGTGACAAAACATTTTTACAAAAATAAACTAGACAAATTATTTTTGCATTTATAAAGAAATGTTTTAAAGAAAAATAAATTTGAATTTGAAATTTGAATTTTAAATTCTCAACAGCTATTTTTCCCGCCTAAATCAGATAAATTTTCACCACTAAAGGACAAAAAGATGAGCGTCTGTCGGGACGGTCCCTTAAATAGGGGACGGTCCCTTATATATAAGGGACCGTCCCCGCTCCACCTGGTGCCTATAAATACTGCACTGTTTTCTCAGAAAAAATAGACCTCTTTGCACAAAAATATTTTGTTCTTTCTTCCTCCTTCTTTGATCACTATAACTCTTTGGTATATGTTTATAAGTGATCCCGTCATCCTCTATCTCAAGTGCAAGAGAAGAACACTCGAAGTCGTCAAGAATCGAAGTGTTATAAGGTAGTCCACACACACACGTAACTTGTGTTACGATTCTCTTCTTCCTCCAGACTCTCTCATTTGTACATTAGTGTATCCGACTTGTGTGTGAGTCGTGATTAGGTATGTAAGTGTAAATCCGGACAACATGTAAGTCCGTGGGTGATTGTGTAGGTTAGGACGGTGTGTACGTCCGTAGGTGATTTTGTGTAGATTAGAACTTTGTGTAAGTTCGTGTGTCGGTGTGTGAAGACTTGAACTTGGTGTGAGTCCGTGCGTGAAGAATAGGACCGGGTGAAGGTCCGTGAAGACTAGGATTGGGTGAAGATTCAAGTGGACGGGGTGATCGTCCGTGTGAATATTAGGACGGGGTGATCGTTCGTGTAAAGACTTGGATTGTGTGTAAATCCAACTGGACAAGAGTGCTTGTTCGTGTAGCCACGTGGGCTTTGTGTAGATTGGTTCTAGCTAGGATTATGACCCGACATTCCGCTTAGTGTCGTTAAATTGGTGTAAGCTTTGGTGTACGGTTTGTTCCGCCATAATGGAGCTTGCTGACTAGTGAAGTAACTCTCGAGTGTGGTACTCGGGAAGTGGAGTAGGGCGAAGAGGTGCTTCGTGCCGAACCACTATAAATCATCGTGTCCGGTTTGCGTTTTCTCTTCCCATCTCTTTACTTTCTATTCTTGCATTTATCTTTACATTTATACTTGCATTACATTTAGGTTTGTGTGGCTTGTTGCGTGTATTGTGATCATGCTTGTGCTATTAACTAGTTAACTTAAAAATGCAAAACATATGAAAACTTCATTGCATGACGGCGGTCCCAAATATATATGGGACCGTCCGTACATATTGAGGACCGTCCCCTGTGCAATCAGAAGTAGCTTAATACTTTCAACCTCGTGTTATGCTTATGTTTATGTGATCAATTGTATACATGTAATTACGTGACACATATAATTGTTATGAGTGACATAACTACTATTCATATTTAGTCACACTTGATCGGAAATTTGATACGAAACATTTTAGATTTTAAACAGGAACGTATTCACCCCCTCCCCCTTCTACGTTTCTATAATTGGTATCAGAGCCACGTCGCTCTAGTTTTCAAAACAAATGGTTTTTAAAATAGAGTACGGTCCACGTATCAAATTTCTCATTAAGAGGGATTAAATATGAAAAGTGTTTAGTTGCTAAACTTGTTCTAAAATGCTTTGTTGCTTAATTCGTACTAGTTTTGTTGGTTAAATGCACTTCGTATACTAGCTTGAAGGAAATGAATTTATACATGAAAAACGTGTTTTTGTTTACTGGTGACGGTCCCAAATATATGGATGGTCCCTTAAATATTTATGGGACCGTCAGCATTTAAGGGATCTTCAAAAGAATAGTGTCAATTTTGAAATTTCATATAAAATCAACCGTAAGTCCGTAGGAGTTGTGCCACCCGCCATTTTAAAGGTAATTGAGTCTACTTTTATTTAAAAATACTTTCAAGTATTGATTACAAACTCTTTTAAAAATATCTTATGTTGCGTATTAACGTAAAACTTGTATTTTACTTTTTCTTTCGAGTCGGACATCTCTAGTAAATGAATCTTTGAAAAATGGTGTCTTTATCTTTTCAAAATATTTATCTAAATTAATTTTTGAAATGGGAAGGAAAATTCTTTTCAACAAAATCAAGCAAGTATACATTGTTGTATCTAACATACAAAATGATTACGAATATCTTTATGTGTGTTATGCTAACTTGTTATTGCATTGTGCATAGATTACCTTACTTGCTTATATGTTTTTGATTGATTGCTTATATTAAAATGTTTTAGTAACTCACTTAGATATGTAGACTAAGTTGATTAATCATGTTTGTCGATAACAATTATCTTACACAATTATCTCTCCAAAGCTTCAAGTGTTAAAATGTGACACCTTAAAATATTTAACACTTCTTCAACATGATTTCTAATACATTACATGCACTTATCTTGGTTGGCCATAGGTTGTCTAATCAAGAGAAAGGTTTATAATAATACATTAGTATTTAAGTAAAAGAAAATCTATTTTTGAACCTTGCATGTATTTGAACACATACTAATTGTTTTAAACATGTAGTCATAAACTATTTTTACATAAGTTGTGTATTGTATAAAAATTGTTAGGATAATTATTTTTTATACTTATGAAATGTCAAAAACTATGCACATTATACGTAATAATAAATAGTTTTTGCACACAAAAATAAATGACAATCTTGAATAATTAAGTTAACATGTCATTATTATTAACCTCACACATACAACTAGTATTAAATTTGATGGAGCACACTCCATAAATCTTTATTTATTTTCTTTATTCAAAATAGTGGTCATGAGGGTCAATAAAGATTTCGAGCATATATCAATTCATTATTCAAATTATGATTGATATCATTATTGAATCTAATTGACAAGTTTTCGAGTATGGACATGAAATTGGAGTCATTATTTGTTTAGCTTCAAGATAAAATCAAAACATAACAAAATATATTATCTTGAATCCACATACTCATTCACACTCGATTGTTATGAAAATAATGACGTCCTTCTCAAGACGAAAAGAATATGCATCAGATCATAACTCACACTTGTATTGAGGATGTCATATTGAGTCTTCTTGTCCAATGGTTGTGTTATGATCTGATGCATATTCTTTTCGAAATATTCAGGCAAGTGTGAGTTATGAACGACTCAAGAATAGGCAATTTACGTTGCAACGCAATTTGTAAATGTATAATTTCCGAAAAAACCAAACACGAGCAAACAAACAACATATGTAAACTTTGCTCATGAACGACTCAAGACTCAAAATCACTTGTCAAGTAAAAATGTCACACATAATACGTCATCATTCTTCAAGAAGATCGCATGTATTTCAAAAGGATAATTTATATCCTATGCATTTCATTCTCCCTGTAACATGAATGGTTATGTTACAAGAGAATACGTCATATCTTGCTTAAAAAAATATTGGATATTAGATTTTGTAAGCAACCTAATACAACGCGTGTCACTACCTAAACAAGTAAAATTCGTTAATTACATTATAACTAAAATACTTGTTTTCATAAGCAATTCATAAGAGTGAAAAGTTTATCATTTTAAATAAGCATATTTTTCAAAAGATACGATATGTTTCTCTCAATGATACAACGTAAAACATTACAAGATCTATTAAGGCATGTAACCTTAATTAGACTCTCTTTCTCAAGATTTACTATGGAGTATTCTTGAAACAAAAACATGTTAAAATAACAACTCAACAAACAAAGTTGTCATCCATAAGGTCATATAATACATCATCTAAACCAAACAACCTCCCAATCTCAAACACATATTTAAAATATTGTGCTTGCCTTTGTAAGGATTTTTTGTAAGACATGTCGTCTTCATTAACCGGCTTTTAAAATATGGTTAGGACATGTATTAGCGGAATCGGCTAATATCATCTTTGGAAAACTTCGATGGGAAAATATAGGAATTCCAATTCTTCTAATACGAGAATGGCTACTGGAGAACCTATTGCACTAGAAATTTAATTTAACCTAACGGTTGAATTGTTTCCAAGAGGGAAGTTGGGTTTGTGGTAAACCCGTAAAAATGGTCGTGTTTAGCCTTAATTGAGCATCGCTAGTGATAGTCTCATATCCATTATCTAACTTGAAAAATTTCCATTCCTACATTTGACTAAAGATGTTTTACATCGATGATCTTTCTCTCCCGTTTGGATTGCATTTTAAATAAGTAGTAATTAGGATTCTTCTTGATAAACCTAGATTACTTGCATATATGTGTTTAATATCTGAAAACAACAACCTGTTCTTGTAAAATATGATTAAATGTCTTCATGCCTTCTTAAATGCTCAATGCCTACTTGCTTAATTATTGAATGCTTGTTCGTTAGAAAGATCTTACTTTGAATTAGCTTTTCTAATGTTATATTTCTTGATATATGATTCATGATACATGCTCTTATGTGCTAATTGTCAACATGCCTTACTTAATGTTTGCTTTCATAGTGATCATGCTTCGTATGCATCCCTTTACATGACTTACGTGTTATTTGTGCACATACACTATGTCGGTCTAATAGATAACGGACTAGGTATGCCTATCATGATAACCTCTTAGATGCACACATTTCGTCAATCACCATCTCACTCCCTTCCAAACAATCTACTCTTTTGTCTAGGAAAGATTACTCCCATACTTCTCTTATAACCTACACCTCTCCTATTTCCAAGCATTCTCTAATCATTTGTAAATTCTCTTTATACCCAAAAAATGATTATATACACTTTTCATATAATCCCATTCTTTATCAAATCCCTAAATCATTCATTAATCATTATTGCCCAATTCTTTTCTTTCTTAATGGCAATATGATTCTCACATAATCAATCCTTTGATTATTCCTATCCTTGCATCTGGGAAAAACAGATAAAACTGGAAAGACTCTGCACCCCACTGGCGACGGTCCCAAAAACATATGGACGGTCCCTTATATATACGGGACCGTCCCTTATTTACAGGATCGTCCCAAGTAGAGGTGTCATGAACTGGTTCACTGTTTTTCTTTTTCTGCATCCTTGACTCACCACTCTCTAGACCAGTTTCTTTCTCTTTAAACAATACTTTGAACCATCCTACACCATGCCTTTTCCAAAATAACAACCATTTTGATCATCTTAACACTTATCACTTCACTCTCCTTCATCATCTCCTTCATTCTCTTCTTTCTAAGACTTATACATACAATTGGTACCACCCATGAGAATCCCTTCAAAAACTTCTTCTTCACTCTCTAGACCATATTCATAGTCCATTGTACCATCGCTCTTCTTGTTCTCACATCTACCTCTTCTTGATAAAGCACCCAACAAAACTAGGATAGTATATACCTTCTTTGAAGTCTCCCATCTTCCTCACCTCTTTTCATCCTCACTCATTGTAAGTGCAAACGGTCCTTTCATTGTCTCCCCACAGACATCTATTCTCATTCTCTTCAACATAAGCCTAAATTGAACCACCAACTTCAAATATGAAGTCTCATATCTTCCTCATTTCTTCTCATATTCACATCATCCTTGCCAATCTTGGCTTAAAACCTTCTTTCTTTGTTTCAGTTCATCTTTCCCCACTTTCTCACTTTAAAGTGCCATCTTCATTCTCATCTACGAGCTTATCATCTTCACCCTATATCACCTAGACATTAGACACTTATCTTGGAATAAGTTAGTGAATGGTGTGTCACTATAGAATCAATAATTGTATATGTTTAGTTTAAATTCCTTACGTGCCATACTTTAGAATACTCATATTTGTGTCATGCATGTATTAATCTCCGATAATTTCTTGCTATATATATCATCATTATATATATATATGTGTGTGTGTGTGTGTGTGTGTGTGTGTGTGTGTGTGTGTGTGTGCGCACATTTTGTCTACTAACTCTGTTTTGTAGCATTACTTCATCGCTAAATTCTTTGGTAGCCAAAAGAAGGGGGAGCATTTGCATATGTCTAACTCGTTTGCAAATCGTTGACGCATTTACACATTCCTTGCTATGTGTAGTCCACCTCCATAATGCTACTCATAGCCTTTTACATACTTTGTTGCTTGAAACTAATCCTTGATGTAGGTTAAGCATTTGCAACATATTTGATTCATGGATACGCTAAAGTAAATGGGGATGCAATGAGCTAGGGGGAGCTCGGAAGTAGTTGGGTACATGGTTCGGAGTTGGTTAAATCATGGCGATAGGAGCAAGGCTTCACTAGGATGATGCAAGCTCATTTATTTGAATGATGGGATTCGGGATCGTCAAATACATTCGGGAATCATCCTTCAACCTATATTCTCTAGTATTCTTCTCAAGTCTTCCTCTCAAGATTCTTTCTCAAGTTTTCGTCAATATGCTCAAGTCTTCCTCTCAAGTTATCTTCTCAAGTCTCTTCTCAAGTCATCTTCGTCTACATGGTCAAGTCTTCTTCATCTTCTCAAGTCTTCTACTCAAGTTGTCCTCTCAAGTCTTCCTCTAATACAAGCAAAGACATCTCTTCCTCTCAAGTCTTCTTATCAAGTCATCTTCTCAAGTTTTCTACTTTTCCTCAATGATCGAGCATTTCTCTCGAGTCTTCTTCTCGAGTCATCTTCTCAAGTCTACCTCACAAGTTCTCGCCGATCTTCTTTCTACCTCTACATTGGCGACACCTTTTTACTTCGACAAAAGGGGAAGAGGGAGTGTAAACAAGTAACTTAAACACTTTGCTATGCGTTACGGTTTACATATTTGTCATCATCAAAAAGCGTGAGATTGTCAGTGCAAACGTTACGACGTTTAATCTATACAGTGTCTTCATATTTTAATGATGACAAACATATAACTTGTAACACATAACGTAAGGTGCACAAGTTACTCGTTTACACAAATCATCAATGTCGGAACGCATCAACATCTCTCGACGGCGCAAGTCTACATCACTTAAGGTATGAACAAACTCTATACCAATTTTGTTAAGTGATCAAAGAAAATATTTTTGTCCTTAAACCTCACATTTTTATAAATGTGATAAAACGTTTTTACTAAAATAAACTAGACAAATTATTTTTGTATTTATAAAGAAATGTTTTAAAGAAAATTAATTTTGAATTTGAAATTTGAATTTCAAATTCCCAACAGCTATTTTACCTGCCTAAATCAGATAAATTTTCACCAGATAAATTTTCACCACTAAAAGACAAAAAGACGAGCGTCTGTCGGGACGGTCCCGTAAATAGATGACGGTCCCTTATATATAAGGGACCGTCCAAGGTTTAAGGGACCGTCCCCGCTCCTCCTGGTGCCTATAAATACTGCACTGTTTTCTCAGAAAAATTAGACCTCTTTGCACAAAAATATTCTGTTCTTTCTTCCTCCTTCTTTGATCACTATAACTCTTTGGTATGTGTTTATAAGTGATCCCGTCATCCTCTATCTCAAGTGCAAGAGAAGAACATTCGAAGTCGTCAAGAATTGAAGTGTTATAATGTAGTCCACACACACACGTAACTTGTGTTACGATTCTCTTCTTCCTCCAAACTCTCTCATTTGTGTGAGTCGTGATTAGGTATGTAAGTGTAAATTTGGACAACGTGTAAGTCCATGGGTGATTGTGTAGGTTAGGACGGTGTGTGCGTCCGTAGGTGATTGTGTGTAGATTAGGACTTTGTGTAAGTTCGTGTGTCGGTGTGTGAAGACTTGGACTTGGTGTGAGTCCGTACGTGAAGAATAGGACAGGGTGAAGGTCCGTGAAGACTTGGATTGGGTGAAGATTCAAGTGGATGTGTTGATCGTCCGTGTGAAGATTAGGACGGGGTGATCGTTCGTGTAAAGACTTGGATTGTGTGTAAATCCAAGTGGACAAGAGTGCTTGTTCGTGTAGCCACGTGGGCTTTGTGTAGATTGGTTCTAGCTAGGATTAGGACCCGACATTCCTCTTAGTGTCGTTAAATTGGTGTAAGCTTTGGTGTATGGTTTGTTCCGCCATAATGGAGCTTGCTGACTAGTGAAGTAACTCTCGAGTGTGGTACTCGGGAAGTAGAGTAAGGCGAAGAGGTGCTTCGTGCTGAACCACTATAAATCATCGTGTCCGGTTTGCGTTTTCTCTTCCATCTCTTTACTTTCTATTCTTGCATTTATCTTTACATTTATACTTGCATTTATCTTTACATTTAGGTTTGTGTGGCTTGTTGCTTGTATTGTGATCATGCTTGTGCTATTAACTAGTTAACTTAAAAATGCAAAACATATGAAAACTTCATTGCATGATGGCGGTCCCTTAATTAGGGCGGCGGTCCCAAATATATATGGGACCGTCCGTACATATTGAGGACCGTCCCCAGTGCAATCAGAAGTAGCTTAATACTTTCAACCTCGTGTTATGATTATGTTTATGTGATCAATTGTATACATGTAATTACGTGACACATATAATTGTTATGAGTGACATAACCACTATTCATATTTAGTCACACTTGATCGGGAATTTGATACGAAACATTTTAGATTTTAAATAGGAACGTATTCACCCCCTCCTCTACGTTTCTACAGTTATGTTATTCGAAAAGAGCAAAGGAGATAGGCATGGTTCAACTTAGTACGGATGAATAAAGTTGGTTTTCCTTCTTTTTTCTAAACTTTTACATTTAATCACTATGATAAAATAGCTAATAAGTACTTGTGTATTTTTTGCTTTTTCTTCATATGGCCATATAAAACGAGTTTATAAATCTTTTTGCCAAATTAAGAAATAGTTATGTTTTTATTATTAGAAATCATTAAAAAGAATAATAATTAATAATTCAGTTATTACTTAAGAAAGAAACATTCTCTTTTGCGAAATAAAAAAGTCCCTACTTGGGGTTTTCCTTTATTATATAAAAGATTTTCATGTTATGGTTTTGCAAAATTTATGACTGATGTAGGTGGTGCTTGCTTGGCTATGATGGCTCGGTCACCCAGTAAGTCATTATTTTGGTTTTTTAATGATTATGTTTCTTATATTATTAATTAATTATTATTGTTAGTTTTAGTTTAGTGAGTTAATCGATGTGTTAGGTTTCTTGTTAAGTTTAGCTTGCTTGGTTTTGCATTTAAGTTTGATTTTTTTTAAGTTATTTGATTTAGGTAATAACAATTTAATTTGCATGTTGTGGTTTTGCAGAGTTTATGGCTGATATGGGCGGTGGTTGCTTGGCTATGATGATTCGATCACCCGGTAGTGATAAATTTGGTTTAGGATTGATTGTACTTGCTATGTTAAGTTCAGTTTGCTTCGTTTTGCATTTAAGCTTGATTTCTTTAAGGTTTTAGTTGGGGTGATGAGTAGTGTACTTGGTAATGCTTGATGTTTAAAATTTAATTTGCATGTTGCGGTTTTGCAGAATTTATGGTTGATATGGGTGGTGGTTGCTTGGCTATGATGATTCGATCACCTGGTAAGTGATAAGTTTGGTTTATGATTGATTGTGCTTGTTATGTCATTAGAGTTAGCTGAAAGAGTTAATCGATGTGTTAGGTTTTTTGTTAAGTTTAGCTTGCTTGGTTTTGCATTATAGTTTGATTTTTTTAAAGTTATTTGATTTAGGTAATAACAATTTAATTTGCATGTTGTGGTTTTGCAGAGTTTATGGCTGATATGGGCGGTGGTTGCTTGGCTATGATGATTCGATCACCCGGTAGTGATAAATTTGGTTTAGGATTGATTGTACTTGCTATGTTAAGTTCAGTTTGCTTCGTTTTGCATTTAAGCTTGATTTCTTTAAGGTTTTAGTTGGGGTGATGAGTAGTGTACTTGGTAATGCTTGATGTTTAAAATTTAATTTGCATGTTGCGGTTTTGCAGAATTTATGGTTGATATGGGTGGTGGTTGCTTGGCTATGATGATTCGATCACCTGGTAAGTGATAAGTTTGGTTTATGATTGATTGTGCTTGTTATGTCATTAGAGTTAGCTAAAAGAGTTAATCGTTGTGTTGCGGTTATTATGTCTAGCTTTATTGATTTCTGCATCTAAGTTTGAATTTTTTTAACGAATTAGGTTGGGGTGATGAGTAGAATAATTGGTTATGCTTGCTTTTTAAAATCTGATTCGCATATTGTTATTTTGCAGAAGTTTTGGCTTATATGGGATGCGCCAAAGCAATTCGTCAAAAAATTAGCTGCGAAATGGTATGGCTATGGGATTTTATGTTTTGCTTTGGAAATTATGTTTTATTATGTGTTGTTCTTTAAGTTACGCTGCTTATTAATAGTTGGGTCTGGAAAGCTGGATCAATGATGACCTTTTTTTGTTGAAAGCCAATTCGTTTCAGCTTCAATGCTATTTCCGCGTTCAGATGATTAGTCAGTAATGCTGAACTGTGGTGGTATGGCTTGGTAATAGTCCTGTAAGAAATATGTTTGTTTCAAACTTGGCTCATTATTTGAACGTAGAAGTAATACTTAGGAATGTCCAATAAGTAAAAGAAGCCTAGAGAATTTTTCAACAAAATTTATTATATTTATTCGGTATAGCATAAAATGCAAACGTGTTTTGTGCCAAATTTGAGATCTGGGTCAGGGTACTAGGCGTTTGGGTTGTTTTGTGGATCTGCTTTGGATGGCACCTGCTTGGTTAAGGTGAATAAGATACTATGTGATTCGTAATTGATCTTTTCTCATGGAATTTTCTTTATTTAAATTAAATATGTTTTTTTTGTCTCCAATGATCGATTATTAGTTGAAAACAGGACAACATTGGCTATAACACTTGCAGGAAAAGCTATGAGTTATGTTATTCGAAAAGAGCAAAGGAGATAGGCGAATGAGGATGGTTCAACTTAGTACGGATGAATGAAGTTGGTTTTCCTTCTTTTTTTTACATTTAATCACTATGATAAAATAGCTAATAAGTACTTGTGTATTTGTTACTTTTTCTTCATATGGCCATATAAAACGAATTTATAAATCTTTTTGCCAAATTAAGAAATAGTTATGTTTTTATTATTAGAAATCATTAAAAAGAATAATAATTAATAATTCAGTTATTACTTATTAAAGAAACATTCTTTTTTGTGAAATGCAAAAGTCCCTACTTGGGGTTTTCCTTTATTATATAAAAGATTTGCATGTTATGGTTTTGCAGAATTTATGGCTGATGTGGGTGGTGCTTGCTTGGCTATGATGGTTTGGTCACCCAGTAAGGCATTATTTTGGTTTTTTAATGATTATGTTTGTTATATTATTATTGTTAGTTTTAGTTTAGTGATTTAATCGATGTGTTAGGATTTTTGTTCAGTTCAGCTTGCTTGGTTTTGCATTTAAGTTTGATTTTTTTTAAGTTCTTTGGTTTCGGTAATAACAAATTTATTTGGATGTTGCGGTTTTGCAGAGTTTATGGCTGATATGGGTGGTGGTTGCTTGGCTATGATGATTCGATCCCCCGGTAAGTGACAAGTTTGGTTTATGATTGATTGTGCTTGCTATGTTCAATTCAGTTTGCTTGGTTTTGCATTTAAGCTTGATTTTTTTTTAAAGTTCTTTGGTTGGGCTGATGAGTAGTGTACTTGGTAATCGGGATGAGCATCGGTCTAAGATCGGACTGAACCGACCAAGACCGAGACCGAAATAGCCTAAAAACCTAGACCGAGGACCGGACCGAATGTGTTTGGTCTGGTCCGGGTTGGTCCGGTCCAGTCCAAGAAGGCAAAATGGTCGGTTTGTACGCCGAACCAGATCGGACCGAGACCGAAATAAGGAAAAATTAGGACCAAGGTTGGACCGCTGGTCCTTCGGTTTGGTCGGTCCGGTCGGTCTCTCTCGGTTTTGGGTCTACTATGCTCAACCCTACTTGGTAATGCTTAATGTTTTAAATTTAATTTGCATGTTGCGGTTTTGCAGAATTGATGTGTTACGTGTAGGCAAGTTTTAAAAATTTATAAACACGATTTATCCAATTCTCTAATTAACACATACGAGCAAGTATACTCGTCCGTGATAGTAAAGGTGGGTAAGTCGAGATCGTCCCAAGGGAATTGATATTAGAACTTAGTAAAACAAGTTTTTACAAAAAGGGTTGTCAATCCAATTTGGTATAAATTCAAAAGCAAGTAAAATCCAATAAATCAAAAACATATACTTGTGTGTAATTCCTTAACTAATTGTATAGAGTAATCTACCAAGTTTGGTGTAACTTGTAGTGATGCACAACTTTATATGAATGATTCACAATCAATGGTTTATTTTTTGAAAATCATTTCTAAGAATTCAATCTCCTAGTTAGTTCCTTTCGGCCTTTTTCACTATTACGACAATTCTATTAACTCTTTGTTGTTTGAAAAGCATTTCTTATTTTATAAATTCTTACGAATCCTTTCGGCCCTTTCTCGTGATGAAATCATTTCAAATCTGTTTTAATGAGTTAATATGGTGCTCGTCACACACCATATCCCATACTAATTCGTGCACTAATGTTTTGGAGTAAAAACATAAAGAAAATCCTTTCGGCCCTTTTTATTATTTAAGATAGTTTTTACCAACTAATTAAGCAAGATTAGATTGTATTTCAACAAACTCATAAAACAAGATATGTTTTCATGCATCACTATAAAAATAAGAATACTCTAACAATTGTCACATCATACACACAAGTATACCAAAAATCACTCCATATCAAACATAATCTAACACAAGTAACAAATCATACTTTCATTCAACTTAAAGTAAAAGTAGTTCATAGTAATTTAAACAAGAGATACCTAGTTTTGGAATTACAAGAACTAGAATTGTGGAACTATAGCAACCGCACTCCTCCAATCGCCTATTACTACACGTAAACAACTCCACACTCGAACCACACTATTGAGACTTTAACTCAAAGTTCCTGGATGTTTTTCACAGCAATTACAAGCTTTCGGGCAATGATAATAAGTTAGTAAGGACTTGGTGTAAGCCTTTACTAGGTTTGGGGTGTCACACCTTGTAAACTAGCCTTGGATTATATTTATAAGTAAAAGAACCCCTCCTCCTCAAGTAAAAATGTCCTCAATTAGTAAATAAGCAGGAAATGATAAGCCACCATGATTATGGAGCTTAAATTCGTCATTAAATGGAACTTTGTAACAACATCTTCCTCCAACCGATCGGTATTAGGCTCCAACCGATCGGTTGGAACTCTCGGTAAATCCCAACTTTCCCCATCCGAATTGGATGCGGGCTCCATCCGATCGGATGGGGCCTTCTGCCACACACAACTTTGATTTTTCTTTTCTTTTCTTGTTGCGTACTTGATCCATTGTTGTGGCACTAATTTCTTCCATAGAACTCGATCTTTTCTTGATATTTGAACATAGAAATCTTGACATTATCAAATCCTTGAGTTCTTGTGTGGTTTCTTTCTTGTTTTTGTCTCGGGAATCTTCCAATGTGCATAATCACCTCAATTATTCATCTTTTTGTCATCTTTTCCTGTACTTGGCTACATTCACTTGCATATACACTTTTTCACGATTAAGTTGCAAATACACACTAATATAACCAAATATAGTGCACAAAACTAACGATAATGCAACTAAAAACATGCTCATTCTGAGCGTTATCAAGAATTTATGGCTGATATGGGTAGTGGTTGCTTGGCTATGATGATTCGATCACCTGGTAGGTGTTAAGTTTGGTTTATGATTGATTGTGCTTGTTATGTCATTAGAGTTAGCTGAAAGTGTTAATTGTTGTGTTGCAGTTATTAAGTCTAGCTTTATTGATTTTTGCATATAAGTTTGAATTTTTTAACTACTTTGGTTGGGGTGATGAGTAGAATAATTGGTTATGCTTGCTTTTTAAAATTTGATTCGCATATTGTTATCTTGTAGAAGTTTTGGCTTGTATGGGATGCGCCAAAGCAATTCGTGGAAACATTAGCTGCGAAATGGTATGGCTATGGGATTTTATGTTTTGCTTTGGAAATTATGTTTTATTATGTGGTGATCTTTAAGTTATGCTGCTTATTAATAGTTGGTTCTGGAAAGCTGGATAAATGATGACCTTTTTTTGTTGAAAGCCAGTTCGTTTCAGCTTCAATGCTATTTCCGCGTTCAGATGATTAGTTGATGATATTAAATAACAACAGTTTATTAGCATCATTTATCCTAAGCTGATACGCTGTATCAACTCTATTTCCAGAATGTATAAATACCCCATTCGATTGCCAAATTCGGAGTATCATCCCACACACAAAAGGCGACGACTGACCACCCAATACACAACCAGAAGGATGAATTCAGAGCGATAAGAAGGTCCTGCTAGTGCGTAATTCAATAGGAAGATTCGTTTAATTTGTATTAGTACTCTTTTAATCGTTGAGTTAGCGTACTTTTCACTATTTGATCGTACTTAATTGTTTCCAGCTTTTATAAGATTATATGATGTTTTATTGGATGCTCGTGCGTATGTTTTGATTACTTTATTAGTTTATCGTGCCTTGTCTGCTATTTGGCTCGCACAATTACTTCATTAACATCGTTTGCATGATTAATGTAAGCCCAAAAGGGTTAATTAATAAATAAACTAAGTAATCATTAATGTAGACTTTATGCGGATTTCTGATTAGTCGTGACAGGGCTTTTCCGTTGAGAAGACTTAATACCCGAAATCTAGACGTTTAGGTTGGTCTAAACATTGGAACGAGATGTGCATACACGTAAGCAACCAAAGAGAGAGAATAGATTTAGTACTCATCATATATAACTAAACAATTAGCGAATACCTCTTCCTTACGATCGGCTCGACCTCTTATTTGTTATCTGTTTTCTATCTGTGTAAGTGTGTGTCATTTGCCTTATTGCCTTAATTTACTGTTTTACTTAATCAACACATCGTGACAGTCTCTCAGGCTGAAAACCCCCTTGCATTAGATTAGGTTTAATTAGAACTAACTTAGGATTAAAATACTGATAGATACTTAGGTGTTAACGTTCCACTCTTAGTGATCGACACTCTACTTACCAACTAGGCTACATTGATCGAGTACACTGCCTGTTAGTGTTCGTTATAGGTTAAATCGGCTAAATATAAATTTAAAACTTGATAACATAATCTATACCTACAACGAAAAACACATCAAGTTTTTTTCGCCGCTGCCGGGGAGTGAATTGGTTAACACTTTGTATCTGTTAATATTTTGATTTAGTTTTAACTTAGTTTTTATCTTTTAATTTTAGTTTTTAATCGACTAACTTTGTTATATATTTGTATTAGTGCATTCATTGTATTTTTCTGCATATATATATATATATATATATATATATATATATATATATATATATATATATATATATATATATATATATATATATATATATATATATTTATATATATATATATATTTTTGTGTGTGTGTGTTTTATTTGTTTGATTTTATTTGCTTTGTTTGTTTTGTGTTTTTTCTGTTTTTCTGCATGGTTACTGTGTGCTGTATTTTGCTGAACTAAAAGATACGGCGCATCTAATTTATTAGATACGGCGTATTGCGTTTTTATTATTCATACAACGTATCAATTTAAATAATTCGGATACGACGTATCTAATTTCCTAGATACGGCGTATTATGTTTTTACTCAGAAAATATTAAAACCCTAAAAGCCATACGACGTATGTGAGATACCGCAAAAATCCATTGTAATCATACTCGTTAATCAAGGATAAACTCAAGTTACTGTTTAATAAATCCCATTTTTACGGGGGAATTTAAAACTTTTCTTTTATTATTATCCTCACCAAGTCACGTTATCACGACAATTACTGAATAACGACACTGGTTCACGACGGGTATTACGAAACATAAATGTTTCATAAAAACCAATACTCTCCCAATTCCCTACTTACACTAATTTTATATCTCACTAAATCACAATATACACTAATTACAAATCTCACTAATTATCACTTAATTTTTCACTAATTACATTTGTTTCTCTAATTCTCTACTAGACAAATGGGCTGAAGTTATATCCGGCCCATCACCATCCCACTTTACACGGTTTCAGCCCAACATCCAAAACCCACGCATTTCTATTATTTCATGCATAACCGACCAGCCACATACCCTCCAAAACGACTCGAGATCTTTCGACTTCTAAATGCAACCCTCGAATATTTTTGCACCATCTCATACACGACCCACTAGACTATTCGAGTACCAAGTTTCAGAAATTTAAGTCGAGTTGTGATATGATTTTGAATACCATTTTGTTTGTCCCATTTCACTCAACCCGTCAAATATAAAAACTCACAAAACGTAACCGTCTTGACCCGCACTTTTCCTACGTTTTCCTAATAATGTTATTAACACATTTTGATGTTCAAAAGATGGGTAGGACTGCAGCATGGGTTGTGTCTCGCTAAACCCACTTGGCACACGTTTTTTATTACAAACTGAATACTTATACATGCCAACAACTAAAGAAAAGATATCTTTAAACTTTGTCTCCTAGCTAAACACTCACTCATTCACTCGGTTAGTTACCTTCACACTCAACCGAATTATCATACACGAATATGTATATATTCCAACAAAAAAGGACAAAGTTCTACAAACACTCCCATACTTTCCAATGATTATTAGAAGTCAGAAGCATGCTAATATTACTGGTCACAAACAGTGGGAACCATGATTGAGCTTTGAGGGTAATATAGTCAAAAACATGAGTAACTTACTTCTATATATTTCACCTTCTTCTAGCAGTCACATTGCTCACTTCTCACTTCTTTCACTCTCACTAAAAACCTTAAAAACCCAGAAGCAACTCTTGTCTCACCTTGGGAAGCAAATCGAGTAAGGAAATAAATACGTAAAACGTATTTGAGCTCGCCAAGTCTACTGTCTCTATTCTTGTGTTTCATCCGAATCCCACAGCCTCTCCACCACCTTTAAAAGGTGTAGTAAGTACTCAACATTCTCTCGTACTTTCATTTCTTACGCACACAAATTCATCATGCATAGCTCGCACTCATTCGAACGTATCATATTTTATAGTATTGCATTGTCACGATAATATAGTTGAGAAGGTTACATGTGATGATCAACTTTCTCTAAGAACTACAGACTAACTTATTCTCATGTTAAATCATGTTAACATCACATACATTGCATATTTTGGTTGTTTTGCACTCGAACATACAACACTCATAAGTTTTCATACATATTTAAAACACTAAGAAACATGTACAGATCACGATTGTGTACATAAGAAACCTTGGAGACCACCTCTCACTCTATTCTTAGCTTCACATGCCACGTATATTCACACATATGTATTTTGCATGCACTTTATTTGGCATAACTTTCATGAGGTGACGAGCCTCCACTGTGGAAGGCTTAACAGCCATCTCACACGTCTCACTCATGTTTAATCATCTCATTGCATGCATTATGGAACGTGTGAACATGTTATGATTGCATGTGTATACATAACTTGAAAACACTTAGATATATTCTAAGTGTTATACGCATTCAAACAGTCCCATGTCACTCTAAAAACGACCTCATAACTCGACTTTCGATCTAACGACTACACTTTATTTCCATACGACCGGTTAGACCAAATGACTAGTTACCGTTTTCGTATAAACAACTTGTGAAAACAATCGCGTCTCGATCCTCTAAAATGACCCAAGAGAATCGACCAACACATGTATATCGCCAACACTTAGAAAAATTCTAAGTGTTTTGAATAAGTGAAACAGCCCAAGCCGCCTAGTAAATGACACCATAACTCACGATTCAAATAAATGACCATGTCTTATTTTTATACGACCCAAAAGACCCTACTGCTAGTTACATTTTTCGTGCAAACATCATGCTAAAATACTCACGATTCGACCCTTTAAAACAGCCCAAGTAACCCGTATGAACCATATTTGAAAAACCACTAAAAACCAATATTGGGCTTAGAATTGTAATTCGTTAAGGGCCCAATGTGTAAAAATAAGCTACTAGCCGAATAAGCTGTTAAAATAAGCTTCTTTTATCTTAAATATAACTCAGAAAAACACGCCTACATTGTCCCCCACCATTTTGACATTTTTGGACTAAAAATGTAACGCATTTTGACTAGAAGGACTGAAATTGCCAAACCGAGAAACTTATGGACTGAAACTGTGAAAACAGTTTATAGAGGACTTGAATTGACCATTGAATTAACTCCAAGCCTTATATGGACATATGGACAATTTTTGGACTATTATTGGACTTTAGATTTAACAAAGGACTAACGACGTAACGCAATCACAGTTAAAGTAAAAAGTGAAAAATCTGGAAAAGGACAAGGACCTACTGTTTATACTTGACATTCTTATTTCATTTTCCATTTTTCATCACTACATCACTTCATATGCATTTTTATACATTTTAGTTATGTATATTTAATTTTCGTTATTTATTAAACGATTTCACTTGCATATCATGAGGAGATAATATTTTGAGTCGAGTGACATAATAATCAAGATAATATCATGTATGATATTATATTTTTCTTAACTTGAGGCATTTTAAGCATATCACACTCACATCATCAAATCGTTATACGATTTCTCACTTTCACACTCATCGTTAGTTATAAGTCGAATACTTAGACATTCCTCATATCCAGGTCTCGTAGTGAGGACGTTTCCGTGATCATAAGCCTTACTTGATCTTATAATTCCATCTTGTCAGATACACTCCAGGTGAGTCGTGGCCCCTACTTTTAATACTTGTTTTTAATAACTCTTTTGGGGGAGATACATGCTTCAACTGTTTTAAGTATTTTCATACTCTGAAAACTCAAGCGATTTACTCAAAAATCACCAACTATGCTTTACATGTTTTGAATCACCCTTTGGAAGGGATATATACTCGTTATACTTGCAAATTGCTTGCTTAGCTTAAACACTGTATTGAAAAATAACATTTTCAAACTACTTGTTGTAACACGAAACTGAGACTCATTATATACATTCATATAACAACTGAATGTACTGTTAACTTTACTATGATATTTCTACATTTCAACAAGAAATAATTGCCAAGACTAAAGTATGCATATTCTATGAAACCCCGAAACCTATATTGCCTAAGTTTACTTATATTGCCATAAAGTCCCTCGATCATGAGCCATTAATCACTGCGGTGAGCGCGAATATAGTGGACAGCTTCGAAACCTGTTAGAGGCTGACGACCTATCCCACTAAATACTGGATGGAATGCCTTATGGCTAGTCGTATTTAGTCGCGATACACTATATTTGAGAAATAATAGGATGAGGCAATCACCTATTACCTAAGGGCAAAACCATCAGTAACCTGATGTGACTCCGCCGTTTTACGGTACCTTTGTTAACGTTTTGCGCGTCATGAGGCTTAGGGCAATATAACCTTATGAATATATATGTCTTCCTATATATATTTGGATACAGCTGTATTTAACCACCACTCCACACTGATAGACATCAGACTTTATACTATTGTTTTCACTATGTGTTTGGATTATGTATCATGTACTTGGAACTTAACTGTTATCCTATGTGACTAGTTGTGTCTTATGATAAAGACAACTCAATGCTTGGCATATCGTTACTTTTAAAAGTTGAACCATTATTTCATTGCAAGCATATAACAACGTAACTCATTTTCATTTAAACTTGAAACTTATGATCATCTGAGTTCATAAATGATTTACTCGTGGATTTTTACCCAATTGCAAACGTGCTAGTTACTTCAAGAAGTACTAGTATTTATTTCAACTATCACTGTACAACTCTTGAATTCATTGAAAGAAAGTTATTTTCTATCAAACTCCACGAACTCACCAACCATTGTGTTGACGTTTTAAGCATGTTTATCTCAGGTAATCAACGGAGCAGGACAAGACACGGAGCAGGCCTTAAATACTCTGATAACTTAAATGGTGTGAAAATCAAATATGTCATTCTTTCCAAATTACCATACTTTTGTGGGATTTTCAAATCAGATATTTCACCTTTGTACCAAAACTATTATTTTGAATGACATATAAACTTTCAAAACGCCTTTTCCAAGCCGTTTTCTGAAATTTTGACTTCGATCCTCAGTGTAACACCTTAATTACTTTCCGCTGCCACAAAACAAATTAGGGGGTGTTACAACGTATGAGCTTTTGCTTATACGGCGTATTTATTTATTTATTAAAAACAGACTCGGATTTTTAAAATAAAATATACGACGTATCGATTACTGTCAATACGGCGTGTATCTTCCTCTAAATAAAAGTCTGAGATTTTTAAACGTAAAGAACATACGGCGTACCAAGATTTCTGGATACGGCGTATCGCCTGCAGATATCAGCAACTTTTATTTTTCGTATTCCGTGTTGATGCAAATAATGTTCTAAAAACGTTATTTATATCTTTCGATAACTTCACGTTTTGATGATAGCAAAATGTGAAATCACTTTATGTTAAAATTAACGTAAACAAGTTTTTTAGTCGAAATATCCCGTTTCTACATATATCACTCTAGGTATGTACAAACAAATTTACAACATGACAAATGATCAAAGAAGTGAATTTGTGTTTCAAACTTCACATTTTTAATGTGACAAAACATTTTTTTCAAAAATATACCTTACAAGTTATTTTTGAATTATAAAGAAATGTTTTATTGGAAAAATAAGTTTAAAAATCATAACAGCTATTTTCCCCCCCAAAATCAGCTCCAAACTTCCCCAAATAAACTTTCACTACTAAAAACAAAAATTGGAGCGTCCTTGTCTGGCACGGTACCACTAAATTTAGTGGTACCGTGTGACATTTAGTGGTACCGTGTCCTTATAACGGTCAGATTTCTTCTGCCTATAAATACCAGCCCTCTTCACAGTTTTTGGGTATCCTTTTTCACACACAACTTTCTGAGTTTAAAACTCTTATCACATCCTTTCTTCTTGATCATTTAGTTTAGTTTTCTTTTGTTTAAAGAGTGATCCAATCATCCAACCAAGAGATCACCTTCATTCCTCTACTAGTGCAAGTGAAGAACACAAGGTATCAAAGAAGATACAAAGTGTTGTAGTTATAGTTAGTGCACTTGTAACACTTGTTACATACTTATTGTATTCTAGCATACATCAAGTTCATTTTCTTTTGAGTAGTTTGTGAGAGTAGATCATTGTGATCTTGTCGAGATCTTGAAGATCTCTTGTAGCTTGTGAGCTTGTGAGTTGATCAAGTGGATCAAGGGTAGATCGGGTAGATCGAGTTAAGTGAGAGTAGATCATTGTGATCTTGTTGAGATCTTGGAGATCTCTTGTAGCTTGTGGGATTGTGTGTTGATCAAGTAGATCAAGGGTAGATCAGGTAGATCGAGTCAAGTATGTTGATTGTGTGAACTAGTAAGGATCGTGTGGACCGTGGTTGATTGGTACTAGCTAAGATTAGTACTCGACATTTAGCTTAGTGTCGGAAATAAGGATAAGCGACGTTGTACGGTTTTCTCCGCCTGAAGGGAGTTTTGTTGACATAGTGCTTAGAACTCTCGAGTGTAGTACTCGGGGAGTGGAGTAGGGCGAAGAAGAGCTTCATGACCGAACCACTATAAATCTCTTTGTCCCAGTTTGATCTTTCTATCTCATTTCTTTATATTTATTGTTTATATTAGTTAGTATTGTTTAGTGTTCATATTGGTGTTGATTGATTTCACAAAAGAATCGAATCAAAGTTTTTCACAAGTAAAGTTTTTAAGACAAATTAAAAACCTGGAAAACCATTCAACCCCCCCTTCTAGTTTTCCACAATTGGTACCAGAGCCACATCAGGCAAGATTTTAAAATAAATTGTATCTTAAAACTTGAATCGATCAATGGATTTCGACAAATATCAAGAAGGACAATCTATACAAAGACCACCACTTTTCGAAACCGATTGTTTTATATATTGGAAAACAAGATTCGAAACGTATGTGGAATCAAAATACATTGATCTTTGGCATATTATTACCGAGGGTGACTTTCAACCGATTGAAAAGAATCCGGAAACAAAAAGGGATGAAATAGTTCCTTACAATAAACGAAGTGATAACCTTAAAAGAAAATTAGCCAAAAATGATGAGGCTAAAATGATGATTTATAATGCTTTGCCGAAAAAGGAATTTGAATAAATTTTTATGTGTAACACGGCAAAAGAAATTTAGAAAACTTTGTTAGTCACTCACCAAGGTAATAATCAAGTCAAAGAGAACAAGATAGATCTTCTTGTGCAACAATATGAACAATTTTCCATTCCGGAAGGTGAATCTATTGATAATGCTTTTGCTAGATTTAATACTATTATTACTAGTCTTAAAGCTCTTGATGAAGGTTATTCTAGCAAGAATTATGTTAGGAAGTTTCTTAGGGCTCTACATCCCAAATGGAAAGCAAAGGCCACCGCCATTGAAGAGTCAAGAACTTGGCGACATTATCACTTGATGAACTAATTGGAAACTTGAAAGTTTATGAAATGATAATCAAGAAAGACTCCGACATAGTCAAAGGCAAAAGCGAGAGAGTTAGATCTCTAGCATTGAAAGCCAAAAAGGAGTCTAGTGATGAGGAAAGTTCGGATTCCGATAGTGAAGACGAAGAATATGCATTAGCCGTTAGAGACTTTAAGAAGTTCTTTAGGAGAAGAGGTAGGTTCGTTAGACAACCTCGTGATGAAAAGAAGTCATCACAAAAGAACCGAGATGAGAAGAAAGGAAAGAGTGATAGGAAATGTTTTAGATGCGGAGATCCCAATCATCTCATAGGAGAATGTCCTAAACCACCGAGAACCAACAACCAACAACCAAAGAGCTTTCGTAGGAGGCTCTTGGAGTGATAGCGGTGAAGAAGAAGAGAAGAAGCCCAACGACGAAACATGTCTAATGGCTCAAGCTTCAAATGAGGTACATTCCGTCTCTTCTTACTATGGTGATGATAATTCGTCAATAGATGATAATAGACTATATGATGAATATAATAAACTATGTGAAGTAAGTTCTAAAATCATAAGTAGAAACAAAACACTAAAAGAAATATTGCATGAACTCGAAGTGCAAATTTTAGAACTAAAAAACCAAGTAAAAAGACTTGAGAAAAATAAAGAAATAGATGTAGGATGTAGGTCATGCATATGTCTTCGAGTAGAGAATGAAAAACTCAAAGAAAATGCGTTAAGGATCATTAAGTTTGAAAAAGGAACAAAGACACTTAATGATATGCTTGAAAACGTTAGATATAGTGAACATGCCAGAGCGGGCTTATGATTTGCCCCAAACAAAACTTCTACAAGTGATGCTAAACAAGTAAAATTTGTAAAGTCTGGAGAATCCGAAATAGCAAAGGAGGGTACCATTAAAGGTACAGACGGCACCACTAAAATTAGTGGTATCGTGGTACCGTCTGGCGCTAAAGTCAGAACAGGGTCAATTTTAAAAATAACTTAAGTCCTAAACCGAGTCACATAGTAGTTAATAATGTCGAAGTACCTATTGCTAGTAAAAAGGAAGTCAAAGGTTTTTACAAACCTTTGTCAACCCCCGGGCTTGGTTATGTAAAACCCGATACTAGATCAAAGACTCCTCCACCTAGAAAAACAAATGTTCCAAAACCTCGGTCAAGAACTCCTCTGCCGAGAGGTAACTTTAGAAGACAGAGTTATCCAAGTAACTATCCCGTAACTTGGAATAACCGTCAACTACAAAGTTACTTACCATGGGAAATTTGTCCTCCATTCCAACATCCAAGCCAAATGCAAGAAATGACCCATGAGATATTGGGGACCAAATGTTTGAGTTTCTGTCTTGCTAGATAGATATGATTGAGAATCGACTTGGAGTCCGACGAATGGAGTATGATTAGTGATTGCACTAATCTCATGACGGAAAATCAAGTCTTGTCTCATATTACTTAGCATACAACAAAGGATGAGTCACGTTTTTAAGTTTAAAGCAAAACCTCAGGCTAAGGTACGCTTTGTCAAAACCTCCTTACTATTAGATATATTGATCATGTAGTGTTCTTAGAGTCTAACTTCGTAAGCACTAACATAATGGATGTGAAAAGTGCATCCCCAAATGGTTTTGTCGGCAAGGAGGTATATGTAGTAAACCCTCTAGGATTTGTTGATCCATAAAAACCATATCATGTTTATAAACTCAAGAAAGCACTCTATGATCTTAAACATGCCTCCTAAGCTTGGTACGACATATTAAAGGCTTTCTTACTTAAACATGAATATACCATGTGAATGGTTGACAACACACTTTTCATAATGAAACGAAATTCACATCTCATCATTGCTCAAATATTTTTCGGCGACAATTATATCAGACTCAACTTGTCCAGAAATGTACAATGATCGTTCAAAGATCATGCGTGACAAGTTTGAGATGAGCATGATGAGTGGATTAAGTTTCTTCCCTAGCCCTCATATAATACTATTTGAAGATAGTATCTTATTAAATCTAAGTATGCTTATATATATATATATATATATATATATATATATATATATATATATATATATATATATATATATATAAGAAATTTAACTTAGAACAATCTTAATCGATGTAAACGCCTATGTCCGCGGAGACGAATCTCACAAGAGACGATGAAGGTGAGTACGCGGATAGTACTAAGTTTAGGGGCATGATAGGTAATTTACTCTACCTAACGGCAAGTAGGCCCGATATCATGTCTAGTGTTTGCCCTTGTGCTCGCTTCTAAGAAGGATCCCAAAACTTCTTACCTTGAAGCGGTTAAGTGTATCTTTCGATGCATTAAAGGTACTATACACTTGGGATTGTACTATCTCAATGGGATTGGTGTAGAAACTATTGTCTATACCAACTATGATAATGCGGGAGATAATGTGGATCAAAAAAGTAAGAGTGATGTTTGTACCGTCATGGGTTGTTATCAAACTTCTTGGTTCTCCAAGAAACAAACGACTCTTGCTATCTCCACGACCGAAGCCGAATGCGTAAGCGCCGGAAAGGCATGACAACAAGCACTATGGATGAAACAAGCTCTAATCGACTGCGACGTCCATCCCAACGACATTCCTATGAAGTGCGACAACCGAGGTGCAAATTGACTTGACCAAGAACCCCATGGAATGCTCATGTATGAAGCACATCGAAGTACGTCATCTCCTCCATCGCGAAAATGCCTAAAGAGAAAACATTTCTATCAAAAAGTTTCTCTCAAAGGACAATATCGTCGATATCCCAACCAAACTTCTCAAACGAGAATCCTTTAACTATCTTCATCTAGGTCTAGGAATGATGGAACACATTCCGTGAATCTCACAATTCCCATGTGTTCAAATGCGTCCTTTAAATCCCTCTTATGACTACTTAAATATTTAACTGGAAATATTGAAGTCATCCTTTACGTCTCGTCTCATGACTTTTTAAATATTTCATTAGAAATATTAAGTCATCCTTCACACCCCTCTTATAACTACTTGAATATTTCATTGGAAATATTGAAGTCATTTCTTATGTCTCGTCTCATGACTCTCTAAATATTTCACTGGAAATATTAAGTCATCCTTCACATCCCTCTTGTAACTACTTGAATATTTCACTGGAAATATTGAAGTCATATCTTACGTCTCATCTCATGACTTCTAAATATTTCACTGAAAATATTAAGTCATTCTTCACATCCTTCCAAATGACTATTTACGTATTTCCTTGGAAATATCAAAGTCATCCTTTCACGTTTAGCTTCAACGTTCAAATCCCAATGGACTCATCTCGGAAAAGAGTTTATGACTATCTATTTCATTGGAAATATCTAAAGTCATACCTCATATCGCTCTAATGACTACCTATATATTTTCTCAAAAATATTAAGTCATCTCTAGTCATCTAGCCTAGTCGTATCTATTAAAAGAGTTTATTAGGTATAAACTCTCCCCTCGCATAAAAAAGTCTTACTAATTAAGTAAGATTAATTCATCAAAAATCAAAATGGAGCAAAAATTAATCTCAGAGGTGCACGGCTCCACTAAAGTGGTACGACACCACTAAACATTAGTGGTACCATGGTACCGTACGTCTGACAGACTCGTTTTTCTTCCTCTTTCCCTCTGTATACCCATTCAAAACAATACTTCAACTTCTCCTTTTGCTACCAAAACCGAATATCACACCCTAATCCAACTACACTCTTGTCAATCAAGATCGATGCATTGCATTTAAAGAATATCAATCACTACAACATCAATTGTAAGTAAAATAACTTTAATTTCTTTCTAATTTGAGTCTAGGTTTTGTTCTTATGCATAAAATCGAATTTGGGCTTTTCAATTTTGATTGAATTTTTATGCAATTAGGACTAGGATTAGACAATGTATAACTTACATGATTCCCTAAACATAGGATTTGCATAAACCCATTTACATTATATACCTTAAGTCCGAATTTCACCATTAATGTTGGAATTAGATTAAATATTTTTAGTGGAATCATGTCTAGGATACTTGAAATTGGATTAGGAGTCATTCTCATTCAAGCTTTTCAACTTTAAGATTTTTGGCGCCAAATTGTTGCATTTTCCAAACACCCCAATTCCATTGTTTTCGAAAAATTTCACACAACTAGGATCATGAAACATTTTTCGTGCATTGTTGATACAAACTAAAAATGTTTTCGCATGCATACATGATCTCACAATTATTGATCGAATTACATAACTAATATGTATTCTTCGACATATTTGTTTGAGCATAAGTGAAGTTAGGAGCGTTTGGGTAATCTCATTATTTTTTGTTTTAGAGTCGAGATTACCGCACCTCCACATTGTTTGCATATAGGCACACATACTAGAAATGTGATCATCAAAATACAATAGTTAACATATACATACTTATATATTTTTGTAGGTAACAATGCCTCGTACCGATTACCAATACACCAAATCCTACATCCCTTCACTAATCGATGATCCAAACATTCCTGATGAGCAAAAAGCTTATCTTCTTAAAGTCCAACATCGATATATACACGAAGGTCGTGTAGTCGATGCTTATTTTTCTCCTTTGAATGGCATTAATGTATGCTTTCCTAAGATCCACTTTGATTGTTTATATAAAATAAATGATCAAATTTGTCCTCGTTTCATCCTCGAATTCTATAGTCGTGTTCGTACCTTCAATGATAGATTTTTGGATTCAAAATGAACATATCGTTTTGTCCATCACCGAATTCGGTGACATTGTAGATGTTCCTTCCTATGGTCAATGTGCCTACACAGAAGACCATTCTTTAGAGTCCCTTCACTATCATCTTCAAAGTGAAGGACCATATCTAACCAAAATTCCTGATCTTCAAAGCATTAAGCAACATGTTCAAATCCCTCGAGTCGCCAACACGTACCAAAAACGTGATGGTTCCATAGTTCACCTCGACCCAAACTGAATCTATCTAAAAGAGATTCTTCCCGATCTCAAAAATTAGGAACTCCTTCTGCGTGAAAACGTCTTGTGTCTTGCGGGTAACTGGGATCATGTTCCAGTAAGTCTAGCCCACATGCTCTATCGCCTTAGTAACGAGGAGCCATACAACCTCGCATACTATATGGCAAAAAGAATGGCAAATATTCATAGTCGGTCCGATAAGCTCATGCCATACGGTATGTTGCTTACTCGTTGACACGTGCTAAACAGTCAACTAATATTGACCACGGATGTTGGTCAACAAAAGTCAATCACTTGAGAACACGATGCAATTTACCAGAGGAGTTAGTGTTTTCCCCGGGTCGTTATGTCCCAGCGAGGTGTGAATTCTGAAATAAAACGAATTTGTGATCGGGTGACGATTGAACGGAGAAGGATTTTGGTTGATAGGTTGATTAAATTAAGGAAATAAAAGAGAATAACTTTAAAAAAGCTATGAAAACAAGAACGTGAAAACAAGTTAACTAGAAACGTATAAAAACCTAAAACGTGTACGTTTAAATTTAAATAATCGTAAACGTACGAAATAAAAAGTGAGTTTTAAGAAATAAAAAGCCTACGAATATGAAAATTATATTTTTACAATCCTAATAATAAAAGAAAATTATTGGAAAAAGAAAATTATTTATTTGACTTATTAATTAATTATTATTAATTAAAAGCTATTTATTAATTATTTTAAACTAATTAAAATTCTAATAAATACTAAAAGATCAAAGAAAAATCTGAAATTTTTTATATAAATACTCTAAGGTGACAAGAAACTAAGAAAATTACAAAAATGAAAATTACTTAATTAAAATTTTTAAAAAAATAAATTCTATTAAATAGAAGCTATCACTATATTTCTATTTTTGGTTTTTCTTAAGGACTAAAAATGTAATTATATTTTTCCTAGATTAAAAATGACAAAAGAAAATTATGAAAATTAGATTTATATTTTTCTGATTATTTTTCTATTTATTATGATTTAATTACTATGTTAAACTAAATAAAAGATTAAAAATATTAAAACTATTAAGAAAATTCTAAATTTTTTTTCTAAGTTACTTATTAGTATAAGAAGCTAGGGAAAGATATAAAAAGTTGGAAATGCTTAAAAATAAGCAGGAAAATAAGCTATTTAAGCTTATTAGCTTAAACTGGACAAGAAAACTATATAAATAAATAAAGAAAATAAAAACACTAATAATAGCCTGGGGCAGATGGTGCTTGCCTCCGTTGTGTTTTTTGACCAGTTTGACCAAGAGGTCACTGGTTCGAATCCCAGCAAAGGCAAAACCACAAAACTATTTTATTTTTGTAGTTTTCTTTTACAAACACATTAACACACTAATAACTAACAACTTTAATAAAAACAATATTTTTATAACAAAGGAATAAGCAGATTTGGAGATCAAAATTACAACAGTTAAGCTCAAAAGAGCTTAACTTGGATTTTTGAATTATCAAAACAACCAAATAAGCTACAAACTGAAGACAAAGATTAGAAAAAGCTAAAACAAGATTAGAAAAGCTCAAATAAAGCCAAAGAAAAGAGAAAACAAAAGAAATAAGCTGAAAGAAAGAAAATAAGCAATCCAAATCCCAACTGCAGGCCAAACAGCCTGCAAGAAAATCTATGGGCTTATTGAGCTTATCAAATAAGCCAATAAGTCCAAACAAGTAATGGATCAAGTGAGATTGGTGGCTGGGCTTCCCAAAAAGCCAAGGCACACACTGTGGGGCCCACTTACAAGCTTTTGAGAAGCTTGTGAAAGTGGGTGGTGCTGCTGTGCAGCAGAGGAGCAGGGCAATTAAGGCCTTTTTCAAGGCCAGAAAAAGCTGTGAAAGGCTAATCTAAAAATCAAATGAAAAATACTACAACTAGGTGAGCTTGGGAATACTTATAATCCAGAATTTCATCTTATGACAACTTAAATTGAGAAAGCTAGAAAATCTTGAAAATCTATGAAACTATGAAAAACCACTTTTTAATACTGCTATGCTAAGCTTGGCTGAAATGGGCAAATCTGAGAACTAAGCTAAGGGTTTTCAATTTCAAACTGAAAAGGGAGTAATGAGAACCTGAGAATGGGAAAATAGCTCCAAATAAGCCTGAGCTTATTGTGAGCTTATTTTCGCAGTTTGACTGCCTAGCATGCAACCACCCAACTCCAAACCTACAAAATCTTTAAAACAGCAAAAGTGAAATAGAAACCAGCTTATATTAGTGACAGTAAGCTAAATCAAAACTGGGCCAAGTGCAATGGAACAGTGAAACTGACTTTTGACCCACTTTAACCCACAATGCCAAACAGTCCTTAAAAAGGACTGTTTTGAGCTTTTCAAAGCAAGAGACCAGTTTAAGCTGAACTATTGGTATAATCTCATTAAATAACTACATTTAAGTATGAAAAAGCAAGAAAAACAGAATAAGCCGAAAAATAAGCTAATGAACAGTGCACATTGACCAATTTTGACTTTTTGGCAAAACTTAATATTTTGAATAATTAAGCATGACTGGAACCAATTTAAGCTTAAACAAGCTTTACTGAGCTTATTGGATTACTTGAAACAGCTGAGAATGTAATTTGCAACTAAAAGAAAAATGGCGGGAAAAACTGTTTAGCTTGAAACATGAGTTAAACTTAAATTAAAAGGTTCAATTACAACTAAAATTACATGAATTATTCAAAGACTACTAAACCCAGAAAGAAATTATAACTAAAAATTAATCTACAACATTATTTTAACTACATTACACTAAACTAACACCTACTAAAGTCTTCTGTGTGCTTCTTGGTGCTTTTATCACTTCCAAAATATCTCTTTGATTACTCTGAAACTATCCCAGCTGTCCATTTGCCTCAATTAAATCCAATCGTCCATGTGTAATTTTAGGCGACAAAGTCTTTTGAGCAGGTTTTAGAAATTAAGGATTTTGGAAGGATGTGGAGGTGGAGGGGACAAGTAGGGAGAGTTGGTAGTGAGGTGGTGGACAGGTGGTGGTGAAGAGGTGGCAAAACCAGGGTGAGGTGGAAGGAGTGGTATGGTAGCAGTGGTGGTGGTTTTGTGGGAGGGAAAAGGGATTACGGGGTAGTGGGTTTGACCGAAGGGTTTGACCGGATTTTATTAATAAAGTTGGATCGGGTCAAAGGTATAGTGGGATTGGGCTTTGGATAAGATTGGGCCTGGGTTAGTAAGTTGGTTCGATTGGTTTGTTTAAATTGGGTCCGGATTGGTTTTAATAAGCACAAGGACCATTTGTGCAATTTTGGATTGTTAGGGACTGAAAATGAAAACTTTCCAAAGTTTGTTATAAGGACCAATTTTTGACAATTTTAATTTACCAAAGGACCAAAAATGTTAATTTTCCAATTTAAAATGTCCAGGGTAAATTCTGTCAATCATTGAAATTTTAGGGACTAAAGTTGCCATTTTGCAAAACTGAAATTTATAAGGCTAATTTTGACAACTTGAAAATCCCTGAGGGCCTTTTATGAAAAATTTCCATGTTTTGAATAACTAAGGACTAGATTTGACAATTTATGAATAAAACACAGTCTAAAATATTTTTCTGTCTTTTTTAGACTTTTCAAAGTGTTTTTGACTGTTTATGTGGGTTTAAACAAGGTAAATATATGTGTATTTAGACACATATCAAATCCCCCACACTAAACTATTGCTAGTCCCTAGCAATATTTTTGAAAATTTAATAGATTTTATCTCTTTACCAAAAGCCATTACTTCTGGAGTAGCCAATTGTTTCAGTTCAAGTAAGAACTTTGGTACAATGATAACCAAATGATTTTGAGCAAATCATCAGCTGTCAACGGGTTTGATTTGTCTTTACCAGAAGCCGTTTGCTTCTGGACTAGCCAACTCTTAGATAAAATCAATATTATCTTTGGTGAGCTGATTACCAATTATGGTTTTTCCACCGCCTTTACCACAAGCCATAACCTTGCGGGCTAGCCAACTCTTCACTTATAAAGATATGGTGAGTTGAATACCATACAATTTTGGGCAAATTGCAAGCCATAAACGGATTTGATATATCTTTACCTGCAGCCGTTTGCTCAGGATTAGCCAGTCCTTATGTGGGTTAGACATGGCGGACTGATAACCATTTATTGCGTTCTAAGTGAGAAAAAATTTTAAAATTTTGGCCAAAATGGGGGTACTGGGGCACTAAAAGGTACAATGTGACAAAATTCGCCAGAATTCCCCCCCACACTTAGAACTGAATATTGCCCTCAATATTCAAAGTACCGGCTGTTAAGCCAACACTTAGAACGTGAAAAGGCAATACTAATAACCATTATATATACATTTTTTTTTTAATGAATTACTTACATATATACAACATGTGGGGCTTCTCCCCCACACTTAGGTGGTAGAACAGAGAAAGAAGTCAGAAATATGGGTGAAAACCCATATGGTGAGCTAATATTTTTGTTCACCGAGTCACTAGCTTGACTCGACCCCGCATTCATTGGTTCTTGGGGAAGCATGTGGAACAAAAAATCTCCATCGGACTTTCGTTCAAGATGTTTGGATAAACACTGAAGTACTTGAAAGTTCCACTCCGATGAGATATACACAGATCCGGCTCATAAATGATAAATAAAAATGCCGGGATCAAAGATAGTGTCTTCATTCCCGAAGGAGTGAAGAACAGGAGAAGTCACCGTGTAGGTGAAGAAAAGAAAGAAAGTCATGATAAAAATCATGACTAACTCATCATCATCAGAAGGAGAATTCATGATTTCAGTATCATGATTCTCATCATTTAAGCTCGGCTGATCAAGACATATTCTGGGCGGGAGGGATGGAATTTTGATATTAATCAAATTCTCAGTGTTGAGAATATTTCCCTCCGGGACATAAAGATTTTCTTTGTCAAGATCAAAGTAAAAGTTATCATACTCCGGCGGAGATATGATATGAGTGAGTTCACTGGGGAACTCCTCAAAGGTGAATGAATCATAATCGGGGAGAGAATTATGAGAATGAGAAGTGGTATCGCCACTAATTTTCTCTCCCAACTGATCAAAACAGAAGGCTTCCATTTCCGGAATAGAATCATCGGAAAATATGTCACTATCCTTTATGGGGATAGGAGATGAAATGGGTTTTTCTTTGAAAGTCTCGATTTTAGAAATGAGAAGATTGACATTCAATAATGTTGCTCGAAGAGCTTCATCTTTGATTTCAGTGTCAATTTCATCATTCTCTTCTTCTAAGCTGACTGGCTCAGAAGGAAATTCCTCCATATAAATGATGTCTCCACATGATAAAGTATCATCATTAGTGGAATCGGAGAACATCTCAATATGATCTTTTGAAAAATCAAGAGGAGGAGGGATATCACACATTTGATCAAAAGTTCCCTGTGACTCACTTGGGATTGGGACAAGATTCTTAACACTAGACTTTATGAATTCGTCCGATTCCTTTGCAGGAACAGTGTCAAGATGCTCGTCTCCCATGCTTAGAGAGTTAGTGGGAACCTCGGGTGTGATAACAACAGACTGAGTTTCAACTGATGAACTTGATGAATCATCATCAAAGATATCTTCATCATCACTGTCATCAGGAATGAAACGGAATCGAGAGCTAGATCTGGCTGCTTTTTGTATTTTAATTAATTCCCTAATAGAATTTTCACTGGCAATCTGGGAATCTAATTTAGCAACCTGCTCTTCAGTTAACAATTCTACCATGGATTTCTCATGTGAATTTTTAATGACGGGACATTGTGGGAGTGGGGAGTTGTCAAAACCGGAAGGTTGACATTGATAATCATCATGAGGACCCCCACAATATACACAAGAAAAACTGGGAGCATTCTGAAATGCTTTTTTATTAAACTCCTCAGCTCTTTTCACTAACTCTAGAAGCTCTAGATAAGTGTCTTGCTGGGTTTGCTGAGGAGTTTGAGTTATTTGGCACTGTGGAGGTTGGTCGTGATATGGATCGTCATAATTGTTACAAGGAAATGGATTCCCTGTTTGACAATCAGAGCTAAAATGTGGACCTCCACAGTACTCACAAGAAAAGTTTGGTGTATTTTGATACGATGCATCATTGAGATTTGTACAATATGATACTTGCTCGTATGAATGTGATGGGTAATTGGAGAAATTTGAAGAGTCGTTGAATGAGTTCGGATCAGGATCATAAGAAAATGACTTCCTCGAACCACAAAACAAACAACTTCCGTCTCGAATATTATTACCACATTGTTCACATGTACACCAACGACATGGTAAACCAAAAAGCGACTCACCACAACCGACACAAGGAATAAAATCCGGAGGTGGGACAAGTGGAGTGCTCTGAGAGCTAGGAATTTCCACCACTTCCGTTATGGTCTCTGGTTTTTGATAAACGTGAAGATTAGGCAAGTCGTTCTTTTTAGTCACTGTTCTAAGTTCTGTACGTTTGCTTGACAAACTTTTAACCGTAAATCCTGAAAGGTTAGGATCAATTCTCGATGGTTTGTCATTAATAGCACGTATCTCGTGCTGTGGAGGGTAGTAGGAAGGACTTTGAGAATCCTTGAGAGACTCTTTAGTGGATAATTCACACCAATAACAAGATCCACGATCCTTTGGTGCATGCTTTCCACACCGCTCACACGCACACTTAGAACAACAATGGCTGTCAATCAACGGGCTTTTACAATCAAAACATTTGTACCCGAGAGATGCCATAGAAGAAAGGTATAAGAAGTTTAGAATCAAATGGATAGAGGGTAAAGGGATAAAGAATCAAAAAGGGTAAGAGGGTAAAGATGAATATTTTTGGATTTTTTTGTGTTCGTTGAAAACTTGAATAAAAATGTTTTTGGTAACCGTTTAGTCAAACGAATTAACTTCACGATAATTTTGGTTTTTTCTGAAAATAAGAGAATATGGACAAGGATGGTTAATATACAATGGGTGTATATTCAACAATCACTAATGCTTCAAATTCGTTTTTACGCAGCACACCTCCCCGGCAGCGGCGCCAAAATTTGACACGTGCTAAACAGTCAACTAATATTGACCACGGATGTTGGTCAACAAAAGTCAATCACTTGAGAACACGATGCAATTTACCAGAGGAGTTAGTGTTTTCCCCGGGTCGTTATGTCCCAGCGAGGTGTGAATTCTGAAATAAAACGAATTTGTGATCGGGTGACGATTGAACGGAGAAGGATTTTGGTTGATAGGTTGATTAAATTAAGGAAATAAAAGAGAATAGCTTTAAACAAGCTATATAAACAAGAACGTGAAAACAAGTTAACTAGAAATGTATAAAAACCTAAAACGTGTACGTTTAAATTTAAATAATCGTAAACGTACGAAATAAAAAGTGAGTTTTAAGAAATAAAAAGCCTACGAATATGAAAATTATATTTTTACAATCCTAATAATAAAAGAAAATTATTGGAAAAAGAAAATTATTTATTTGACTTATTAATTAATTATTATTAATTAAAAGCTATTTATTAATTATTTTAAACTAATTAAAATTCTAATAAATACTAAAAGATCAAAGAAAAATCTGAAATTTTTTATATAAATACTCTAAGGTGACAAGAAGCTAAGAAAATTATAAAAATGAAAATTACTTAATTAAAATTTTTAAAAAAATAAATTCTATTAAATAGAAGCTATCACTATATTTCTATTTTTGGTTTTTCTTAAGGACTAAAAATGTAATTATATTTTTCCTAGATTAAAAATGACAAAAGAAAATTATGAAAATTAGATTTATATTTTTCTGATTATTTTTCTATTTATTATGATTTAATTACTATGTTAAACTAAATAAAAGATTAAAAATATTAAAACTATTAAGAAAATTCTAATTTTTTTTTCTAAGTTACTTATTAGTATAAGAAGCTAGGGAAAGATATAAAAAGTTGGAAATGCTTAAAAATAAGCAGGAAAATAAGCTATTTAAGCTTATTAGCTTAAACTGGACAAGAAAACTATATAAATAAATAAAGAAAATAAAAACACTAATAATAGCCTGGGGCAGATGGTGCTTGCCTCCGTTGTGTTTTTTGACCAGTTTGACCAAGAGGTCACTGGTTCGAATCCCAGCAAAGGCAAAACCACAAAACTATTTTATTTTTGTAGTTTTCTTTTACAAACACATTAACACACTAATAACTAACAACTTTAATAAAAACAATATTTTTATAACAAAGGAATAAGCAGATTTGGAGATCAAAATTACAACAGTTAAGCTCAAAAGAGCTTAACTTGGATTTTTGAATTATCAAAACAACCAAATAAGCTACAAACTGAAGACAAAGATTAGAAAAAGCTAAAACAAGATTAGAAAAGCTCAAATAAAGCCAAAGAAAAGAGAAAACAAAAGAAATAAGCTGAAAGAAAGAAAATAAGCAATCCAAATCCCAACTGCAGGCCAAACAGCCTGCAAGAAAATCTATGGGCTTATTGAGCTTATCAAATAAGCCAATAAGTCCAAACAAGTAATGGATCAAGTGAGATTGGTGGCTGGGCTTCCCAAAAAGCCAAGGCACACACTGTGGGGCCCACGTACAAGCTTTTGAGAAGCTTGTGAAAGTGGGTGGTGCTGCTGTGCAGCAGAGGAGCAGGGCAATTAAGGCCTTTTTCAAGGCCAGAAAAAGCTGTGAAAGGCTAATCTAAAAATCAAATGAAAAATACTACAACTAGGTGAGCTTGGGAATACTTATAATCCAGAATTTCATCTTATGACAACTTAAATTGAGAAAGCTAGAAAATCTTGAAAATCTATGAAACTATGAAAAACCACTTTTTAATACTGCTATGCTAAGCTTGGCTGAAATGGGCAAATCTGAGAACTAAGCTAAGGGTTTTCAATTTCAAACTGAAAAGGGAGTAATGAGAACCTGAGAATGGGAAAATAGCTCCAAATAAGCCTGAGCTTATTGTGAGCTTATTTTCGCAGTTTGACTGCCTAGCATGCAACCACCCAACTCCAAACCTACAAAATCTTTAAAACAGCAAAAGTGAAATAGAAACCAGCTTATATTAGTGACAGTAAGCTAAATCAAAACTGGGCCAAGTGCAATGGAACAGTGAAACTGACTTTTGACCCACTTTAACCCACAATGCCAAACAGTCCTTAAAAAGGACTGTTTTGAGCTTTTCAAAGCAAGAGACCAGTTTAAGCTGAACTATTGGTATAATCTCATTAAATAACTACATTTAAGTATGAAAAAGCAAGAAAAACAGAATAAGCCGAAAAATAAGCTAATGAACAGTGCACATTGACCAAGTTTGACTTTTTGGCAAAACTTAATATTTTGACTAATTAAGCATGACTGGAACCAATTTAAGCTTAAACAAGCTTTACTGAGCTTATTGGATTACTTGAAACAGCTGAGAATGTAATTTGCAATTAAAAGAAAAATGGCGGGAAAAACTGTTTAGCTTGAAACATGAATTAAACTTAAATTAAAAGGTTCAATTACAACTAAAATTACATGAATTATTCAAAGACTACTAAACCCAGAAAGAAATTATAACTAAAAATTAATCTACAACATTATTTTAACTACATTACACTAAACTAACACCTACTAAAGTCTTCTGTGTGCTTCTTGGTGCTTTTATCACTTCCAAAATATCTCTTTGATTACTCTGAAACTATCCCAGCTGTCCATTTGCCTCAATTAAATCCAATCGTCCATGTGTAATTTTAGGCGACAAAGTCTTTTGAGCAGGTTTTAGAAATTAAGGATTTTGGAAGGATGTGGAGGTGGAGGGGACAAGTAGGGAGAGTTGGTAGTGAGGTGGTGGACAGGTGGTGGTGAAGAGGTGGCAAAACCAGGGTGAGGTGGAAGGAGTGGTATGGTAGCAGTGGTGGTGGTTTTGTGGGAGGGAAAAGGGATTACGGGGTAGTGGGTTTGACCGAAGGGTTTGACCGGATTTTATTAATAAAGTTGGATCGGGTCAAAGGTATAGTGGGATTGGGCTTTGGATAAGATTGGGCCTGGGTTAGTAAGTTGGTTCGATTGGTTTGTTTAAATTGGGTCCGGATTGGTTTTAATAAGCACAAGGACCATTTGTGCAATTTTGGATTGTTAGGGACTGAAAATGAAAACTTTCCAAAGTTTGTTATAAGGACCGATTTTTGACAATTTTAATTTACCAAAGGACCAAAAATGTTAATTTTCCAATTTAAAATGTCCAGGGTAAATTCTGTCAATCATTGAAATTTTAGGGACTAAAGTTGCCATTTTGCAAAACTGAAATTTATAAGGCTAATTTTGACAACTTGAAAATCCCTGAGGGCCTTTTATGAAAAATTTCCATGTTTTGAATAACTAAGGACTAGATTTGACAATTTATGAATAAAACACAGTCTAAATATTTTTCTGTCTTTTTTAGACTTTTCAAAGTGTTTTTGACTGTTTATGTGGGTTTAAACAAGGTAAATATATGTGTATTTAGACACATATCACTCGTCTATTCCGTTGGGTTATGGCTAATTACCCACATCTCAATAACGTCGACTACTTCCTCGTTGATCCCATTATGAAACCCCTTGGTGGACCACAATGTCGCACAAAGCAACGTAGTGACAAAGGGTCTAAATCCACTTCTGATGCTACTTTCTCCTCTTCCTCCTTCCGTCATGGATCGTCATCTCACCCTATGGATGAGGATGATGATGAAGTGAATGAAGAAGGAACTTCTCGTGCTCGTACTCCATCACCCAACACTTTCTTTCGCAATCTTGACACGTCAACCTTCACACCAACAACCGACCTTCCGTACAACAACACCAACCTAAAAGCAGTGATGAGAAGGCAAACGACGATGTACAATCGGCAAGTGTCCATGCATGAGCAAACCATCGGGGGGTTCAAGTCAATCGGGAAGGCACTCAAGGGCATCGGGAACAAGATCAAGAAGTTGGGGAAATCGAGAGATTAGACAATGCTAACTTAATTAGCATTATTAACTCAAGTAGTATTAAACTATTACTCATGGGGTCTTGGCTACGACCATTTAACATTAGCAAGTTTGGCTTAACCTAGTATTTCTAACTTGGCATGGGTTACTTTGGATAGTTAATGAAGCTTAATGCTTGATTATATTTATGAGCTTTATTTAGTTCATATCTTTTATTTTACATTTTTCTTGCATGCACTAGATGATCATATTACTTGATATGTTGCATGCTTAATAGTAGCATAAACTTAGATAATCACATGTTCTTGTTTGTTGCTAGTTGTGGCTAGTGTTATGAAAACTATGTGATTGTTCTTTAGTGAATTGAGGCAATAGGATTTGCTGCAAATAGTACCCCTAGGATTACCCATTTAGGCAGCCTAAATCCTGCAGAACTGGTAAAAATGTCAACTATAGGCCACGACACCACTAAATAAGGCACGTCACTACTAAATTTAGTGGTACCGTGGGTGATTTAGTGATACCATCCCCTGGGAAGACGTTTTTTAACTGTTTGCTTTCACTTTTTGACTTCCTTTTCCTTAGAATCTGCAAACATGTGCTGATTCCAACACTCCCAATTCCCTAAACTCACCATCCTACCTATCCTTACATGTCTTTGATTTGGCTATTTAAGCTCTTATCATGCATTCATCTTCCTCACCATCACACATTCATCATAAACTCACCATGTCTTCTACCATGGCTACCACCTCTCACAAAGCAAAGAAACCAAGACTCAACATAAAACCACCCAATGAAATACTTCTCATTGATCTTACATTAGACGATGATGAAGACATTCACACACCATTACCCTCAACCAATTCAACCTCATCAATTTCTACACCTTTGGCTCCTTCTAAAGCCATCTCTACAAGGCCAACCTCATCACCCTCTTCCACAATTAGGACTACCACACCCTTACCTCCACCTAGTCCTCCTCAACCATTGGCACTAACATTCACCCTATCACCAACAACTCCTTTTGAGCTTGGGTCCAACACATCATCATCTTGCGCCTCTCCATCACCACAACCACTAATGGGTCACCCCATTTGCTACCCTCTAGAGCCACATAGCCTAAGTTGTGCATGTTGTCATCACAACCGAAACCTCATCTTCAACCTTAGGGATGAATTGAACTTCATGTTCTCCTACCTTGAACACCTCCTAACACCACCACAAGGACCCATCATACCACCTCCTCCACCAACCAATAGCCCAAACAACTAAACATTTTCATGTTTAGTTTCCATAAATAAAAGTCTAGGATCCCTTTTGTTATTGAAGCAAATCTTAGGGCCTCTTGTCACTAAAGATTTATTTGTAGTTTGTTTTTATGTTTATGTTGTAGTCATACTTCATGTATGACATTTCTTTCTATGAATTAATGGGCTTATTATGTGGTTGTCTTATCTTTTATGGTTTTTGGCTTTTTAGCCCTTTTCTTAGTTTATGGTTGGATATTTATTTTGGTTGCTACATGTTAGATATTGTATATGTGTCATCTAACTTTGTTTTGTAGTAAGAACCATTGCTCGATTCCTTGGTGTCCTCCAAATGAGGGGGAGTATACATGACCTTTTTGCTTCAACAAAAAGGGGGAGAAATGGGATATTAACTCATGCTAAAAACTTGTTAAAATTAATCTTTAACTTAAAATGAGTTTATGTTTTGTTATCATCAAAAAGGGGGAGATTTTTTATGCAAATAATGTTCTAAAAACGTTATTTATATCTTTCGATAACTTCACGTTTTGATGATAACAAAATGTGAAATCACTTTACGTTAAAATGAACGTAAACAAGTTTTTTAGTCGAAATATCCCGTTTCTACATATATCACTCTAGGTATGAACAAACAAATTTACAACTTGACAAATGATCAAAGAAATGAATTTGTGTTTCAAACTTCACATTTTTAATGTGACAAAACATTTTTTTCAAAAATATACCTTACAAGTTATTTTTGAATTATAAAGAAATGTTTTATTGGAAAAATAAGTTTAAAAATCATAACAGCTATTTCCCCCCCCCCCCCCCCAAAATCAGCTCCAAACTTCCCCAAATAAACTTTCACCATTAAAAACAAAAATTAGAGCGTCCTTGTCTGGCACGGTACCACAGTACCACTAAATTTAGTGGTACCATGTGATATTTAGTGGTACCATGTCCTTATAACAGTCAGATTTCTTCTGCCTATAAATACCAGCCCTCTTCACAGATTTTGGGTATCCTTTTTCACATACAACTTTCTGAGTTTAAAACTCTTATTACATCCTCTTTTCTTGATCATTTAGTTTAGTTTTTTTTTGTTTAAAGAGTGATCCAATCATCCAGCCAAGAGATCACCTTCATTCCTCTACTAGCGCAAGAGAAGAACACAAGGTATCAAAGAAGATACAAAGTGTTGTAGTTATAGTTAGTGCACTTGTAACACTTGTTACATACTTGTTGTATTCTAGCATACATCAAGTTCATTTTTTTTGAGTAGTTTGTGAGAGTAGATCATTGTGATCTTGTCGAGAACTTAAAGATCTCTTGTAGCTTGTGAGCTTGTGAGTTGATCAAGTGGATCAAGGGTAGATCGGGTAGATCGAGTCAAGTGAGAGTAGATCATTGTGATCTTGTTGAGATCTTGGAGATCTCTTGTAGCTTGTGGGCTTGTGTGTTGATCAAGTAGATCAAGGGTAGATCGGGTAGATCGAGTCAAGTGTGTTGATTGTGTGAACTAGTAAGGATCGTGTGTATCGTGGTAGATTGTTACTAGCTAAGATATACTCGACATTTAGCTTAGTGTCGGAAATAAGGATAAGCGACATTGTACGGTTTTCTCCGCCTGAATGGAGCTTTTTTGACATAGTGCTTAGAACTCTCGAGTGTGGTACTCGGGGAGTGGAGTAGGGCGAAGAAGAGCTTCATGACCGAACCACTATAAATCTCTTTGTCTCTGTTTGATCTTTCCATCTAATTTTTTATATTTATTGTTTATATTAGTTAGTATTGTTTAGTGTTCATATTGGTGTTGATTGATTTCACAAAAGAATCGAATCAAAGTTTTTCACAAGTAAAGTTTTTAAAACGAATTAAAAACCTGGAAAACTATTCAACCCCCCCCTTCTAGTTTTCCACATTCCGTTTTCGTTCTTAGATTTCTGTAGTTCTACTTTTTTAAACCTATCCTGCTGATGTTATTGTCTTGATTTCAGGTAGTGCGTGACCAGGAGCTCTACTTTAGACCTCGTTGAACCTTATAGTGAACCTGAACAAGCTTTTCATTCGCTTAGGAGACTTTTCAAGACCACGAGCCGTGATTGTTCGAGTTCATTAGTGCTCGATTACTTTTCTGATCAAGAATCTCAGTTTGAAGAAGAAACCGCAGAAACAATGACAGAACCAACTATGGAGGAATACTTTACTAAGACCCGAAAAGACTATGGTTCGGGTGTTTCTAGGCCTAAGTTTGATAAGGAGGCCAAGTTCGAGTTGAAAGGTCAATTTCTCAAGGAATTACGTGAAAACACCTTCAGTGGATCGGAGCATGAAGATGCTAATGAGCATGTGGAAAGGATTCTTGAGATAGCAGATTACGTGAAAACACCAGAAATCGAAGATATTGAAGACATGCATACGCCGTATAAAGACTGAAGGTGCGCCATATGTTATGGCGGTGTATGAATATTCCAGAATTTAATAATCTTGGACCCCACGCGAAGTTACCTAGATACACCGTATCAGACTATGCTGATACGCCGTATCAATTATGTTTTCAGAATGTATAAATACCCCATTCGACTGCCAAAGTCGACACACAACATACCACACAGAAGGGCGATGACTGACCACACAAGACACAACCAGAAGGACGAATTCAGATCAATAAGAAGGTCATGCTAGTGCTTAATTCAATAGGAAGATTCATTTAATTTGTATTAGTAGTCTTTTAATCGTTGAGTTAGCGTGTTTTTCACTATTTGATCGCACTTTATTGTTTCCAGCTTTTATAAAGAATATATGATGTTTTATTGGAGGCTTATGCGTATGTTTTGATTACTTTGATAGTTTATCGTGCCTTGTCACTGGCTCGCACAATTACTTTATTAACATCGTTTGCATGATTAATGTAAGCCCTAAAGGGTTAATTAATAAATAAACTAAGTAATCATTAAGGTATACTTTATGCGGATTTCTGATTAGTCATGACAGGGCTTTTTCGTTGAGAATACTTAATACCCAAATTCTAGACGTTTAGGTTGGTCTAAACATTGGAACGAGATACGTATACACGTAAGCAACCAAAGAGAGAGAATAGATTTAGTACTCATCATATATAACTAAACAATTAGCGAATACATCTTCATTACTATCGGCTTGACCTCTTATTTGTTATCTATTTTCTATCTGTGTAAGTGTGTGTCATTTGCCTTATCGCCTTAATTCACTGTTTTACTTAACCAACACATCGTGCCAGTCTCTCAGGCTGAAAACCCCGCTTGCGTTAGGTTAGGTTTAATTAGAACTAATTTAGGATTAAAATACTGATAGATACTTAGGTGTTAACGTTCCACTCTTAGTGATCGAAACTCTACTTACCAACTAAGCTACATTGATCGGGTACACTGCCTGTTAGTGTTTGTTATAGGTTAAGTCGGCTAAATATAAATTTAAAACTTGATAACATAATTTATACCTACAACAAAAAACACATCATTAGTCAATACTGCTGAACTGTGGCGGTATGGCTTGATAATAGTCCTGTAAGAAATATATTTGTTTAAAACTTGGCTCATTATTTGAACGTGGAAGTAATACTTGGGAATGTCCAATAAGTAAAAGATGCCTATAGAGAATTTTTCAACAACATTTGTTATATTTATTTGGTATGGCATAAACTGAAAACGTGTTTTGTCCCAAATTTGAGATCTGGGTCAGGGTACTTGGCGTTTGGGTTGTGTTGTGGATCTGCTTTGGATGGCACTTGCTTGGTTATGGTGAATAAGATACTATGTGATTCGTAATTTGGGTGTAGCAAGAACCGGGTGGCATAGAATACAAACGTGTTTTGCAGTCAATACGATATCTAGGCTCGGGTGTAAATTGTTTTGTAACTTGCAACTGTTATCACCGAATTAGAATTTTTTTCCCAAGGACTGAAAAAGTTTTGTTTATCCAGAAAATTTCAGGACATCATATTCTTGGGAAGTTTGAGGGTGTTTAGTATAAGCTTAAGGTTTGTTGCGTGTTTCTGTTGGGAATAAAATGTTCAAGTCAAAGAGCCTGCCAGATGAAGTATTGAGCCTGCTAGTTGATTTTGAAGAAGTTGAAGATAAACTAACAGTACCTTCTGGGTGAGAAGGTACTGCTAGTTAAAGAAGGTCCTGCCCAGTTGAATGTCAAGTTTATAGATATTTATTTGTAGATATTTAGTTGTATTATTAGTCTTTGTACAATGTAATACGTTAAGTAAAAGTAGTTCAGTCTTCCATGTTGTGCAGAAGATTATACTGAGTGATTTACATTGGAAGTTGTAAATAGTAGGCTAGAAAAGTCCAAGTATTCTATTATATTGCTCAACTTGACAACATGTAAAAGGGTTCCTTATCCTATAAAAGGAACCCTTAGTCACCACTTTTGACATATCTCTTCAACTAATAACCTTTGTAATATCCAAAAACAGAACAACCTCTCTAGTAACTTAGTTACAAATTCACAAATCCTTAACAAACCAAAGATTCAAGGTTACTTTTGTAATCCTGGTGATAGTTAGATCATCCGTATTATTTCGTCAATAATATTGAATCATTTTGTGTTACTAAAGTTGTGTTCATTGTTCATTATAACTCACGTTTACATATTCACCACCTTTGTTTCTTTTAAGTGTGTTATAGTAAATTCCGCGTACTAAAGCACATTCATTCCTAAATATCCCAAACAAATTATTAAGATAAACATCCCAAGTGTTTGTATAATCCTTCACAAACACATTACCAATAAACCACTAGAGAAACCTGTAGAGAAAAGTTACCTTTGGGGGGGAATCAAAGGAAAGATTACTGGTAAAGGTACAATCAAAACCAGTAAATTAGATTTTGAAAATGTGTACTTTGTGAAGAACTTCAGTTTAATCTCCTTAGTGTCTCACAAATGTGTGACAAAAAGAACAATGTTCTCTTTACTGACAATGAATGTATGGTTCTTTCTTCTGATTTTAAAATTCCTGATGAAAGTCAGATCCTTCTTAAAATCCCAAAAAGGAACAATATGTACAGTGTTGATTTAAAGAACATTGATCCTAAGGAGAGTTTAACTTGTCTAGTAGCAAAAGCCTCATTGGATGAATCTATGCTTTGGCATAGAAGGCTTGGTCATATAAACTTTAAAACAATCAATACAATTGCAAAATATGATTTGGTTAGAGGTTTACCCAAAAAGATTTTTCAAAATGACCAAACCTGTGTTGATTGTCAAAAAGGCAAACAACATAGAGCTTCTTGTAAGCCCAAGACCCATAACTCAATTTCTCAAGCTTCATACATGCTTCATATGGACCTTTTTGGTCCTACTCATGTGAGTAGCTTGAATGGTAAAAAATATTGTCTTGTAGTTACTGATGATTACAGCAGATTTTCTTGGGTTTTCTTTTTAAGATCTAAGCATGAAACTAGTGAAATCCTTAAGTCTTATATAACTGAGGTAGAAAACCAAGCTGATAAGAAAGTGAAAGTAATCAGATGTGACAATGGGACAGAATTTAAGAATAGGGTTATGGATGAATTTTGCAAAGAAAAAGGAATAAAAAGAGAATTTAGTGTAGCTAGAACCCCACAGCAAAATGGAGTAGCAGAAAGGAAAAATAGAACACTAATAGAGGCTGCTAGAACAATGTTAGTAGACTCTAAGTTGCCTATTTCATTTTGGGCTGAAGCAGTAGGTACTGCTTGTTATGTGCAGAACAGGGTTCTTGTGATTAAACCACATAAAAAGACTCCTTATGAACTTTTCTTTGGTAGAACACCATCTTTAAGTTTTATGAGACCTTTTGGATGTCATGTCACTATTCTCAATACCAAAGATCATTTAGGAAAGTTTGAAGGAAAAGCTGATGAAGGCTACATGATAGGGTATTCTTTGCAAAGTAAGGCCTATAGAGTGTATAATAGTTGCACTAGGCTAGTGGAAGAAAATCTGCACATAGAGTTTCAAGAGAAACTACCAAATGTTAAAGGCATTGGGCCAGATTGGATGTTTGACATTGATAGGCTTTCAGAATCTATGAATTATGTGCCTGTTGCAGGTACAAATACTAATGATAATGCAGGTTTTGAAGACAATGTTGAAACACCTAAAGATCAAGATTACATCTGGATGCCAATTTGGAAAGGATTGGATTTATCTTCAAGTCATGAAGAACCTTCAAATACAACAAATGAAGGTGTTGAAGATGACAATGGAACTCAGGGTCAAGAGAATCAAGAAAGTAGTGCAAATGAAGATGGTACTGCTAGTTCATCAGATGGTACTGCCGGTTCACAAGTTGGTACTGCTGAACCATTGAATGTTCAATCAGATGATCTCTTACCAGAAAAAGTGGAGATTGGCAATCTTCCACTTACCTATGAAGTTCCTACAACACACAACACAAGAATTCTCAAAGATCACTCCATTGATGATGTGATTGGCAGCATTGATTCTGGTGTTAGAACAAGAACTCAAGTCTTATCTTCAGACCAAGAAGGGTTTATCTCATCTATCTATGAAGAAAAGAATCATGAAGTTGCCAACATATGTCTGTTTTCATGTTTTCTCTCACAAGCTGAACCCAAAAACATTAACAAAGCCTTAGATGATCCAAGTTGGGTTGAAGCAATGCAAGAAGAGCTTCTTCAATTCAAGCTTCAGAAGGTTTGGAAACTGGTTGATTTGCCCAAAGGTCACTGGGCAATTGGAACCAAATGGGTGTTCAGAAACAAGAAAGATGAAAGAGGAATAGTGATCAGAAACAAAGCAAGATTGGTGGCCCAAGGGTATACTCAAGAAGAAGGGGTGGATTATGAAGAGGTTTTTGCTCCAGTTGCAAGACTTGAAGCAATTAGGCTATTCTTGGGCTATGCTTCTTTCATAGGCTTCACTGTTTACCAAATGGATGTTAAGAGTGCCTTCTTGTATGGTACTATTGGAGAAGAGGTGTATGTTTCTCAACCTCCAGGTTTCATTGATGCAGAATATCCAGACAAGGTGTATAGGGTTACCAAGGCTCTTTATGGTCTACACCAAGCTCCTAGGGCATGGTATGAAACATTGGCTTTCTATTTATTAGAAAATGGATTTCAAAGAGGCAAGATTGATCCAACTTTGTTCATCAAAAGAACCAAGAAAGACATCTTGCTAGTGCAAATTTATGTTGATGACATTATTTTTGGATCCACAAACCAAGAGTTGTGTGTAGAGTTTGAAAAACTTATGCATAGTAAGTTTGAAATGAGTTCCATGGGGGAACTTACTTTCTTTCTGGGTATCCAAGTGAAACAATCAAATGAAGGCATATTTATCAGCCAAGATAAGTATGTAGCAGAGATCCTGAGGTAATTTCAGTTTGCAGATTCTAAGGTTGCAAGTACACCAATGGATTCAGAAAAGGGGTTACTCAAGGATGCTGAGGGTGAAGATGTGGATTTGCACAATTATAGATCAATGATTGGGTCCTTGATGTATCTTACATCATCAAGACCAGATATCATGTTCTCAGTATGTGTATGTGCAAGGTTTCAAGTACATCCCAAGGTTTCTCATCTCACAGCAGTCAAAAGGATCTTTAGATATCTCAAGGGTCAACCTAGGTTGGGTCTATGGTATCCAAGGGAATCATCTTTTGACTTGGTGGCTTATTCTGATAGTGACTATGCTGGTGCAACCCTAGACAGAAAATCCACAACTGGTGGATGTCAATTTCTTGGCTGCAGACTCATTTCTTGGCAATGTAAGAAGCAAACAATGGTGGCCAACTCTACAACTGAAGCAGAATATGTTGCTGGTGCAAGTTGTTGTGGGCAAGTTCTTTGGATCCAAAATCAAATGCTTGACTATGGGTACAATTTTCTTAACACCATTATTTACATTGACAATAGCAGTACTATCTGTATCATTAAAAATCCAGTTCAACATTCAAAAACAAAACACATTGAAATCAGACACCATTTCATAAGAGATTACAATGAGAAAAGGTTAATAAAAGTTGTCAAAATTGATTCTGAAAAGAATTTTGCAGACCTTCTCACCAAAGCTTTTGATTTAGGTAGATTCAAATACCTAGTAGGAGGTATTGGAATAATTAATCTTTGAAAAACATGTGTTTTTGTACATAAAATAACTGGTATTGGCTTTTAAACATGGTACTGCTAGTTAGTCAAAAGGTACTGTCAGTTCATAATTGGTCCTGCTAGTATAAAGTTTGCTCTGTTTTGTTCATCTTGATACTTAAATGTTTACAATACTATAAAACAAGTGATTTGCACTTTGTTTCTTTTGGTCTGCAACTAACAAATTTCAGGTTGATAACAAAACAAGAGATCTTCCAAACAAAGGGGGAAATAAAAGTTATTTATATCTCAGGAGAGATAATAATCTCAGGGGAGGAAATAATAGCCCAGAAAAGAAAGATAATCCAATAAAAGGAAGGAGAAGACAAGAGCATACAAGATGATGTAGAGGTTGAAAATGATAAGAATAGATCATATATTCAGAAGGGATGAAGCATTCCTAAAGGAGAAAGTTCTATCTAGATCAAACTAAGGAAAGTTTCAATGCAAAGGCATGCTAATAGATGATTTCACTTGTTGAACCAAGCATCCAAGATACACAGCATCATTGCCTCTTATATTTTCTCCATCCAAGGAAATTGCACCATCTTTAGGTCAATATGGAATTGGTATTCAGTTCACCAAGTTTTACAAACTTAAGAGCTGGCTAGTCCATAAGCAAACGGCTTTTGGTAAAGACACATCAAATCCGTTGATGGTTGATAGTTTACCAAAAACTATATGGTATTTAACTAACCATACTTTACAGTAAATAGTTACTAGTCCATAAGCAAACGAATTTTGGTAAAGACAAATCAAATCCGTTGATAGCTGATAGTTTGCTAAAAACTATAAGGGATTTTTGCTAAAATTTCAAAGAGACTGCCAAGTAAAATTTTCTTTCAAAGGTACTGGTAGTTCAAATTTTGGTACTGGTAGAGTAAAATGGTACTGCTAGATAACCGTTGAGCCTGTCAGTAAAAATTATAGCCGTTGGGCCTGGTAGTTACAATTAGCCGTTGGGGTAATTCTGTAAATTACTGATGTTATATTATATTATATTTCTCATATAAAAGATCTTTTTAACCGCCTTTTCATTTACTTATTATAAATTTTCTTATTGTCGATTAAAAGAAAAACTCTCATAATATCTTTCATCAGTCCTTATCACAATTAACACTCACCTTTCATCTTCTACCAGTACCACCATCAAATCCCACCATCCTAATCAAGTTTTTCATTAACTTTCACCATGGCTAATCTATCTTTTGTTAAACGTCACAACCAGTTAGCATTTTTGGAAAAGTCTGAGGATAATTGATGCGTGCGATGTGTCGTTGCGGTTTAGCAGTTTTAATGCCTAATCAAGTTTTAAATTTATATTTAGCCGACTTATCAATAACACACACACTTAACGAGCAGTGTACCCGGTCAGTATGAATATAATGGTAAGTAGAGTGTCGATCACTAAGAGTGGAACGTATTATCTAGTTATTCTAATCAGTATTTTAATATATTAAGTTAGCTATACAATCTAATCTAACGCAAGGGGGTTGGTTGCAATTTGGTTGCAATTTGGTTGCAATTAAATAATAAACTAAACCAATAGGCACGAATCAGCAAGTAGCACACACGTACACAGATAAATACTCGAGACAATAAGAGGGCTGTCCTTATGATAAGTAGTTTGTCACTTGTTTTATTGCTAGTGTTATATGAAGTGTATAGTTCGATGCAACGCACCGAGATTAAGTCCTTTCTCGTTGGTTCTAATCTTATCGGCGAGTAAACCCTTAATGATTACTTATGACTATCCTATTTATCTTTCTCCTACTTTTCTACAGACCATAGAATGCATAGGCGATCTAATAAATAGGCGAGGGCAGAGGCATGGCGACCCGATCAACGCTCAGCTAGCCACAGAGGTTATCAATGCACTAATAAAAGTCACCAATGACATCAACATATAAACTTTAATTAATGAGAAAGCAGTTTTAAGGGAGTGCAATCTTTCCGTTGTCACATTACACAAGCCACCAATCTTGATAAATTAAAGTTTACTAACACAATAAAACAAAACTACTTAATGAATTAAACACATGCAGCACCTTCTTACAGCTCTTGTATCTTTGATTTGGGTGTGTCTTGTGTCTGCTGCCTTGACTGAATTCGTCCTAGGTTTCTGGTCTTCGGTCTTCTGTTAAAACTTCGGAACTCTTAATTCGTCTGGTCTTTGGGGTATTTATAGTTTCTGTCTGAGGGTAAGATGCGGCGCATCTAGTAAGTAGATGCGGCGCATGTACTTAACTTCGCGTGGGGTCCAAGATTATAATATTCAGGAATATTCGTACACCGCCAGAAGATGCGGCGTATCTTCATCTTTGGATGCGGCGCATGTCCTCTTGTATCTTGGATCGTATCTGGTGAAATATTGATAGTGATGCGGCGCATGTCATAAGTGAGATGCGGCGCATCTGGAGCAGAATAGTCTTGATCTTGTGCATTTCGGTAGACTCTTAACTTCTTGCATGTTTTGCTCCATAATTAGTCCAAAATCGCCAAGTTTCACCAAATGCTTGTTTTCAACTGAGAATTACAAAAGTAAACGATTAAGTATCAATCCTCATACATAATATAATAAAACAAGTCAAATTAATAGGATAAATGATAGTAATAAAATGTACTTATTTGAGTTCATCAAATATCCCCCCACTTGAACTTTACTTGTCCCCAAGTAAACCTTAGAATTAATCTTATGAAAATGTATCCTAAAGATGTTAGGATTTATTTTTATATTTAAGCATGTATTCGTCTTTGCCATAATCACACAACCAAACACTTAACGAATTAGAAGTAGAATAAAATATTTCGATAAAAGCAAATCTAATCGTTTAACTGTCCAGTCGCGACGAATATTCTATCATAAGCTTGGCAAGTATACACATCTCCCCCACTAAAGCAAAGGAATAACAAGTCTAAAGCGGTAAAAAGGGTTTTTAGGCTTAAGGGTTAATTATTCTTAATCTCTATCGATCTCAAATTCCAGAAAAGGCGACAAAATCACAAATACATGATCGAATCCACGAACACGATACTTGCAATTGCTCAAATCCTTAACTCGAATAGGCTAAAGATAGGTCCAAACTTCACCAATAATAATATATCAAAAAGGGCGACAAAATCATAAATACATAGCCGAATCCACGACTACGATACTTAAGATTGCTCAAATCTCTAATCTCAATAAATCAAAGGTTTGGTTGGATAAACAATAATAAAGGGTATGGATAATTTTTTGGGATATAAATTGGTGTAAAATGAAAAATAAACAAAACAAATAAATTAAAATCCTAAGTGTGGTTAATCACTATCCCAACCATCCCATGAATAAGACTCATATCATTGAATAACTCACGCTTTAACACTTGAAACACACGCTTTTGGTAGACACGAATTATACTCAACATGATCTTAATAAAAGAATAAACCTTAGTTGACGTTTCCATAACTGCCAACTCCCATTCAATCCATGGATATAGTACAACAAATAGTGGTGATATCGACCACTTAATACAAAACTTTACATCGTTGGTTTAATCAAACATCCAACTCTTCTTTTTCTTTTCTTATATTTTCGATTTTTTTTTTTTTTTTTTTTTTTTTTTTTTTTTTTTTTTTTTTTTTTTAACTTTAACAAAGATGTGTAAAATTTCACCACATCACTAAAACAATAATTCTGGATAATTTTTCCATACATTTCATAACTTCAGAAATAACGGTAATAGTGAAAGTAGTAAACACACGAAAAATAAACTCAAAGATATACAATATTTACTTTCACTCCAATCGCATTGTGCAATTTCCCGACCTAACCATAGATAATGAATTACGCACACGAACACAGGTAATGTAAGGAAACACACTTTGCCTATAGCAATTAACCAACCACGGACTTTAATCTACAGGGTAGGCTAAGGTGTAAGGGTGTAGCGAAACATTTTAACAAAGGTGTAAGAAACGAAAGGAATGGCTCTGAGTGTTTTTCTAGGGGTATCTTACTCTAAAAATGAGAGTAACAAAAAGGTTTATACGGGGGTTAACTAACCAGTGTAGTTAGCTAATAACACATAACATATAAAGGCTATTTGGGTGTAATCCTAGAAATTTACCAATTTAGACAAGTCATTCCAATTATATAAATAATACTCATTATGGTGGTCTCGAATAGTATACAAGCCAAGTTCTAAAGTTTACAAGTCACCGGCACACTCATAGATTTGTGAGTTTTGAAAAATCACAATTTTTGAAAATAACGTCATGTGTGCAGCTATGCAACTTAGACTTTAAACAAAAACATGCTAAAAAATTTTAAATTTTGATATATTAAGCACATTTTAAGCATATTTTGAAAAGTTTAGGACAAGTAAGTGTTAAGTGTTCTAATTCTCCAATCCCCCCACTTAAGTTAAACAACGTCCTCGTTGTTTGTATAAAAGGTTAAAAACTGGAAAATAAAAGAATTAGAACAGAAAAACTCCCCTGAGATTTGCTCGGTATGATCCTCCATTAGTATTAGAGCAAAAATCATCTTTCTTGTGGATTAGAACGTTTAAGCTTCATATTCGATGTATCCACAGGAAATGCAAGAATCTATAATACCACCAAGGCTTCAAAACACACCTAAGATAAGAAAGGTTCAAACTTGCATAATACATTAGTAGTTAGGTAAAAATAAAACATAAAAATTAAAAATGAAAATCATCAGGTCAGTCGATGCGCCGTATCTTATGGAAGAAGATACCCGTATCGAGCCTGCAATAAATACGGATCAGAATAAAAGATGCACCGCATCCTTAACCAGGGATGCGCCGCATTTAAAATAAACTGATAAAAAGTTTTAAATTCGAAAATAAAAATGCAGAAAAGTAAAGATATGACCATTGCAGGAGATGCGTCGCATCTCAGGATTGAGATGCGCTGTATCCTCTGTGGCCTGACTGACTCGATACAAACAGAAAATTAAAAGATAAATCCGGGTTGTCTCCCGGTAAGCACTTGTCTTTATTCCAGAGTCTTCAAGTTAGACTCACGTTCAGCTCTTTATTCCAGTTTGGGACACACATCGAGTGTGTGTGTGTATTTGACAATTGCTCCATAACTTCATCAGGTCAGTCGATACGCCGTATCTTGTAGAGGAAGATACGCCGTATCGATCCAGGAATAAATACGGAATAAGACAAAATATGGGATAGGATGCGTCGCATCTGTTTTACCAGATGCGGCGCATGTATTTACCAAACAGACTGTTGGCAGTCTGTTGTAATATGGCTCATTCCACCGTTTATCTCTCACGTCCTCTCGTACTCTCATGTTGAACTTAATGCCAGTCTTCAACAGATATAACAAGAAGCATAAACTGGAGCATTAGATATACAGATGTTAGTAATAATAAGTACAGTCCCAAAAGAATATAAGTAATGTACGAAGAAACGTGTCCGTAATGAAAATGCAAAGAGTGGTCAAACTGTAGGCTGGTCGGGGGTCACATCATCTGATTGGGCTCCTGAAGTACTAGCTCCGTCAGTCCTACGGCGAACCCTGCGCTCGTATGTGGTCATCCCTCTGACATAAGCACCATCTGGAAGGTAGTGGCTGACCCCATGAAGAGTCATCACCCTACTGACACCGTCGACTAACCAGCTCGTATCTCTCCTCACTCCAGCAAGCTCAACCCTCTGTGCCTCGAGACCCTCTCTCAATGACCTAACCTCAAACTCCATTCTCTCGACTCTCTGTCCAATAGTGCGGGGAGCTGGTGGTGCTGGTGGTGCTGGTGCATGTACTTCCTCCTGAGCAGGAGCAGCAGCTGGGGCTGCCTGAGCATCCCCCTGCTCCAGCTCAGCAGGCCTAGATGGTCCTAATGGTGCCCAGAAGTATCTACCCATCATCTCCTCGCATATCCAAAGCCTAGTCGCAAGGTAGTCTGCATCCATACCAGGTAATCTAGCTACATCAATCGGGAGATCAGCGGGAATCTCATCACCTAATACCCCAAAGTGCCTAGCAAGACGAGAGACAAAATGACCCCCAGTCATCTGGCTCCTGCCATCTCTTCCTGGAGCAACCCTGTGTAAATAATGCGCTAAGAAGTGAGGGATGTTCACCACAGCTCCCTCGTCCATGCTCCGTAAGAGAAAAAGATCCAAAGTAGTCACTTTCTCAGGGGATTGTCCCCTCCCGGCAATAGTCAGGGCGATCAGACGATGACAAAGCCTCCTCAATGGCTCCCTAATCAATGTGTATGAAGGAGTGGTGGTGGCTGAATCACCCCCAGATGAAATCTCAACCCAATAATCTCCTAACTCCCCACGATCCGAAACAACCCTAAGACTGTCAGCCCAGTAATCAGCAAAACCTGGGGATGCCATCTCTGCTGTAGTGTGCAATCCGAGAGCTAGTATGAACTGTCCCATGGACATCCTTCGCTCAAAACCACCCAGTCTGAATACCAAAGTGTCAAATGTGTCAAGACCCAGATCAGTCTCCCTGTAGTGTATAGTGCAGAAAAACTCCAACATCAAAACCTTTATCAACGGTTCCTCAATCCTAAACAACCTTTCCCAGGCGTAAGACCTGAATAAAACCTGCCCTTCCCCATTTTTGTGTATCATCTCTAATCTAGTTCGTAATTCCTCAGCAGCGTTACCATCATCAATATTCCTGATACTGTCAAAATCCAAAATTGGAACACTGAATACCTTCCTCTGATAAAACTTTCTAAGTCTAGTCATATAATCATCAACGGCGCCCTGTGTTAGTCCCATTGTTTCAAAACGAAGCCATGGGTGTCTACGGGCGGCAACTGGTAACGCCATCTGCAACAAATTTTCAAAGTTAATAAGCAGTCTGCAAGAAAGGTGTATACGGCGCATCTGATTTAATCAGTGCGGCGTATATGCATGAAATATAAGAGATGCAGAGCAAGAGATGAGATACGGCGTATGTAGATGCGTCGTATCTAGATTAAGTAATACGGCGTATCTTAAGTTTTTATTAATTTGGAAATATTTCGTTACGCCGCTTCAATCAACCTAGATGCGCCGCATCTAAAAGCACATCAGTATAAATAAAGGGGATCAGGCAGGCTTTTCAAGAATCCGTATCCGTGACGTAAACTCCCACTAGATATCACAGTATCATTTACTCCTTATATCAGTTCTAATAGCTCATTACATTTTACTAATCCACCTTCCCGCTAAATATTCAAAATCGAATTCATTTAGCAAATTTTCGGTCAAATCAAACTAGGCTAGAAATTCGATGATTTACGCAAGTTAAACATGGGGAAGATCATCTATTACAAGTCCTAATCATATCTCTATATCATTTAAGCACAAATCGAATTAATCATATAAACCCTAATTTTCGTATTAACCAAGATTAAATCGAAATTGAGTAATTACCTTAATTTGATGATTAGGTGATGAATTATAGATCGGATTAGAGGTGGATTAAAGAAAAAATGATCGGAATTAGAGTATAACTTCAGTGTGTGTAAGTTCTTAACTGTGTGAGTTTATGCGGTAAAGATTTTAGATCCGGCGCATTCCCGTCGTATTTATAGGGCAAAAAGATGCGCCGTATTGAAAAATTGGGATGCGCCGTATCTATTTAATCTCGTTGACTAGTCAATGAATCCTAGTTGGTCAGAGATACGGCGCTTTGGATAATTGGATCCGCCGTATCGCTATATTAGTGAACGAAATTTAGATGAGGAACGTACCTTGGCCTCCGCAACACGATTCTTTATACATCAAATTGGGGTAAAACGGCTATACCATATGATGTAATTTAATTCAAAGTAAAAGCAATAGGCATAAACGTATTATTAATGATTGTAATCTTATTGTTTAGTGGATAAGGATTTATTCCGAGGTTAGGAACAAATATCGTTATTAAGCATACAAAATTAAGATTACAATTTGAATCAGACGTATAATATGGATAATAAAATTGAGATTATATTGTAGAGAACTTCCCTTTGGGCAGGTTGAATAATCGAAGAGGTTACGTTTGATTACTCCAGCTAGCTTCTCTCGGGTTGGTTCAGAATGTAATCTTTCATGGTGATGCTTGAATCATCCTTTATCCTGAAAATAAACAACTTGCACACGAGAGTAGCGGGCCGATCAAAGTAAATATCAAAAATCAACTATATTTATCAAATTATATTCGTCGTATTAACAAAAGTTAATGCGCCGTATTTTCGTTACGTTTCAAAATATAAGATTTTTGATTCAGAAGATACGCCGTATCGACAGAGATCGATGCGTCGTATCTGTTTAATAATTCGAAAACTGTTTTTAATTAAAATAATAGATACGCCGTATCTGCTGAAGCAGATGCGTCGTATATCGTTAACGTTTAGAAATTTTTTTTTATCAAAAACAGATACGCCGTAACTTGGGGAAAAGATGCGTCGTATCGAATTAATTAAACGCGTTGTATTTTATAAAAAATTGAACGCAATACGCCGTATCCGAGAGATCAGATGCGCCGTATCGTTCGATTTAGCTCAGTACAACGATAGCAGAAAACAAAAAATACGAAAAATTAAAACAAATAAAAACACACGAACATAAACACAAACAAAAGCAAACAAATAACACACAAAAACAGAAAATATGCAAAATAATACAATGAATGCAAATTAATCTAATACACAACAGAATTAGCGGTTAGATAAAAAAAATTAAAAACCTAATTAAAATACTAATCAAAATAACAGATAATAACAATTCACTCCCCGGCAGCGGCGCCAAAAACTTGATGCGTGCGATGTGTCGTTGCGGTTTAGCAGTTTTAATGCCTAATCAAGTTTTAAATTTATATTTAGCCGACTTATCAATAACACACACACTTAACGAGCAGTGTACCCGGTCAGTATGAATATAATGGTAAGTAGAGTGTCGATCACTAAGAGTGGAACGTATTATCTAGTTATTCTAATCAGTATTTTTATATATTAAGTTAGCTATACAACATAATCTAACGCAAGGGGGTTCAGCCTGAGAGACTGGCACGATTTGGTTGCAATTAAATAATAAACTAAACCAATAGGCACGAATCAGCAAGTAGCACACACGTACACAGATAAATACTCGAGACAATAAGAGGGCTGTCCTTATGATAAGTAGTTTGTCACTTGTTTTATTGCTAGTGTTATATGAAGTGTATAGTTCGATGCAACGCACCGAGATTAAGTCCTTTCTCGTTGGTTCTAATCTTATCGGCGAGTAAACCCTTAATGATTACTTATGACTATCCTATTTATCTTTCTCCTACTTTTCTACAGACCATAGAATGCATAGGCGATCTAATAAATAGGCGAGGGCAGAGGCATGGCGACCCGATCAACGCTCAGCTAGCCACAGAGGTTATCAATGCACTAATAAAAGTCACCAATGACATAAACATATAAACTTTAATTAATGAGAAAGCAGTTTTAAGGGAGTGCAATCTTTCCGTTGTCACATTACATAAGCCACCAATCTTGATGAATTAAAGTTTACTAACACAATAAAACAAAACTACTTAATGAATTAAACACATGCAGCACCTTCTTACAGCTCTTGTATCTTTGATTTGAGTGTGTCTTGTGCTGCTGCCTTGACTGAATTCGTCCTAGGTTTCTGGTCTTCGGTTAAAACTTCGGAACTCTTAATTCGTCTGGTCTTTGGGGTATTTATAGTTTCTGTCTGAGGGTAAGATGCGGCGCATCTAGTAAGTAGATGCGGCGCATGTACTTAACTTCGCGTGGGGTCCAAGATTATAATATTCAGGAATATTCGTACACCGCCAGAAGATACGGCGTATCTTCATCTTTGGATGCGGCGCATGTCCTCTTGTATCTTGGATCGTATCTGGTGAAAATGATAGTGATGCGGCGCATGTCATAAGTGAGATGCGGCGCATCTGGAGCAGAATAGTCTTGATCTTGTGCATTTCGGTAGACTCTTAACTTCTTGCATGTTTTGCTCCATAATTAGTCCAAAATCGCCAAGTTTCACCAAATGCTTGTTTTCAACTGAGAATTACAAAAGTAAACGATTAAGTATCAATCCTCATACATAATATAATAAAACAAGTCAAATTAATAGGATAAATGATAGTAATAAAATGTACTTATTTGAGTTCATCAATAATGCATCTTTTCATCAAATAGTGGACTTTTTAAATGATTCTTACATCAGGTTTGCTTTACTTGTAAATCCCACTATTTATGAATCACAAATTTTACAATTTTGGCAAACAGCTAAAGTTAAAACTTCTGAAAATGGGGACCAAAGGATAAAAGCCAAAGTGGATGGCAAAACCTTGACTCTTACTGAGTCATCCATTAGAAGACATCTTCATTTGGATGATTCAGATGGTATTAGTCAATTGCCTGATACTGAAATTTTTAAAAATTTGGAAAGAATGGGGTATAATGTTGATTCTACTAAACTCACTTTTCTTAAAAAGCATTTTACCCCACAATGGAGATTTTTGATTCATACAATCCTTCATTGTTTAAGCCAAAAGAAAACCTCATGGGAGCAATTTAGTGGTAACATGGCTACAGCTCTCATTTGCTTGGCAACAAACAGAAAATTCAATTTTTCCAAACATATTTTTGAAGGATTGGTTAAAAATGTGGATAGCCAAACAAAGTTTTTGATGTATCCCAGATTTATTCAATGCATCATCACAAAATCAAAACATTTGTTACTTCCCCCACACTCTCTTTATGAAACACCAAAACTTTCACACAAGGTGTTTTCAAACATGAAAATTGGTTTCAATGGGGAAGAAATACCACTTTTTGATGAAATGTTACCACAACATGCTGAAGAACCAACACCATCATCTGAATCACCATCATCAAGTTCTTCACCTGGTTACATATCACCAACTCATCTTTCATCACCAATCCCATCACCACTACCATCTGTAACACCACCATCACCATCACATCATGTCTCACCATCCCAATCACCTCCACATCAAAGTCTGGATTCTCAGACAGTGAAAGAACTAAAAGAGAAGGTGCAGCTCTTGGAAAATGCTCTTAAAAGTCAGAACACAAAATTTTCTGAGATCAACATCAAGTTAGTTAAGAGGGTTAAGAAATTGGAGAATGATGTGAAGCTGCTGAAGGGTAAAAGATCTTCAAAACTGGTTTTATCTAGTTCTTCAAGATCAGATGCTGAAAGTTTGGGTCACTCTTCCAAAAAGGGGAGGATGGATAGTTCAGAAGCTGAAGAGGAGGCTCAATTTCATTTTCATGAAGGAACTCAGGTATATGATGAAGAGCCTGCTGGTGCAGAGCAAGAGCCTGCTAGTTTAAAAGAGCCTGCTGAAGCAGAGCAAGAGCCTGCTAGGATTGAGAGGCTGTTGGCTATGGATTATAAAGGGTCTGCTGAGCATGTCTACAAAAGAAAGAGGGAATCACAGCCTCAGGGGAGGTTGTTTGTTCAAGGAAAGGTATATGTTGATGATGAACAATCTGCTGCTCCATCTCAAGAACCTACACCAAAAGATAAGGGCAAGAAAGTTATGGTTGAAGATGAACCTAAGCCCAAAAGGTTGAAGAAAACATAGCAAGTGCAGATGGACTTAGATGAGGAAGTCTCCAAAAGGCTTCATGAAGAAGAAAAGCAAAAGGCTTTAGAAGCTTCAAGACTGCTTGCAGAAATGCAAGAGCAAAAAGATGCTGCTCAAATTCTTCTTGACTCTCAAGCTGCTCAGGAAACATTTGATGCTCAGATGCAATGGATTATTGCCAATGATCGAATTGTGAGAGGTCAGGCTTCCATAATTATGGATGATCAGAATCTTAACACTGAAGAGAAAACAGCAGAGCTTGAAACCTTTATCAACAACAAATATAGAGAAGCAGCTCTGGAAAACATTTTTCAAAAGATTCAAGAAAGTCAGAAGAGAGGTTTTAAGGTGGGCTCATCTCCAAAAGATCAAGTGAATTTCATGAAGAAGTTTCTAAGAAATCAAGCAAATTGGACTGAATCTCAACTGAAGAAGAAATCTCCTGAAGAAATTCATTTCCTTTACCTGAATGCCTACAAGACATGTTACTACAAGATCTCATCTGATGCAAAGCCTTCAATGAAAAAGAAAGATGCTCAAAAGAAACAAGAAGCAAAATTGGATCCAGAGCAAGTAAGTAAAATGTTAATTGCTTTACCAACAATTATACATGCTGATCCAATTAGGTCTAGACACCCTACTATTGATTGGGAAATTCACCATGATAGATCAGGAAAGTCATGGAAAATAACCAGGGTTGAGGGACAAGCTGCTATCTTTAAAAACTTTGAGAATCTAATAAGAGCATGTGATAGAGCTGACTTAGAAGAATTGTGGAATCTAGTTCAAATCAGGCTAGACACAAATTCTAACACTGATGTTAAGGAACAAGAACTTTGGGTAGAGTTCAATAGGATGTATGATCCAAATCCTAAAGATGTTCATTGGAAGTTTCCATATCATGATTCTACAACAACATGGGAATTTCTAAGTCTTAGCAGTGTTCATCATCTTTTTACACAAAGTGGGATTGAGCTCTTTATGTTGGCTGAAAAAGAGTATCCTCTGAGCTATGAAGTTCTTACAACTATGATTTCCAAGAGGTTAAGATGTGATAAAGATGAAGAAAAGTTAGAAGTTGTTCAAAGTTTGATGATGAGCATTTTTGAGCAATGTGAAAGAAAAAGGAAGAATAGAGAGTAAAGTTTTTGGAAGAGTTCCCTCAGATCCTCAAGGTATGGATTTTATTCATAAGAAACTTGTGTATTTTAAAGGAAATAACAAGTTTAGGGGAGGATTGTTGGGAATAAAATGTTCAAGTCAAAGAGCCTGCCAGATGAAGTATTGAGCCTGCTAGTTGATTTTGAAGAAGTTGAAGATAAACTAACAGTACCTTCTGGGTGAGAAGGTACTGCTAGTTAAAGAAGGTCCTGCCCAGTTGAATGTCAAGTTTATAGATATTTATTTGTAGATATTTAGTTGTATTATTAGTCTTTGTACAATGTAATACGTTAAGTAAAAGTAGTTCAGTCTTCCATGTTGTGCAGAAGATTATACTGAGTGATTTACATTGGAAGTTGTAAATAGTAGGCTAGAAAAGTCCAAGTATTCTATTATATTGCTCAACTTGACAACATGTAAAAGGGTTCCTTATCCTATAAAAGGAACCCTTAGTCACCACTTTTGACATATCTCTTCAACTAATAATCTTTGTAATATCCAAAAACAAAACAACCTCTCTAGTAACTTAGTTACAAATTCACAAATCCTTAACAAACCAAAGATTCAAGGTTACTTTTGTAATCCTGGTGATAGTTAGATCATCCGTATTATTTCATCAATAATATTGAATCGTTTTGTGTTACTAAAGTTGTGTTCATTGTTCATTATAACTCACGTTTACATATTCACCACCTTTGTTTCTTTTAAGTGTGTTATAGTAAATTCCGCGTACTAAAGCACATTCATTCCTAAATATCCCAAACACATTATTAAGATAAACATCCCAAGTGTTTGTTTAATCCTTCACAGTTTCCTTAGGATTATATCTAGCACGCTTAACGGTTTTTGCGAATAATGATAGCTTTAGTAGAGTTATTAGCCTTTTTAACATTTTACGATCTTGACAGTTATACGCAGTGAGAAGAAAACGGTACTACAATGTTGTGTTAGAAATGATGTGTATGTTAGTCTAGTTTATTATGTCTCTGCAACCTGAGTTTCTTTCTGTCATTGGTGACATTTAATGTTTTATTTATGGCTTTTCGCAATATCAATTGGCGATTATGGAGCAGAAGAAGGCAGATGAAAGAATGTTGAAGTTAGCCGAGGATCAGAATTTCTGTTGTACTCTTTTCTCAGTTATTTGATATGTTTTTTCTTGATGTATTTACACTTTAGGTTTCTTTTTATCGGTTATTTGGTATGTTTTTGCTTACTATTTTTGTACTTTAGGTTTCTTCACTTGACCTGTAAGTTTTGTTGTTGTATTTGATAATAGGAATGTTCGGAAAATTAGTTGATGTAGGCTGAATGTGTTGAGAAAAAAAATTATTTTGGTGACATTCACTATTCATCTTTAAAAAAAATACATTTTAGCGTACTGCTTGTGACTGCGACTGGTCATGGGCTTATTAGTTACATAAGTTCGCTATTAACAAGTGGTATCGTATGCATATTTCATAGTTGTTGGGTGCTATTTTTTTGGTGTCTGCAGAATGAAATGATGTCTATATCTGTTGCGTATATGTTATACTGATGATTTCATAGGTGTTACTGACAAAAATAAGAAGCAGGGTATTTAGTTTAGAATCCTATGTGTCTGCTTTAGTTTTTATTTATCATATGGGGAGGATGTGCTGTTGTATAAAGTGGGCTTGATAGGAGATGTGCAGATCTAATCATCCTTTGTGCTAAATGTGCTTCGATGTAGTTTTCGAATCGTCTTTATAGTTCTAGTTGCTTACAGATTTGTTCTTATATGTCAGTTCGTGTTTTCAGATTTAAATGACATAGGATGTGGTCATTATTGCTAATTTCTTTAATGAATTTATGGGTTCGTCTTTGTGTTTATTTAATGTTTGTGATATCTCTGGAGTCTGTTATCTGGTCGTTTCACAGGTTATCAATGATCCCTCCTTATATATGAATTCGTGTTTTCATGTTTCTAATAGTGTTGTCATTGTCGGAGCTCTGTACACGGCCCAGGTCAATGTTTTCACGCAACAGACCTTCTGGTCATCATGTTATTCAGTATTGCTCTACCATCTTTTTGTTCAGGAGCTGCACCACAAGAACATATACAAAATATAAAACTGTCATTTCAGTTTGTTTTAATTTCTCAAATGTGTTAAAGTTGTAAGAACTTTACATAAATGAATTATTTCATGGTTATATGAACGTCTCATCAGCATTGTATTTTGGTTTATTTTTGGTTTGTATGCTATTCTTGGATTTGTGGATATGTGTTTGTAATTCTTTAATGGAAAGTGATTGACACACTCCCAATTATAAAATTGCCATTTTAGTTTGTTTTTTAGTTTTCAAATGTGTTAAAATAGAGTTGTCATTTAAGTAAGAGAAGAAAAGATTTGGATAAATCTTAAGTGCTTTTTGTAAATATAAATAAAAATTGTAAGAACTTTACGTAAATGAATTATTTCAAGGCTATATGAATTTCTCATCAGCATTGTATTTTGGTTTCTTTTTGGTTTGTATGCTATTCTTGGATTTGTGGATATATGTTTGTAATTCTTTAAATAGGTAAGCCTATCTCGAGTGAGAAAAAATTTGACGGTTCCGGTGTTTATGATATTATCGTTTACAAATCCAACTATCGCAACGCTATCGTGTGGTAGCACTCCGCCGCAATGCGCGGGTTGAAACCTTGTTACCAAATAAGTCAAATACCCTAGTGCATTTACCGGATTGGACCTAAATTTCTCCACTTACAAATCTGGACCATCGGTTCGATCGCCCTTCCAACCTGACACAGTGAAACGCGTTGCCAACACTTTCTTATTGGTCAACATTAAATATTAAATCAATAATAAAATAAAATATTTAACTGGTGTCCCTCAGTTTTCCCATAGATCTTTCCTAGCACTACCTTTTGTACGATTAAGTATTTTAATTTTTGATGACTATACCAACTCATCTTCAAGAATAAACACACACATTCATCTTCAAGAACACAAATTCAAAACCAAATGAACACACATTAAGCATACCTTTTCTATTAAAATAAACTACTCGGTTTCTAGCACACTCTCTACTGACACTTTAATTATTTCTGATCATCCACCGGCGAAACTCTCCATCACCGTCACCATCTTTACAGTCGAAACACGGCGGCCCAAACAACAAGCAATATATCACCTAAGGATCGGCTAGCTAGTCACCTAAGGACCTAGTCGCTCCAAGTCAGGGTCGCCTAAGGGTCGTGTCGCCTACAATAGGTCGCCTAAGGACCTAGTCGCTCCAAGTTAGGGTCTGGTGTGTGTCAACCTAAGGGCCGCGGTCGCCTAAAATAGGTCGCTTAAGGACCTAGTCGCTCCAAGTTAGGGTCTGGGTGTCAAGTTATATATATCTTTACATTATATATAACAGGAGGCGTTACACGTAGATAATGCCACATAATCAATTTAATGCCACCTCAATGCCACATAATTAATTTTAATGCCACCTAAGCAAGCCTTTTCCATTAAAGGAAATTGGTTTAAAAAATATGACACAAATGAGAATCGAACCCTGATCTTGCACAAGAACAACCAACAATCCAACCGGTGGACCAAGCCATTTTTTGTGTTAAACATTGGAAAACAAAGATGTCATGCTTAAAGATTCAGCACAATCTAAACAAAGGCAATAAAACATAAATCATTCGACCTCTAATTTTTGCCCTACCCGCCATTTTCGCCGCCTCCAAAAACAAACGGATATTCAAGATCTCTCATCAAATCCTTAAACACAAGTCCACCGAATGATCTCTTGATTTAACCCTAATATGCAATGCTTCATTACTTATCAATCAAATTCGAAAACCGCTTAATCATTCGGTTCTTCATGTTGATGGTAAATAAGTAGTTTACAACTTTTTGATTTTTAATGTTTTTGTGATAATACCATTTGGCTTAATTTCATATATCATTCAGATTTATAATGCTATATAGTTCGTGAAATTGAAAGAAAAGGTTTCGTTGTAAATAATCTTATGTGTGGCTTCCATTGTTTCACTAAATCGCATAAACCTCAGTTTCCTTCACTATTTTACTGCAACTTTGAACATCAACCATGAACCCTCTCACAGAAAATCAATCAAAGAATATCTTTCACTGGGATTAAGATCCCTAACTTATTCAAAACACACACACATAAACACACACCAATAGTTTCAAATGTTTCACACCATGAAGGTAAGATTTGAGTGCAAATACGATTTTTTTTTTTTTTTTTTTTTTTTTATAGAATCTTGAAACCGAACTTATTTTTTTAAAGATTTTAGGTGAAGATTAGTATAATTTTTTTTATTTTTATTGATGGGTTTGTTGAATTTCAATAGGTTTTTTTTTTATGGATTAATTTGATTGTATTAATGATAGGTTGCTATGATTAATATTACTTTGATTGTGTTAATGATAGAGCAATGGCAGCAAGATATGAAGTCCAAGGCTGAAGAAGGAACAAAGCTGCAACCATGGTTCAAGTACTACATTTGAAATAATATCTGTATGTCCAGAATACTCACACAGATATGTAAGTGTAATAGACTACATTGCATAAATATGTGGTTTTTATGTTAGTGCCAATTTTGCTTTTATGAAAATAATAATGATACTATCTGAATCCAAAAAATAAGGTGGATAACAGGTCTACGATTTTAGTTTATTGGAAGGTGTTTGTTTAAGCTTATCTTAGGGCTTCCGAGCTTATTTGATCTATGGTTTTAATTGAAGGCAGGCAAAAAGTTCAGCTTCGTCTTTCAAATATCGGCGAACCACACATACGAGGTAAATTGACAGAAGCTGCAGGAATGCTACCTGCTGAGACATTTTTTTTAAAATCGGAAATGAATGTTGAAGCTATCTTATTGTATATTCATGAACCGATAAAGGTTGTCTGCTATTTTTTTGGTATTTTTTAAGCAGGTCACATGACACTTGACCAAGGGAGTGACGAATGAGGTTTGGCAATGGTTACTGAGGATTTTGCTTTAGTTTCTCACAATGATCGCAAGAACCCATACGTAAGTTATTTTAAATGTGTCTTATTTGAAGCTAATTATTAAACGTGTTTAACCCATTAAAGATAAAAAAAAAAAGGTTTACTGAATTGGCCCATTAATTCCAAAGAATTATGGAAGAAACCCGAAGTGAACAAAAGCAGGGCACCAATGCTTCAGCCCATATGTTATATGTATACCTGCGCTAATCTCGATACATAAAATGGTACCAATTTTATAACCCATATTGTTCTATATATTACTTGAATTTCTGTGACCCTTTTTTGGTAGCTCATATTCCTTTGGAACGTCAGTTAACACCAGGTATAAAAACCATCAAATGTTATGGGGAATGTGGGTGTTTAATACTCCATGAGATGTGAAGCATCTCAATATTCAGTAAACACCAGGTAGAAACCATAAAATTTCAAAGATTCAAGTTGTCGAACTGTTATATTCACAAACAAACATGTGGACCCTGATGCTACATATGTTTGCATCATGTTAGATCTTTTGAGTAAGGTTACTTCAGTTCATGATTGATTATTGGCTTTTTGAAGGCTGAGATAGCACTCGACCCTGTTACTGAGTTAATAAGTCTTGCAAATGGATATGGTTTTAAACATTTTTTTTTCTAAATTATTCAGGCGGTGTTATTTTATTTATTTATTTATTTATTTTTGTGTGTGCAGGTAATGCAATGGTAATGCCACATCCGAACTTAGGACAAATGCGTTTGTGTATGTGTGTTAAAAAGTTCAGCCTCACAATGGATGCCTTAAAATGTACACTCTACAAGTATCCGTTATAAAATTATAATGTAGTATTGCAGTACCTAAACTTATGACAAATGCATTTGCGTGTATGTAGACTCTACGAGTAGGGTCTGAGGTGGTTTTAGAAATTTCGCTTCCTTCGGTATATCCAAGGCACACAATTCTCAGGATTTACTGAATGTTAGTTTCTCTTAAACTGAATCATAGGTTTTTTACTTTGATATTCTGAAATTGAGTTGACAGAAGAAATCAGTCTTAGTTTTTTTTGCTATATAACTTATCCATTGTTCATTTAACTACAGGGTGATGATGAATCAACAACCTTTTTCAACGCGCACGCTGAATGCTCATACCACGCCCGTCAATGGTTAAATCTTGACTATTGTATCGATTACATATGTGCTTTACCACATTCATTTTTGGTGATATTGACATATCGTATTATTTTTTTTTGTTTTTTACAAACAGTTTGAGGCCTGATGCTAATCAGCGCCATGTTGATGAAAATAAGCCTTCTGAGGTTAGTCCTAATACTATATGGGGAAGATAAATAGTTAGTTCCTTAACGATTGGCAATCACATAGAGAATCTCAGTTTGTAGGTAACAAAAATGATAACACCATAGTCAGTTATAAGTTTAAGGAGGTAAATTGGGTGGGTTGGGTAACGGGTCAAAATGGGAAGTTCATTGGTATGGTTTGAAACAAGTCAGGTTAGGTCGCCCGAAATATTTTTTTTCCGTTTTTTGATGAATGATTACTGAGTCAACTATTACAAACTTATTTCTTTCTGAGATTCAGGTTAGAAGTTGTTCATCTGGTAAGCAAAGGAGGACCCGTTTCCCCTCAAAATTCACCGACAAAAAGTTTATCCCTAGAATGCCCCTTCTAGCTGAAGAGGGATCTGAATCTCGTTCTATTAGGAGATCCATATCCACAGATAGAGGAACCCACCTAAAAACCAGAATCAAGCCTGATATACCCGACAATCCTGCAATCACAAAATCACAATATCCTACACGAGCTTTCATCAACAGATCGCTAGCCACATTACCTGTTTTACCCTCAACTGAGAATAAAAAAGGTTATTTGAGCTCACATGATAACTTTTCTGAAGCATTACATAATCATCCGAGGATTAATTCTAGGAAAGCTAATCATGAGCAAGAAGAAGAGCAATTTAAGCAAATGCTTAACGTTAGACATGGAGGCATAGGAAAAGTTAAGCTTGAGAATAATCAAGTGAAGGCAAAGAGTCAAGCGCCGGTTAAGATCCACAAGTCTGATCTTATACGGACTGTGTATTCTGATATGGATGCTGGTGAAACCATTGAAGAAGGTCGAAGAAGTGACTTTTCAGAGACGGAAAATGAGAATGGATCGACTAAGTTGCACATTCCAAATGGGATGAAAAAGCTTCAATGCAGCTCGTCAAAAAGCTCTCATAATGTGGAAGTCAGGTATTTTAAATCTCTTAGTTGTGGCTAACTATAGTCATTCTCACTCATGCTTATAATTATAAAAGTGTTGTTTGGGGTTGTTTTTGTATCTGAAAGGGGTTTTAATGGGTCAAATTGATATACGTCAACTGAAGGGATAATGGGTTAAACAGGTTGAAGGGCGCCCATGGTCTATATTTAAATGCATTTTTTAGCTGCCAATATTTTATGCATACGACTTCATAAATCACTTTACTAAAAAACTCAACCTGGGCGGTTTAACCAATACTAAAGAAGACCAGTTTCAACTTAACCTTCAAAAATACTACATTGCGACTTAACATCTATAATTCAATATTTCTGATCATCTGTTATAAAGTTTAATGTGGTCATCATCTGCGTGTTTTTACACACATGGAGGAAATAAAATCTCCTGATGTGGACATGTCAGTAATTTCGGATAAGGTATATGGGTTTCTTGCATTCTTAGGATCAGCTAGAGCAAAAAAAAAGGGGGCGCGGGTTGTGTAACAGGTCAAAGTCGATACACTCATTTTCATTTAGGGAGACAATCTTTATTGGGGCTAAACAGGTTGAACATTAGTCATTTGGTTTCAGTATTCGGTTCAAATCATAATTATATTAGAGGATTATTCTCAGTCGAAATATGTATATGTTTGAGGATATAGTTTTCAAACTTCATATGCACTGCTATGTTAATTTTCTTAGACCTTATATGATTTCTTTACATTCTTATGAGTTTTGTATCTGCATATGCACTGATATGCTTTTATTCTGTGACCTGCTATTGTTAATTTTCTTAGACCTGTAGTTGTTTCTAATTTTTGTAATGTGCCTTCATTACTCTACGTGCATAAAATGCAAGATATCCTCATACGATCTAATATATTCTTGACAGAATCGGTCAGGAGACGTTGATGGATGAAAATTTAGCTGATGATAAGATAGAGATTGAGTTGGCACCCGTAGCTGTGCAGTTGGCCTATGTACAGCTGGTAACAAGCACCATTTAAAGTTGAAACTTTCACCAAAACAGAAGGAATAAATCTTATTCACAACTGAATTTTCTTTTTGTAGATTATATATGTAATACCATCATTTTAAGCCTAGAAGAGTTGTAGTCCCGGTTTCGGTATATGGAAAGCCTGAAAAATAGTTTACGACAATTTGCAGATTCAATACAGAAATCCAGATACACTTTACATACCGATGATCGAGGCTAAGAAGGCTAGAGAGGATGTAGTGGTAATTAATCATTTAATAACAACCACTCACACCAACAAAATAGTATGAGCGCAATTGAAATTCCTGGGGAGTTATACATTTGTGTATTGATATGTTTTAAATGATACAGGGAGCTTTGGATAGTGGACTTGACATTCCTCACAGTGAAAAGAGGTTTGTTGGTTTCAGCAATGACAGAAAGAGCCTTGATGCTGATGTTCATCGCAAGTACATCTATGGAGGGCACGTCGCTGCTTACATGAAGGTGAGAACAATCTGTGAACATTATTTATGCTAACTATCTATAGTCGGATGGAGTAATATTCTGCAGGCTATGTTTTATCATCATTTTCTAATAATTTTCATGAATGTAAAACACGCTTTGAATGAAGATGAGCCAGAGAAGTACCAGACCCACTTTTCTGAATACATCAAGGCTGGGGTTGAACCAGACAACATTGAAGAGCTTTACAAGAAGGTTCATGCTGCCATTCGTGCTAACCCTAACCCCACCAGGATTGCAAGAGAGCCACCTGCAGAGAACAAGAGGTAATTATTTTGAAGATATTTTTTTTAGTTGTTACTCCTTTTGTGAAAAGGGCACCCATTAAAATGCTGGGTCATATATAAGCACGTGGGGCTACCATGAACCTTTCAAGAATCGATTATCAACTTTACGCAGATTATATATTTACGAGAGTAACTGTTATGTTTTAAGCAATTGATCTTTGAAATAGCAAGCAGAAACTGATAGGGGTCTTTGGAGTCAGTTTTAATTTTTCGATTCTGTGACTATATGATGAAAAGGGGTGTTTGGATTCAATTTTTTAAAATGGGTCTGTCATAGAGGTGTTTGGATTCACTTAAATACTACATATTTCATTTTCCTTTGAAATAGGAAGCATAAATTGATAGGGGTCTTTGGAGTCTGTTTTAATTTTTTGATTATGTGACTATATGATGAAAAGGGGTGTTTGGATTCAATTTTAAAAAATGGGTCTGTCATAGGGGCGTTTGGATTCACTTAAACAACTATAGATTTTTTAATATAGGACCGCTATTTAGAGAAAATACATTTAGACATTTGTTGAGAAGACTGCTAGACTTGAAAAAAGGTATTTAAATGTGTTTTCTTCGTGAGTGAATTCTTACTTGAGACCCCTTAATTGGTTCGTCTTCTTATACTAATATAACATGATTGTTATGTTCGAAAAAGTTACATATAAAATCTCTCATTTTACTCAATATGTAGTAGCAGATTATTAACTAAAAAGGTCAAATTGAGCTGACAAACTAAGGTCATCAAATCCCTCATTTATTGGCAACTTTGTGCAGCCGCATATCTACTCACCGGTTAGTCATGCACGAGTATAGCTTGGACAAGGATGAGCTTAAGAGATGCATGCAGGTATGTGGAAAAATGCTATGCTATGTGAATATAATCAAACAAAACAAATGATGGTTTAGTGAAGTGATTACCATTAAGTTTGATATGTGAATAGAATCAACCAAGACAAATGGGAAATTTTCAGTGTGGAAATAACATATGGAGTGTAGTAACGATATTATCTTGACAAGAGGACTAGCACCTTCATTTATACTACTTTGTTTAAATTATATCTTACTCAAATCCTATAGCCAGCATATTTAAATGAGTGATGCTATATCATTTTCCTATTTAAATACTACATATATTCTACAACTTGGCTCTTTTGATTTTTTAGCCTCTGTTTACACTTCCCTTAACCCTCACCCTCACAATATGTATATATGTGTGCCCATTTATTAAGTTCACGAGCTACTTACCATTTGTTTTGGTTGATTCTATGATTTCTTTGTATATAAGTAAATGTTAGGGGCGATCACTTCACTGCCTTCTATTCCTATATTTCATATTTGTAGGAGTTTAACCATGCATTAGGTAAACTAACTGTAACTGTAAATGCAGTGGGGACGTTGATGGAGTGATACGGGTCACATGCTCAAGGTACAATGCAAATAAGATGACGCTTCCTATCGTATAGAGACTTTGGTACCATGAAAATGAGGTATATAAAAAATAGATCTTTTATACCTGGATCACATGATTTAGTGACAGAACATACTAACAAACTAATGGTAGTAATAAATTAATGTGAATCTGATCTGACATGCTTGCCTATTGACGATTACCAGCTTCATGTATGTTGTGGAAAACATGACTGATAACTTAAAGCCTGCTTGAGTTGAGGCAACTGATGGTCATCAACGTCGTTGCTGCGATTACATGTATTCATCATCATCCAATCTTTCAGTTCCTTTTCACTTATCTGTCTTTTATTTTTAGATAATACCGTAATGTTTGTGCACTAGAGGTTGTCAATGATGGTTCTTGGACGGGAAACCTATGTTTTAAACTTCAGATGAGATGGCCAATGTGAGAAGGTGCGTATCCTTAGATGGTTCAGTGCCTTGGTTCAGCCGTTCAGTGGCTTGGTTCAGTGTCACGCTGAATAACTTCGTCACATAAAACAGATGGGCTGCTCATTCTATATGGAATTCCACTAGATATTATATATGTTAAATATAATACATGCTTTACGATTCAGTGGTTAAAGTATGTTTGTTTTTCATATGTATTAGACACTGAATATATATCCCCATTTACCATCCTACAACCTTATTTTATTGTCATCACCAACTTTTGATTCTAAAACAGCAAGGGGAATTGAGAAAAGGCCCACTACAACGGCGCAACTGTTTCTTAACAACCATCGATACCCGGCCTCCCCGGTTTACCTCTAGCAGCACCATCAACATTAAACTTTAAAGAACCCGCTACGGGACCAATGCAGATTGTGAATTTGTAATCGTTTAGGGAACCTTTATAAAGCTCTAATTATGTAGATATTCATTTCAACTCATTATATTGATTATTTGTTACATAGTTTTTAATTGAGGATAGCTTGACTACAATTTTTGTAGCCAATTGGCTACAATCCTTCACAAAAAATACACAACCAATAAATCAGGGACCACATCACATAAAATACACAACCAAGAATCAGGGACCCACAGAAAAGAATCAGGGACCCACAAAAAGAATGAGAGACTCACATTTATAGCACAAAATTGTAGCCAATTGGCTACAAAAAATTGTAGCTAATATATTTCCTTCTTAATTGATTTTGTGACCATATGTTTTGTCCTTCTTATATACTATTGTTATTTATGAAATTCAGTGAATATGATCGGATAATTGTTGCAGCAAATTGACTGTCTTCACAGCCAAACTGTTATGGAACTCATGGGAGGAGTTAGAAGTCAATTGACTAAACTTATAACCGGCATCGGTTCACAAGATTTAGCTCCAATAAGGTTGAGTTTATCTCATAGTTTGTATCGACACAAGCTTATTGAAATTACCTTCTTGCATAATGTTAGTTTATGTATTATTTTTTTACTATGTTAGTAAAAAATAGGCTTATTATTTTTTTTTACTATGTTAGTGAAAAATAGGCTTATTGCTATTTCTTTTTTCTGTAAATGTGTTACCCTTCTTTTAAATGTGTTATTCACATATCCTAAACCTGATGTTTAAAAATGTAATTTTACAATATTAAATAATATTGAATTGCTTAAGTTCATATTAAAGTTTCTTTGATTATTACCTATGTTTTAAAATGTAATTTTACCACCCTTCTTTCGCTATAGAAAAATATTTCAACGATATTTGTTGTTATTCATTATTTATGTACATAAGCTTAAAATCCGTCAAGTAATATTATGATCGACGTGTTTACAAATGCGTATTAATATAAATGAACGTAAAAAATGATACGAGTGAGACTATATCTTTAGTGGTTTCTCTTTCTTACCTGAGAAACTTTATCAGGCTGTCTCAAAACTTGATAACATAAGCGCATTTAAGTACTTCATTTCCCTTACACCCGCGTCAAACCAACAGTCGCCTACAATTATTGGCTATGGATACCTTAACAAATAGACACAGACACAATCAAGTTGTAGCTTTGTGAGTATTAAACATCTTTTTTCCGATCAAACAATATATGGGCTGCGGCTAACTAATATGCTGATGGTTGTTGTTGTTCTAGGTATGAATGAAGGAGTTGTTGCGAGTTGTACTAGCTGACACAAAAATGATAGGTGCAACCGTTCTACAGCCCAAGGTTGTGTAACCAATTATTTCTACACATCTTATGGACTGATGAAGCGAAAAGTGTACCGCTTTTAGGGGGTCATTTAAGCCCTAAATCGTATTTATTTGATCAAATATTGCCCTAAATCGTTCCTTTTGTCATTTTAGGTACTTTTGAGAAGAAATCTGGAAAAGGAAGCATTTTAGACATTTTTGGAGCATAAAAGTGAAGAAAACGACAAAGTCTCAAAATTGGCTAAAAAGTACCTTTGACGGCGTCAGGAATTTCCCAGACGGCGTCACGGCTTGGCAGAAAAAGATGGATATGAAAATTACTCATGATAAGCCAGAGAATTTTGCATGAAAAATCTGACGGCATCACCCTTTAATATGATCAAGGCCATCACGGTTTATACTAAAGAGGGACGACGTCAAGCTCAATTCTGACGGCGTCACCCCTTGATAGGCCAGAGCGGATTTTGGAGCACTAAATAGGGACGGCGTCAGGAAGGCCATCCGGGAACCCTAAAAGCGGCGAGGTGACGGCGTCAGGATCTACAACGTGACGCCGTCAGCCCTTAAACTCTATATATAGTTTTGCAATTTTTTGTCATTAGGGTGGAACTTATTGTGTGTAATTTTGGAGGAGAAACCCTAGACGAATTTCTGCCATTTTTAAGGGTTTTCATACCCTTGGATCTCCCATGTTTAATTGAAGATAAGTTATTATTTAATCATTCAATATGTCTATGTGTTGTTTGATTACATCTTGTTTTTGTCTTTTAATTAACATGCTAGGCTAGATTTATCTTGTGTTTGCTTAGATCTAATGAAACCTAGCTATTGATTGTTGGTTATTAGTGTGTTATTAATTGTATTGGATGATTGTTCATCGATGTTAGGCTTAAGAAAACTGGCTAACTTCCTATACGGTAACTTGCTTGAACGTCTTAAGAAACATGAACCAATGCGTACTATGGTTTTTATGGTTGTATTTAATGCATGAGCGAATTCTAGTGATCCCATGTTAGGAGCTTCTTAGCCGGCTCGACATAGGAGTGAAGTAGGAGCTTATAGAGTTGGGGAAGTACGTACGCAACCCCACGATTGGTATTAAGGAATACACCCGTCATCCACGCAATTAATACACACTAATCAACCGGTAAAAGATAGTTAGGGAGTAAGGAAATCTAAGTAAACACATTTCTCTCCATATAAGTTTCATCAACCTTTTCATTTTCAGTTATTTTATTTTATTTGCATTCGTAGTTATTTGGGTTAGTTGATTAGCAACTAATTCCGCCCACTCTTCCAAACCCGAGATTTTACTTGCTTTCATAAAATTATAAAAATACAAAAAGAATCTTCTCTCACCCTTAGACCTATTAGAGTAGTTTTTCAATCCTAACGACACTATTCCCTGTGGAGAACGATCAATCCCCCGTACTTACCACTACACTATACTACATCGGTCAGGTACACTGCCTGGTGGGGTTGTAAGCCTCTTGAGATCCCTTGAGAGGTAAAACCTGTTGTAAGGTTGCAAAACCACGCATCAAGTTTTTGGCGCCGCTGCCGGGGAATAGTTATTGTTTAGTTTGAATTTTTATTTTATAGGTCTACTCACTAGATTCCTTTCTAGTGAGATTTTTATTTTATTTTTCTAGGTTTTCTTTAGTCTATCTTTTTTTTCTTTGTTTCTTTGTTCGTAACCATTACCATCCGACATCATGGAAGGTGGTAATATCCTCGATCCCAACAACCCACCACAACAACCACCACCTCCTAGAGCCCGTACTTTAGGAGAGTACTCCCGTCCTAGCCACCATGGCTATCGAAACACCATTGAGCTCACTCAAGGAGCCAATGTCACTCCCTTGCGATCCGACACCATCCGGTTGGTGCAAAGCGGATGCGCATTCCATGGACTTCGTTCTGAAGATCCTAATCAACATCTCAAGGACTTTCTCAAAATCGTTGATTCCATAGACCTTGATGTTGCCACTCGAGAGACGACCCGACTGCGTCTCTTTCAATTCTCTTTGCGGGACCAAGCTAGTCAATGGCTAGAGCGTCAACCCGCAGGATCCATCACCTCTTGGGATGATCTCACCACTCATTTCCTTGCTCAGTTTTTCCCACCAGGAAGAACTACCAAGCTAAGGAATGATATCTTGATGTTCCAATAACGTCAAGGCGAAACCCTCTACGAGGCATGGACTCGATTCAAGGACTTACTCCAAAAAGTCCCTCACCATGGCATAGAACTTTGGCTCTAAGTCCAAATCTTCTATGACCATATCAATCTCTCCACAAGGCAAATCATTGACCAATCGGCCGGTGGTAAGCTACGTGATCTAAGTGTGGAACAATCATGGGCTCTCCTAGAGGATCTTGCTCTTTATGACAACGAAAGTTGGAGTGATCCCCGTGATTTGAATAAAACGGTCAAGGCAATATCTTTTCCTTCGAACAATTCAAGCACTTCCGACCGTAGGATCATAGAACTTGAAGACCAAGTCAAGTTTCTCATGAAATCCTACGAGGCTCCTAAACCTTCAAGCCAAGTGAACAAAATCACTTCTTCGTGTAAATTATGTAGTGGTCCCCACAACACTCATGATTGCATGGAACTCCCCAAACAGGCTTTCAAAGAATTCGCATCCTCGCGAATCGATAAGGCGGGAGATAAGTGGCTCACTACTAATTATGGACACAAGAATTCCGAAGATAGGTATGAGGCATGGAAGAGTAAGCCAAATTTTAGTTGGAACCAAACTCGAAGCGTATCATTCAATGACTCTACCCCACTCACCTGGTCTGAACATTATCCTCAGCAACATACGCATAAACAACAAAATCGCGAGGAATCACTGCAAAAATTCATTCTCTCTCAAGAAACACAGCTCTCCAAACTTGAGAATCAATTCAGACAACAGCAAGTTGATATGAACAACAAGGTTGATAACCTGTTAAAGGTTATCAATGATCGCCTTGCTGGCAGGTCAACTTGTGATTTGGCACGAGTTAATGAGATCAAATCTGTCATGGTGACTCACCAAACACCCCCTCCTGTAAAAATCAAGCACCCTAGTAAACTCTTCAAACACATATCACAAAACGGAAAAGAAACTGGAGATACTCATACCCCTTCGAAACCTCTCCACTTCGTGAACACCATTACAACAATACCTGTTCCTAAACCCAATCTGGACCAACAATCAACCGAGAATGTGGACAATGAAATGGAGGGTGAAGTTCCCAAAAAGAACCCCGAGGCGCCCGACGACTATCTAGACTCACCAAAGAACTCGAGTACAAGAGAGGTGAGTGATGAGGAGGGCTCGGAAGAGAAATCCGAAATGCCTCATGGGCTCCCAGTACTGCTAGACCGCCCCCTGGTGGAGGAACTTGAGAGGGGCACAGCAAAGTTGCCTATGGGATTTGGAGAGAGAATAGAGGATAGCGCTCCCAGGGTCTTTAAGATATCTTGCACCACTAGGAAAAAGTTCATTAAAGATGCCTACATAAACCCCAACTCTTCTATGAATGCAATATCCCTTTCTCTATATAACGAAGCCTTCACCGAACAGATCAAATATGAAGGGTCTAATATCATCGGGGTAATAAGAAGGGTACCAATTGTGATAGAAAAGTTCCTCTTTCATATCGAGCTAACTGTATTTAATAACATGGACTCTATCATCAGCCCATCCTTAGCTAGCCTTGTTCTAGGCAAACCATTCATAAACGCAACGGGAGTGATACTCGACGAGGATGATAGTAGTGCATTATTTACCGATGGTGTCAGGAAAGTGATTTTTCGGGATGGCAGTGAAGAAGTGTATGAGTATCAACCATCAGCAATTTGCAACACATGGGGGCTACACGGTAGAAGGCCTGGCCGAATTAAGCAACGTGATCCGAATAATCTCAAAATACCTTGCATGATTGGTCACAAGCATTTTTATAATGTTTACATTGACACATGTTTACCCAAAAATGTGATGTCCTTGTTTCATTATAACAACATTTGCAGATGGGGAATGATTCATAAAGGGATGGATGACGTTGGCATAGATAATGATGTGCAGGTGTTTGTAGGAAGTATGACATTCACTATGAGCTTCGCAATCGTCGATAATATCGAAAAGTACATCGATCCCAGGTTATCACAAGTTGTTTTTGGGGCACCTTTTTGCAATGCCACAAGCTTGGTTGTGGACGAGCTCAATGGGATCATGACTTTCACCGATGGGATTAGGGAAATCTCATACCAAACGCCTTACAAGATGAGAGAATTCAAGGAGATTGATTATGGAGGGCTCGATGAGCTAAGTTCCCAACTCGTGTTATGTGACGATGATGTGAGACGGGGATGTAAGGACACTTTTGACCTGTCAAGTGGATTCTTTAAGCATGATAAGGAGCTTAGTTCTAAATACCAAAACAATCCTTTTGATCTCGAGGATCCGAAATACCTTTACTATGAGAGTAATTCTGATAGAGAATCAAATGAAAATGGCCTAGGAACCGTGACCAATGATGGAGTCACGTAATGTACGTGACTTTGAGTCTAGCTACAAGACTCGTTAATAAAGAAAAGCGCTTCTTGGGAGGCAACCCAAGCTTTATTTGCTTTGTGTGTTTATTTATTTGTTTGTTTGATTTTATTTATTTCCGTATGTATGTTTAAATTTTATTATTATTGATTCATGTTCAAAACTAATTTGTGAAAATGCTTTATCTTGTTTTTAACTTCGTCTTAACTACATATAAAGGTATTTTGCAAAAGTTAAGTGTAAGGGAAATCCAAACCGGTTTATTAGAACACAAATGAACATGAATCGTAATAATAATAAATTAACATACATATTAGTATTTGTTTGAGTCAAATGCTTGTATCGAGTCATAATGATGTTTTGCAGGATTTCCAAGAAGTAAGGTATAGTTTTTTCCAAAATTTTTCCGGAAACTTAACATGAGAATTATGTCAGATCATTTCTGACGGCGTCAGGATTTACAACCTGACGGCGTCAGGTTTAATTTTCTGAAAATTTTTGAAAGTTTTGTTTTCATAAAAAGTTTTTATTAAATCTATAACTTATAATCTCCAGGAATCTGCAAAATTATCATTCCACAAGCATTATATCCTTATATAGAGTTTATCCCGCCGATGTTATGCAGGTTTTCGTGTTTGTTTTCTCAGGTTTAACAGGTTATTTTGGACAAGGAAATGTTTGTTGGATCAAGCTTTTGGTGATGCATTAGTCATGGAGCTTCAACATTACTTTGGAAGAAGATCTAACCGTGTTACCACATTATCCACCGAGCGAATCAGGGGAGTATTTGATTTCATTCTTTTACCTTATTACTTTTACATCTTGTTATTTGAACATTGGGGACAATGTTCATCTTAAGTGTAAGGGGGGGGGGGTAAAAGTACGATTAGAGAATGCTATTACGCTTGATTTTTGTTTGTTTAATAGTAGATGTGTAATAAAACTGAGATAAATACCTGTTAGGGTAATTTTAGTGCCAAATTTAAAATTTTTTACAACATTTAGGAGTGAAACTTTGATCTTAATGAGCGTCTCACGGATAGGAGTTATATGACTAGCACAAAAACCGTACCACTAAAATGTACACCCAAATCGCCTTAGCCTACCTTGTATGCACTCATTTTTAGTGCATTATTGTGACAACATTTGTTTAAACCCAAGTTAATTATCTAGTTGATTACATGGTTGCTAAGTCGAGTCATATCCTTGTACATATTGTTTTGGGACGATTGGGACTCATGGGTAAAGTACTAGTGTAATGGAGTAATGGGGAAGAACATCATTTATTACCCCCATATGTACGTTAATATTTTAAAGTACTCCAAGTGTTTCGATTATCTTGATTCGAGTCATTAGAATAATTTTATGTAAAGTATGTAAAAGTTCAAGTGTAGGGATGGTACAAAGAATCCCTAGTGATGTATTGTTTTGGATGGTAGGGCAAGAGTGTATGCAAAAACTTGATGCGTGGTTTTGCGACCTTACAACAGGTTTTACCTCTCAAGGGATCTTGAGAAGTTTGCAATCCCCACCAGGCAGTGTACCTGACCGATGTAGTATAGTGAAGTGGCAAGTACCGGGGGATTGATCGTTCAACTCAAAGAATAGTGTTCGTTAGGATTGAAATTTATCTACTAGGTCTAGAGGTGAGGGATGATTCTTTTTGTATTTTTTATATTTTATAGAAAGCAAGTAAAAATCTCTGGTTTTGGAAAAAGGGGCGGAATTAGTTGCTAATCAACTAACCCAAAAGCTACTAATTAAACTAATGTGCAGGAAAGTAAACTAGGGTTCTACAAGGGAAGTGAAGCGTATCTACCTATGATGTATTACTCCTTGCTAGCTATCCAATTCTACCTATTGAATTGTCACACCTTGTTTTGATTGACGGGTTGTATTCCTTAATACCATTCGTGGGGTGGCGTACGTACTTCCTGATGAACTCAAATAAGTACATTTTATTACCATCATTTATCCTATTAATTTGACTTGTTTTACTATATTATGTATGAGGATTGATACTTAATCGTTTACTTTTGTAATTCTCAGTTGAAAACAAGCATTTGGTGAAACTTGGCGATTTTGGACTAATTATGGAGCAAAACATGCATAAAGTGAAGAGTCTACTGAAATGGACAAGATCAAGACTAATCTGCTCCAGATGCGCCGCATCTCACTCATTACATGCGCCGCATCACTATCAAGATCTCACCAGATACGATCCAAGATACAAGAGGACATGCGCCGCATCCAAAGATGAAGATACGCCGCATCTTCTGGCGGTGTACGAATATTCCTGAATATTATAATCTTGGACCCCACGCGAAGTTAAGTACATGCGCCGCATCTACTTACAAGATGCGCCGCATCTCACCCTCAGACAGAAACTATAAATACCCCAAGACCAGACGAATTTCGTACGACATATATTATAACCGAAGACCGAAGACCAGAAACCTAGGACGAATTCAGTTAAGGTAGCAGCACAAGACACACCCAAATCAAAGATACAAGAGCTGTAAGAAGGTGCTGCATATGTTTAATTCATTAAGTAGTTTTGTTTTATTGTGTTAGTAAACTTTAATTCATCAAGATTGGTGGCTTGTGTAATGTGACAACGGAAAGATTGCACTCCCTTAAAACTGCTTTCTCATCAATTAAAGTTTATATGTTTGTGTCATTGGTGACTTTTATTAGTGCATTGATAACCTCTGTGTCTAGCTGAGCGTTGATCGGGTCGCCATGCCTCTGCCCTCGCCTGTTTATTAGATGCCTATGTATTCTATGGTCTGTAGAAAAGTAGGAGAAAGATAAACGGGATAGTCATAAGTAATCATTAAGGGTTTACTCGCCGATAAGATTAGAACCAACGAGAAAGGACTTAATCTCGGTGCGTTGCATCGAACTATACACTTCATATAACACTAGCAATAAAACAAGTGACAAACTACTTATCATAAGGACAACCCTCTTATTGTCTCGAGTATTTATCTGTGTACGTGTGTGCTACTTGCTGATTCGTGCCTATTGGTTTAGTTTATTATTTAATTGCAACCAAATCGTGCCAGTCTCTCAGGCTGAACCCCCTTGCATTAGATTAGGTTGTATAGCTAACTTAATATATTAAAATACTGATTAGAATAACTAGATAATACGTTCCACTCTTAGTGATCGACACTCTACTTACCATTATATTCATACTGACCGGGTACACTGCTCGTTAAGTGTGTGTGTTATTGATAAGTCGGCTAAATATAAATTTAAAACTTGAGTAGGCATTAAAACTGCTAAACCGCAACGACACATCACGCGCATCAAGTTTTTGGCGCCGTTGCCGGGGAGTGAATTGTTATTATCTGTTAATTTGATTAGTATTTTAATTAGGTTTTAATTTTTTTATCTAACCGCTAATTTTGTTGTGTATTAGATTAATTTGCATTCATTGTACTATTTTGCATATTTTCTGTTTTTGTGTGCTTTTTGTTTGCTTTTATTTGTGTTTATTTTTGTGTGTTTTTATTTGTTTTATTTTTCGTACTTTTTTGTGTTCTGCTATCGTTGTACTGAGCTAAATCGAACGATACGGCGCATCTGAATTCTCAGATACGGCGTATTGCGTTCAATTTTTTATAAAATACAACGCGTTTAATTAATTCGATACGACGCATCTTTTACCCAAGATACGGCGTATCTGTTTTTAATAAGAAAATTTTTCTAAGCGATAAAGTGATACGACGCATCTTTTCCCCAAGATACGGCGTATCTGTTTTTAATAAAAAAAATTTCTAAACGTTAACGCAATACGACGCATCTGCTCTAGCAGATACGGCGTATCTATTATTTTAATTAAAAACAGTTTGCGAATTATTAAACAGATACGGCGCATCAATTTTTATCGATACGGCGCATCTTCTGAATCAAAAATCTTATATTTTGAAACTTAACGAAAATACGGCGCATTAACTTTTGTTAATACGACGCATTTAATTTTTATAAGTATATCGATTTTTGATAATTAAAATTGATACGGCGCATTCAAATTTCTAAAGCGGCGTATCTAATTTTCTGAATAAAGTCTGATCTAATTTTAACGATTATAAGATACGGCGTATCCAACTTTTTGGATACGGCGCATCGTCTGCAGATATCAGTAACTTTAATTTTTCGTATTCCGTTTTCGTTGTTGATTTTCTGATATATTACTTTCTTGAGCATACCCTACTGATATTTTTTGTGTTGATTCCAGGAAGTGCATGACCAGGAGTTCTACGAAGAACTTGATTCAACCTTTCGAAGATCCTGAACGAGTCTTTCATTCGCTTAAAAGGCTTTTCAACACAAAAAGCTTTGATACTTCAAGTTCATTCGAGCTTGATTATTTTTCTGAAGAGAAAGAGGAAGAAGAAACAGAAACAATGGGCGAAAACACTACTATGGAGGAATACATGAACAAAACCCGTACTGATTACACTTCAGGAGTTGCTAGACCAAAGTTTGATGACAAGTCAAAGTTTGAATTGAAGGGTCAGTTTCTCAAAGAGCTAAGAGAGAATGCTTTCAGTGGATCGGAACATGAGGATGCTAATGAGCATGTTGAAAAGGTCCTCGAGATTGCGGATTTGTTTACTTCAGAAGGAGTCACTGACGATCAAATCATGCTAAGAATCTTTCCACTCTCACTCAAAGGAGCTGCTAACAAGTGGCTAAGGAATGAACCTGCTAGTTCAATCACTACATGGGAAGATTTGAAAAGCAAATTCCTGAAGAGATATTGTCCACCTGCTAAGACTGCTAAAAAGATGGAGGCTATCAACAGTTTCAAGCAAGAGCCTGATGAAACTCTTTATCGAGCTTGGGAACGATTTAAAGATTTACTGGTAAAATGTCCTCAACACTATCTAACCGCTATGCAGGAGATAATATTGTTTTATCAAGGATTGGACGTGCCTACTAGACAAATCTTGGACGCTAAGGGAGCTGTGCCTCAAATGAGTGCAGCCAATGCCAGGAAAGCGATCCAAGAAGCTGCTGATCATTCTCAGAAATGGCACGATGGGACCTCTACTAGATCTAAGAGCAGCACTAATTTTGACGGGATTGCTGCTATTCAAGCTCAATTGGATAAAATTAGTAGAGAGATGAAGAAGCGTGATGAAAGAGTGTATGCTGCCCAAGTTGGATGTGAAAAGTGCGAAGGACCTCACTACACTAAGGATTGCCCGAATAAGAATGAAAGTGAGACGTTTGAAGAAGCATATTACACCCAATTTGGACAACCATTCCGACCTTCAGGAAGATTTAGGGAAGCTACCCCGGGATTCTATCAAAAGAACAACTTTAATCCCGCTTATCAAGAGAGGAGGCAGACTTTAGATGACACTCTAAAGCAAATTATGGCCGATGCTGCTAAAAGACATGAAGAGAATACTGCTATGATCAAATAAATCCGAGCTTCAACGGACACTACTACAAGAAATCAAGGAGCTTCGATCAAAGCATTGGAACAACAAATTGGTCAAATGAGCAAAGTTCTTCAAGAAAGGGGATATGGAAGTTTACCTAGCTCAACTGAGACCAACCCAAGGGATCATGTCAAGGCCATAAGCACCACTGAAGAAGTCACTCCTTACTTGCCTAGAAGATCGATGAATGGTAATGATGGTGCAATACCCGAATTTTTCTTTAATTCTTCAATCAGTTTAAGGAGATTACTCAAAGAAAAGACAAAGATTGAAGATGAGATCAAGGCTACAATGAAAGAAGGGAGCTCTGCAACTGATTTAAATGCCTTGCCTCATAAATAAAAAGACCCAGGAAGTTTTACTCTACCTTGTTCAATTAATGATATATCTTTCAATAATGTGTTAGCTGACTTAGGAGCTAGTGTTAGTGTTATGCCTCTTAAGACATTCACTACCCTAGGACTAGGTAAATTAGCACCGACTAAATTGCTTATTGAATTGGCTGATAAAACGGTAAAACGACCTGAAGGGATTGCTAATAATGTGCTAGTTAAGATCGAGAAGTTTATTTTTCCTGTAGACTTTGTTATATTAGATATGCCCGAGGATGTTAAGATTCCTTTAATCCTTGGAAGACCTTTCTTGTCTACTGCCCATGCTAAGATTGATGTGTTTAAAAGAAAAATCTCGTTAAGAGTAGGGAATAATAAACTAGTCTATAAGTGCCAAGATCCTGTTTAAAAGCATAATTAGAGGTGTCTATGTGCTAGGATTAAGAGAACGTATGGACCTTGATCTTGAAGCTAGACTTATGGGAGAAACATTGATTCAAAACAACTCAACTAATCCTAATCATGAGAACTTTGAGGAATTTATTGACCTTAATGTACCTACCGAACTTAGACGCGATGTTGTTAATGATTCTGATGATGAGTGGTATGATTGCGTAGTAATTAATAAACGTAGGAGAATAGTTGAGAAAACGAATTTGAATAATGTGTTTATTGAACTACCACCCCACCTTGCTTATTTATGCCTATATTATAATAAGAATTTCCCGTCTATCATTTTGTCATCTCTGCCCGTAAGGGACAGGACTTTGTTTATACAGATATTAAAGAAGAACGGCGTGGAAATTAAGGACGAGCAAGGAGTGTTCAATATTACTGAATTGGCAATGAGGGAGCGCGATGTTTCCGACTCCTTCAATGATCGATATTAAAGAGCTGAACGTGAGTCTAAATTGAAGACTCTGGAATAAAGACAAGTGCTTACCGGGAGACAACCCGGATTTATCTTTTTATTAATTTTTTGTTTTTGTGTCGAGTCAGTCAGACCGCCGAGGATACGGCGCATCTCAATTCTGAGATGCGACGCATCTCCTGCAATGGTCATATCTTATTTTATTTTATTTTATTTTTCTGCATTTTTACTTTTCGAATTTAAAACTTTTTATCAGTTTATTTTAAATGCGGCGCATCCCTGGTTAAGGATGCGGCGCATCTTCTATTCTGATCCGTATTTATTCCAGGCTCAATACGGCGTATCTTCTTCAATAAGATACGGCGCATCGACTGACCTGATGATTTTCATTTTTAATTTTTATGTTTTATTTTTACCTAACTACTAATGTGTTATGCAAGTTTGAACCTTTCTTACCTTAGGTGTGTTTTAAAGTGTTGGTGGTATTATAGATTCCTGCATTTCCTGTGGATACATCTTATATGAAGCTTAAACGTTCTAATCCACAAGAAAGATGATTTTTGCTCTTATACTAATGGAGGATCATACCGAGCAAATCTCAGGGGAGTTTTTCTGTTCTAATTCTTTTATTTTCCAGTTTTTTTTTTAACCTTTTATACAAACAACGAGGACGTTGTTTAACTTAAGTGGGGGGATTGGAGAATTAGAACACTTAACACTTACTTGTCCTAAACTTTTCAAAATATGCTTAAAATGTGCTTAATATATTAAAATTTAAAATTTTTAGCATGTTTTTGTTTAAGATCTAAGTTGCATAGCTGCACACATGATGTTATTTTCAAAAATTGTGATTTTTCAAAAATTCACAAATCTATGAGTGTGCCGGTGACTTGTAAACTTTAGAACTTGGCTTGTATACTATTCGAGACCACCATAATAAGTATTATTTATATAATTGGAATGACTTGTCTAAATTGGTAAATTTCTAGGATTACACCCAAATAGCCTTTATATGTTATGTGATATTAGCTAACTACACTGGTTAGTTAACCCCCGTATAAACCCTTTTGTTACTCTCATTTTTAGAGTAAGATACCCCTAGAAAAACACTCAGAGCCATTCCTTTCGTTTCTTACACCTTTGTTAAAATGTTTCGTTACACCCTTACACCTTAGCCTACCCTGTAGATTAGAATCCGTGGTTGGTTAATTGCTTTAGGCAAAGTGTGTTTCCTTACATTACCTGTGTTCACGTGCGTAATTCATTATCTATGGTTAGGTCGGGAAATTGCACAATGCAATTGGAGTGAAAGTAAATATTGTATATCTTTGAGTTTATTTTTCGTGTGTTTACTACTTTCACTATTACCGTTATTTCTGAAGTCATGAAAAGTATGGAAAAATTATCCAGAATTATCATTATAGTGATGTGGTAAAATTTTACACATCCATGTTTATGTTTCTAGTTTAAAAAAAAAAAAAAAAAAAAAAAAAAAAAAAAAAAAAATCGAAAAAATGGGAAAAGAAAAAGAAAAAAGAAGAGTTGGATGTTTGTTTTTAAACCAACGATGTAAAGTTATGTAAGTGGTCGATATCACCACTAGTTGTTATATATTTATGGATTGAATGGGAGTTGGCAGTTATGGGAACGTCAACTAAGGTTTATTCTTTGATTAAGATCTTGTTGAGTATAATTCGTGTCTACCTAAAGCGTGTGTTTCAAGTGATTAAAGCGTGAGTTATTCGATGATATGAGTCTTATTCATGGGATGGTTGGGATAGTGATTAACCACACTTAGGATTTTAATCTATTTGTTTTGTTTATTTTTTTATTTTACACCAATTTATATCCCAAAAATTATCCATACCCTTTACTATTCTTTATCCAACCAAACCTTTGATTTATTGAGATTAGGGATTTGAGCAATCTTAAGTATCGTAGTCGTGGATTCGGCTATGTATTTATGATTTTGTCGCCCTTTTTGATATATTATTATTGGTGAAGTTTGGACCTATCTTTAGCCTATTCGAGTTAAGGATTTGAGCAATTGCAAGTATCGTGTTCGTGGATTCGATCATGTATTTGTGATTTTGTCGCCTTTTCTGGAATTTGAGATCGATAGTGAATAAGAATAATTAACCCTTAAGCCTAAAAACCCTTTTTACCGCTTTAGACTTGTTATTCCTTAGCTTTAGTGGTGGAGATGTGTAAACTTGCCAAGCTTATGATAGAATATTCGTCGCGACTGGACAGTTAAACGATTAGATTTGCTTTTATCAGATTATTTTATTTTACTTCTAATTCGTTAAGTGTTTAGTTGTGTGATTATGATAAAACGAATACATGCTTAAATATAAAAATACATCCTAATGTCTTTTAGGATACATTTTCATAAGTTTTAATCTAAGGTTTACTTGGGGACAAGTAAAGTTCAAGTGGGGGGATATTTGATGAACTCAAATAAGTACATTTTATTACCATCATTTATCCTATTAATTTGACTTGTTTTACTATATTATGTATGAGGATTGATACTTAATCGTTTACTTTTGTAATTCTCAGTTGAAAACAAGCATTTGGTGAAACTTGGCGATTTTGGACTAATTATGGAGCAAAACATGCATAAAGTGAAGAGTCTACTGAAATGGACAAGATCAAGACTAATCTGCTCCAGATGCGCCGCATCTCACTCATTACATGCGCCGCATCACTATCAAGATCTCACCAAATACGATCCAAGATACAAGAGGACATGCGCCGCATCCAAAGATGAAGATACGCCGCATCTTCTGGCGGTGTACGAATATTCCTGAATATTATAATCTTGGACCCCACGCGAAGTTAAGTACATGCGCCACATCTACTTACAAGATGCGCCGCATCTCACCCTCAGACAGAAACTATAAATACCCCAAGACCAGACGAATTTTGTACGACATATATTATAACCGAAGACCGAAGACCAGAAACCTAGGACGAATTCAATCAAGGTAGCAGCACAAGACACACCCAAATCAAAGATACAAGAGCTGTAAGAAGGTGCTGCATATGTTTAATTCATTAAGTAGTTTTGTTTTATTGTGTTAGTAAACTTTAATTCATCAAGATTGGTGGCTTGTGTAATGTGACAACGGAAAGATTGCACTCCCTTAAAACTGCTTTCTCATCAATTAAAGTTTATATGTTTGTGTCATTGGTGACTTTTATTAGTGCATTGATAACCTCTGTGTCTAGCTGAGCGTTGATCGGGTCGCCATGCCTCTGCCCTCGCCTGTTTATTAGATGCCTATGTATTCTATGGTCTGTAGAAAAGTAGGAGAAAGATAAACGGGATAGTCATAAGTAATCATTAAGGGTTTACTCGCCGATAAGATTAGAACCAACGAGAAAGGACTTAATCTCGGTGCGTTGCATCGAACTATACACTTCATATAACACTAGCAATAAAACAAGTGACAAACTACTTATCATAAGGACAGCCCTCTTATTGTCTCGAGTATTTATCTGTGTACGTGTGTGCTACTTGCTGATTCGTGCCTATTGGTTTAGTTTATTATTTAATTGCAACCAAATCGTGCCAGTCTCTCAGGCTGAACCCCCTTGCGTTAGATTAGGTTGTATAGCTAACTTAATATATTAAAATACTGATTAGAATAACTAGATAATACGTTCCACTCTTAGTGATCGACACTCTACTTACCATTATATTCATACTGACCGGGTACACTGCTCGTTAAGTGTGTGTGTTATTGATAAGTCGGCTAAATATAAATTTAAAACTTGAGTAGGCATTAAAACTGCTAAACCGCAACGACACATCACGCGCATCACTTCCCCAACTCTATAAGCTCCTACTTCACTCCTATGTCGAGCCGGCTAAGAAGCTCCTAACATGGGATCACTAGAATTCGATCATGCATTAAATACAACCAAATAAACCTAGTACGCATTGGTTCATGTTTCTTAAGACGTTCAAGCAAGTTACCGTATAGGAGGTTAGCCAGTTTTCTTAAGCCTAACATCGATATCACCCAATCAAACAAGAGACAATAGGAAACAAGAATTATAAGCTAAACCAATTAGATCTATTGAAGTGTCACAACTTTATTGATGACGATAGACACATACATCAACAAGGAATCAATAAGATCTAATTAATTATATACAAGTTTCACACAATCATAAGTAGACACAAGGTGAATTAGCAAAGCATGATCAATGAAGGGCAAACAACCACAATAATGAAAGACATAATTAAGTTAGAATCAACAAACCAATATTTGATGTTTATGAAATGATTAAAACCCTCTAAGTTGCTGGAAAAACACCTACCTAAACCCTAGAATCGGACTTAGGGTTTAGGGCCTACAAATAATGAAGTTATAAGGTTGTATTTATAGCTGATTTTCTGTCCGCATCGATCTGACGGCGTCAGCCTTTACAAGTGACGGCGTCAGCTCCCCTTTTTCACTAAATTGTAGATCTTTTCGTCCCGATTCTGTGGCCTCTTGAATCACCTAAATCCGAGTTCGTATGAAGATTTTATGGCCAAAACAGTGACAGCTACTCCGCGCGTAAGTTATGATTGATTTGATTAACTTGTGACGACTTTTCTTCTTGTGCAAGTTGTCATTTTGACGTCGTCACTCTATGGCATCTGACGTCGTCAGGATGAGTCCTGACGCCGTCACCTTCAAAAATCCTCTGGCCCGTCTCTCTTTAACTTAACACTTGACGGCCTACATCCATTAACACGTGACGCCGTCACCCTTTAATTCCACAAAACCTTCTGGCGCGTCACGTGTAAATTCATATTCATCCTTTTGCCAGTACGTGACGCCGTCACCTACAAAGCGTGACGCCGTCAAGCTCTGTTTCCAGCTTGATTTTGGAGACTTTGCCGTTTTCTTCACTTTTCGCTCCAAAAACGTCCAAAATGCTTCCTTTTCCAGATTTCTTCTCCAAAGTACCTAAAATGACAAAAGGAACGATTTAGGGCAATATTTGATCAAATAAATACGATTTAGGGCTTAAATGACCCCCTAAAAGCGGTACACTTTTCGTCTCATCAAATAATCACGTTTTTTTTTTTTTTTTTTTGCATACACTCTTGCCCTACCATCCAAAACAATACATCACTAGGGATTCTTTGTACCATCCCTACACTTGAACTTTTACATACTTTACATAAAATTATTCTAATGACTCGAATCAAGATAATCGAAACATTTGGAGTACTTTAAAATATTAACGTACATATAGGGGTAATAAATGATGTTCTTCCCCATTACTCCATTACACTAGTACTTTACCCATAAGTCCCAATCGTCCCAAAACAATATGTACAAGGATATGACTCGACTTAGCAACCATGTAATCAATTAGATAATTAACTAAGGGTTTAAACAAATGTTGTCACAATAATGCACTAAAGATGAGTGCACACAAGGTAGGCTAAAGCGATTTGGGTGTACATTTAAGTGGGGTGTAAACAAATTCTTCCTTTAAGTAAAATGCTTAAAGGTCGAAACGAAAAGATAGGCTCTGAGAGGTGTACTAGGGGTATCGTGTACCAAAAATGGGTACAACGCAAAGGGTGTGGGAGAATTACTTGACCAATGTAGCCAAAGTAATTATAACAAAAACACAGGAGTAAAACAATGGGTTAATCCTAATGCCTCTTATCATGTAGTCAATCCTAACTACACGAATGTAGTCTCACTAGCGGTCTCGGTATGCATCACAAACGCAAGTTCTAGAATCTATAAACTACCGGTACACTCATAAGCACCAACAATGAATGCTTTTTCCTAAAGATCTAAAGGCGAACCTCACATATTTGGGGTGGAAATTTTTGAGTGGTATGGTTTTTGTGCTAGTCATACAATTCCCTATCCATGAGACGCTTATTAAAATCAAAGTTTCACTCCTATATGTTGTAAAAAATTTTAAATTTGGTGCTAAAATTGCCCTAACCAATATTTCTCTTGATTTTGGGACGATTGGGACTCATGGGTAACGTAATAGTGTAATGGAGTAATGGGGAAGAACAACATTATTACCCCCATATGTGCTAAATATTTTTAAAAGTACTCCAAGTTTTTCAGTTATCTTAATTCGAGTCATTAGAATAGTTATTTGTAAAGTTATGTAAAAGTTCAAGTGTAAGGGGAATGCAATGCCCCTATGATGTATTATTTTGGATGGTAGGGCAAGAGTGTATAAAAAAAAAAAAAAAAAAAAATCGAAAAAATCAAGTAAAATACAAAAAAAATGAGAAAAAAAAAAAAAAAAAAAAAAAAAAAAAAAAAAGTAGAAAAAAAACATACGGACTACCATCCCGTTTCATTTTATGTTTATTTTATGTTTTTGTTATATTGTTTTTAGCTTAAGATCGAGTCTAGTCTTGGCTTAGCAACATTGTATAGTACATGTAATTAATCAAGATCTTTAACTCGCCACCAGTAAAATATCCCTTATCCAATAAAACCGTGTTTATCATATCCCTACACCTAACGTTATAACCCATTTAAAAGCCCTCTTTGATAGTTTATCTTAGGTGCTTACGCCTAGTGGAGGAGGTTTTTGATCCTTTCCCAAGCCTATGGTAATCTATTTGCTATGACAGGTAGTGAGAGATATTATCCGTTTTCATTTATGAGATTTATTTTGATGACACTTGAGAGATGTGAGTATCTAAACACTACTTGTGAGGTGCTAGTTTGTAATCTCCGTGCTTATTATGATTAAAGTGGAACGACTATTTGTTGTAATTACTTTTATATTAGCGTTAAATGACCCCTAACTTGTATTTTGATTAGAATAAAAGCGCATTTGCTTGAGGACAAGCAAATCCCAAGTGTAAGGGTATTTGATGAAGCGAAAAGTGTACCGCTTTTAGGGGGTCATTTAAGCCCTAAATCGTATTTATTTGATCAAATATTGCCCTAAATCGTTCCTTTTGTCATTTTAGGTACTTTTGAGAAGAAATCTGGAAAAGGAAGCATTTTGGACGTTTTTGGAGCATAAAAGTGAAGAAAACGACAAAGTCTCAAAATCGGCTAAAAAGTACCTTTGACGGCGTCAGGAATTTCCCCAGACGGCGTCACGGCTTGGCAAAAAAAGATGGATATGAAAATTACTCATGATAAGCCAGAGAATTTTGCATGAAAAATCTGACGGCGTCACCCTTTAATGTGATCAAGGCCATCACGGTTTAAACTAAAGAGGGACGGCGTCAAGCTCAATTCTGACGGCGTCACCCTTTGATAGGCCAGAGCGGATTTTGGAGCACTAAAGAGGGACGGCGTCAGGAAGGCCATCCGGGAACCCTAAAAGCGGCGAGGTGACGGCGTCAGGATCTACAACGTGACGCCGTCAGCCCTTAAACTCTATATATAGTTTTGCAATTTTTTGTCATTAGGGTGGAACTTATTGTGTGTAATTTTGGAGGAGAAACCCTAGACGAATTTCTGCCATTTTTAAGGGTTTTCATACCCTTGGATCTCCCATGTTTAATTGAAGATAAGTTATTATTTAATCATTCAATATGTCTATGTGTTGTTTGATTACATCTTGTTCTTGTCTTTTAATTAACATGCTAGGCTAGATTTATCTTGTGTTTGCTTAGATCTAATGAAACCTAGCTATTGATTGTTGGTTATTAGTGTGTTATTAATTGTATTGGATGATTGTTCATCGATGTTAGGCTTAAGAAAACTGGCTAACTTCCTATACGGTAACTTGCTTGAACGTCTTAAGAAACATGAACCAATGCGTACTAAGGTTTTTATGGTTGTATTTAATGCATGAGCGAATTCTAGTGATCCCATGTTAGGAGCTTCTTAGCCGGCTCGACATAGGAGTGAAGTAGGAGCTTATAGAGTTGGGGAAGTACGTACGCCACCCCACGATTGGTATTAAGGAATACACCCGTCATCCACGCAATTAATACACACTAATCAACCGGTAAAAGATAGTTAGGGAGTAAGGAAATCTAAGTAAACACATTTCTCTCCATATAAGTTTCATCAACCTTTTCATTTTCAGTTATTTTATTTTATTTGCATTCGTAGTTATTTGGGTTAGTTGATTAGCAACTAATTCCGCCCACTCTTCCAAACCCGAGATTTTACTTGCTTTCATAAAATTATAAAAATACAAAAAGAATCTTCTCTCACCCTTAGACCTATTAGAGTAGTTTTTCAATCCTAACGACACTATTCCCTGTGGAGAACGATCAATCCCCCGTACTTACCACTACACTATACTACATCGGTCAGGTACACTGTCTGGTGGGGTTGTAAGCCTCTTGAGATCCCTTGAGAGGTAAAACCTGTTGTAAGGTTACAAAACCACGCATCATGGACGGTTCTTTATGCCGTCTTAACCTTTGACACTATATTATTTTTATAGGTACGAGTTACCCATTTGAGAATGTACATCATACCTCACGTGTGGTCGCGGCTTAACAGTAAAATTTTTGCACCACAAATACCCACCATTTTTTTTAATGAACAATGTAGCGGTCGCGGCTTAGTTTATAACATAATAATGGTTGGTGTTTTTTAAGGTATAAATGAACGGGAAGCGGCAGGCTGTAGTGGTCTACATTCCTTACAAAATTAAATTAAAAATACAAGTCATGTCCACACGTCGGGTGAATACATAAGAAAAAACTATAAAAGATCACTAATATACGTACATGATTAAATTAAAACGTAAAATTACAAGTCATGCCCGCCCATCGGGCGGGCTTCGAAAACTAGTATATATATATATATATATATGTTAATACAAATATTGTCCTAAAAACGTTATTTATATTTTACGATCTTTGCTTTATTTTGTTAATCACAATTATAAGGTTTATCTTTAGCAAAGCATAGATATAAGTTAAAGTCTTTTACATTTTAGTAGCAAGCTTTTAAAACTCATTTTCATATTATATGATTACTATGAATTACATTGCATACATATATACTTTTACATGTCTTACTTTTATTTTCTAAGTTAGAAATATTAATACATGACATCATGGGATACCTCATTTTGATATCTTGAGGATTTGAAATATATTTTGGATAGATTCTTAAGTAACAAAGTTGACTTTGCAAGATCTTGACATGACTTGACAAAGATATGGAAAGATATGGGATGTTCTTAGCTGGCATGTCCCGGCGGAACCAAACCATATAACTGGCGGATCCCTTGGTTTGGTTCCGCCAAATCCGCCGCCTGTTGATCAGCTTTGCCTATAAATAGCAAGCTGATCATTCAGGCACAATTATCACTCATATAGCTTAAAACATATATTCATTCATTTGAACATCACTAACCCATATCATTCATTCATTTCATTTTGATCTTACTTTTGTAGCAAAGAAGATCAAGCATACAAGCTTCAACATACATACTGTTGCAAGTATTATTAGTTAGATACTGTGTGATTTGTTAGTGTTCACACATCATTGTTGTACCTTTCATTCAGTAGAGTTTGGTTAGTGTTTTAGTCCTTAAAACACAAAGAGTGTCGGGAGTGGTTGTACCCTTGTTAAAGAACCAACGGGAGTAGTTGTACCCTTGTAAAGAACCCGGTGTTTAGCTTAGTACCGGATAAAGTGTAAGCGACGTGTATAAAGGTTTTCTCCGCCGAGAAGGGAGTTTGTTTCTTAGTGAAGAAAAACTCTCGAGTTAGAGGCTCGAGGAGTGGAGTAGGGCAAGGAAGAGAGTCCTTGTAGCCGAACCACTATAAATCTCTGTGTTGTGGTTTGATTGCTCCTATCCTTACTTACTTTACTTATATTGTTTGTTTGTAAGTATTTACTTTGAAATCACGGTAAGTCACAAAGCGAATTAATTTTAAAACGGTAAAAACTATTCAACCCCCCTTCTAGTTTTCCACAATTGGCATCAGAGCTACGTTACTCAAGATTTTCAAATATATTGTATTTTAAAACTTGAAACGATCAATGGATTTTGAAAACTTTAAAGAAGGGCAATCTTTGCAAAGACCACCACTATTTGAACCAAATTATTTCATATACTGGAAAAACCGCTTTGAGACATATGTGAAGTGAAAGGACATAGATCTATGGTATATAATTGTAGAGGGTGATTACAAGCCCATAAGTAATAATATTTCGGGTGGTCGGGATGAAGGTGCTTCTCTTACTCGTCACAGTGATGAGCAAAAGAAGTTGATTGCCAAAAATAACGAAGCCAAAATGATGCTTTATAATGCTTTACCTAAGAAAGAATATGAAAGAGTTTTTATGTGTAAAACGGCTAAGGATATTTAGCAATCATTGATTATCACTGATATGTGTTAAATTACACATACCTTTTACCTAATAAAACGGACTTAAAAGACCAAAAACATATAAAAAATGCCATATATATGCTTGTTTTTGTGTTTGTACATGTGCAGCTACGGATATGAGAAAATAACAAAGAGAAAGACAAAATAGACAAAAACTGAGCACGAGATTGGAAAGAGCACGGAATTGCGAGTCGATCATTAATTTATTTGGAGCATCGAGGCAAAAGAAGAGAAGTTTAAAGATTATTTATTTCAAGGACCATTGAAGTAAATATAAAGAACGATGAGGGACCAAATGTGTTTAATTCATATGCAGTTTAAAGAAGATAAGGACTAGAAGTGAAGCAAGGGGTATAAATTGACAAGTGAGGCCAAACTTTAAATTAAATCCATGTGAAAGTAGTGGTTGGTCCCACTGTTTTGGTGATTGCACATTGATGAAGCCAAGAGCACATGCAGCGAAAAAAAAAAGAAAGAAGAAAGAAGCAAAATTAAACAACAAATATCTTACTTGCTTGTGTGGACTCCAAGAGATATTAAATAGAAGAAAAGAAGATAGCAGCTGATGCGCGTGACTCAGCTCCACCAACCGACTCATATGGCTATAAATACAGGCGCATGAAGTGAAGAGAAGGAGTAGTTTTTTTTTTTTTTTTTTCATCAGTTTTTTTTTATCAGTACTATTTTTTTGTTTAAGTTACTCGTACTTTTTTTTTTTCATTCAGTATTTTTATTTTTCAGTACACTCTTAGACATTTAATTTTATGCAACAGTTATTTCTTTCAATTTATATTATGTTTTAACTTTAAGTTTAACATTTAATTTCTGTCTTCTTAAGCATTTAAATTCTGTCTTTTTAATATTTATTAGTTTTAGCTTATTATGTCTTATTATCTCTTCTCTTCTTTACCCTCTAGCTCAATTCAAACACAAAAAGAGATGCATGAGCTTATTAAGCTCGGCTTATTTTTCAAATAAGCCTTGACATTTCTTAAGTTTGAGAGCACTTAAAATTTGGTTTGTCTGTTTATTTTTAGTTTTCTTTTGTTTAGTAATTATTCTAGTTTTAATACTAGTCCGATCTACTCTAGTTTTAATACTAGTCCGATCTAGTCTAGTTTTAAAACTAGTCCTAGTAATTTAGCTTTATATATTATTGTTTATTTATTGTCATTTTTTAACGTAATGATTATTATCGTTGTTATTAGCATATATTTTATTATGTACGAGTAGTTTTATATAAGTTTGTTTAGAAATCGGTGGTTTCAACTTTATTAACAAATTTGTTTCATAACTCGCTTTTAATTTATGTTCACATGTTTTAGCGTAAAAATCCAAAATACCTCTTTTTCACTATTCATCACACAAAATCACGAACCGAATCACAAATTCCATTCAAACCTTCGTTGGGGATAACGACCCGGGAATACAACTTGCCTTGTATTCTTTGGAAATATTTATATGTTGATTTTCGACGAATCAATTTTTGGCGCCGCTGCCGGGGAAGGCTTGAAGCGAATTTTTAAATTCCAGTTTGTCGATGCGTGTGTTGAAGACCCTTCTCTCGAGAAGTTATCTTTTTCTCTCGTAAATATTTTTCTTATAAAAACCCAAAAAGATTTTCTTTTCAAAATTTATTTTTCCTTTTTCCTTTTTCCCTTTATGTTTGTTAAAATGTTTTTAAATTATAAAAACCCAAAAATAATCTTCCCATACCACTTACACGCTTAATTCTTTTTATGTCTTCATCTTACAACTATGGTTGTGAATTGTGTGGGGGACCTCTAAATGGTGAAAATTGCCCCGGTTGTAGCATTGTAAATTCAGGAAACGAGTTTGTCTATGACCAAAATCCCTACAATGAAACAACCAATTTCTTTAATCAACCCCCACACCATGAGATGGAAACATTTTATTGTGAATATTGTGGAGGTCCACACCAAGGTTTTGATTGTCAAACAAGAAACACGCTTGTCTGTGAGCAAATTTCGTGTAACAACCAGAATTTTGGTTATGACCAATATCCATATGATTCACCAAGCCAGTCGCAGCAGTTTCACTGTTGTGAATTTTGTGGAGGTCCTCACCAAAGTTTTTATTGTCAAACAAGAAACACGCTTGTCTATGAGCACAACCCTTGTAACAATTATGATTATTCATATCATGACCAACCTCCACAGTACCAAATTATTCATTTGCAACCTAAGCCATCATTCACAGAAGAACAAAATGAATTTTTCAATGGTCTTCTTGATAAACTTGATGGTATTACGGCTAAAATAGCCGAAGAACGAAGAGCACAAGAAAATCCTCAAGAAAAAACTATGGGAGAATTACTAGCCGAAGAGCGAGAAGTGCAAAAGCATGCCATGTTCCGAAAGGTTGTAATTCTCGATGACAATGATGAGGAAACTATTAACATTGTAGCGTTCTACAAAAGTTCGTCAGCTGCAACCACACCCGTCCAGGAGAAGCAGGACGACAAAACTATGGGCGAATTGTTAGCAGAAGAGAAAATGGAACTTATAAAAGCTGTTTATGCTAACAACAATGATGAGGAGGAAGACGAGGAGAGTACTATTCTTTTGAATAATGTCAATTCTCAACTCCCTCAGTCTAGTGCAAACACATCCATCTTACTGACTTTGGACACCAAGGACTCTCTCATTATGGGGGATGAGCATCTTAACACTATTCCTGAAAAGGAATCCGACGAATTCATAAAGTCTAGTGTTGAGAACATTTTCCCAATCCCAAGTGAGTCTGAGGATATATCCGACAGTGAATGTGATGAGTCAGATATGGAGACCTTAATGGACGAGGTGCAAACTTTTAGCATACAAAGTACAGCACATGTCCCACCTCCGTATATCCTTCCAGAGCCCAAGCTCAAAGACATACTTCATAAAAATGATTCTCTTCTTGAGGAGTTCACCAATGAACTCGCTCACATTGATCCCATCCCGCCTAGGGATGAAGAGAGAAATTTCAAATTTGAATCTGATCTGAGAGAATTGGAATTTTTGATAAGTCATGATCCGTCAACTAATTGTGCCTCTAGTCTGGGGGAGTTAGCCGATGAACTTTCTCACATCATATCTCCGCCGGAGTATGATCACTCTAAAGACTCGGAGGAAGACGTGATCTATAGTGAGCATTTGCTTATTAAAGACACTATCCCGAACTTTCCTCCTGAGGTGCTTTTAAATCATGACCTTAAGAGCTTAAATGACAAATCTGGTAATGATAACAATTATATCATAATTGTTATCGGGATTTTTCTACCTTTCTTCACCTATAAGGTAGCTTGGACTTTCCTTCACTCGTTTGGGAGTGAAGACAAAATTTTTGACCCTGGCATTTCCATTTATCAATCTTTTGAGCCGGTCGTATCTTATCGGAGTGGAACTTTCAAGTACTTCAATGTTTATCCAAACATCTTGAATGAAAGTCCGATGGAGATTTTCACTTCCACATGCTTCCCTAAGAACAAATGAATTCGGGGCGAGTCAAGCTAATGACTTGATCATAAACAAGCGCTTCGTGGGTGGCAACCCATGCTTATCATTTTATTTTCCCTTGGTGTGCTAATAAGTGTGACATGAGGAGGACTATCTCTTCCAGTTCTTGTGTTTTGTCTCTGTTGTTTTGTGCAGGATTGGCCCGATGTGTGAAGAATCTCGTGCTCATGGTTTTGTCTATCACTCAAGTCTCAGGAAATCTGGTATCCTTAATCTTATCAACTAACCTTATCTATTTGGCATAATTCATAAACGGCCTTAGATTTGCGTATGATAACCCTTACCCATTAAAACATTGAGGACAATGTTTCGTTTTAGTCTGGGGGGTGATCTTTCGATTTGATTTTGCCTTGCATTGTGTCATGTACCTTAGCAACCCTGTTTCTCCACCAAAAATACAAAAAAATGAGAAAATTTAAAAAATTTTTGCAAAAATATCATAAGTGTTTTGACACATTGTTGATTTTTCGTTGGTGAGAGTAAGAATAAAATTTTGACTTGACCGGGCGTGTTGAGCCCTAGCTTGTCTCCTTAACCATTTTGACTAAGCATTCGCGGATCTTTTTATTAAAGATTTTAAATTTGCGAAGAACGAGAAATGATAGAGTTGATTATAAGTTGTGATGCTAAGCAAGGATTAGTTGGTTATCTTAAAAGTTCATCAGTAGAATTTGTAGTTTTTCCTCCCATAAGCTAAATTAGTGTTATTTTCAAAATTTTAAACATAGAAATCGTTTTATTACAAACTTTTACAACTTTGATATAGAGTACGAGTTCAACTTTTTATTTAAATTTTCGAACAAGCATACTTTCTTAAAATTGGAATAATGTTGCAAAAGCAAGTGAGTAAAATCACAAGTATGATGCAAGTATATGTATGTGATAAAAAAAAAATATATAAAAAAAAGAATAAAAAAAAAAACGATGAAAAAAAAAGATGGAAAATGAAAAAGAAAAAGAAAAATATATGTTATGTAAATAAAAATGTTGCTATAAATAAATGTATAAAGCTTGCTTTTTCATAAATTTAAATCGGAAGTTGAACTAGTATTCTTCAATTTTGTGTTAAAAGTTTAACGGGAATTTGGTAGATTATTGATTTCGAAAGACCCCGAAAGCTCCGATACTATTCTCAAGGGTGTAAAAACCTAGCCTTCTAAGCTTTGCTAAAAGGACAAGCTGAGAAGAAAGTCGCTACATGGAGTGATCTCATCTTTGCGTCTTTAATCTCCAAATGATCGTTGGTTATTGTCTATTTAAGTATTTAATATTAACTTAGCGGGAATTTTAGAAATCTTTGAAATCGAAATTCCGCTGATTCTGGTACTATTCTCTGTGAGGTGTCAAAAGCCTGGTCACCTAAAACCAACTGGTTTGGGATGTGCCGAGAAGAAAGCCGCTACATGGAAAAGGCTCTTTTGATCCTTAGATTTCAAGATTCCCGGTGAATTAATATTTGACTTAAAATAACCATAATGATGTCGATTTCTTTGATAAAACTTTTGAAAATGAGCACACGTGCCAAACGTATAGAATAATTGGGGAGTGAAAAGTTTACAAATTACATTCATGAGTAGCGTTAGCATCTTAACTTGTATTTAACAATGATTTTGTTTTTAAGCTTAGTTTGGGGATTTGTGAAAAATCAGGGACGATTAATTTTATCCGTATGGTCACTTCTTTATGAGTTGTGTTTCCTACTCAGTGATCCTAAAAGTTATTGTGAAATAATGAAAGTCAACATCCCGTCACAAGAAAAAGAGAAAAATACAAAAATAGAATAAGTGTGAATAAAATGGAAAAAAAATAGGGCGTTTTTAGAACTTTTGATTTCTTAATCTCTTTTGAATATTTTGCTACTTTTCAAAGTTAGTAAAAAAAGGTTGGGAATTTTTGGTTTTAAAAATGTGAGTTGATAACATTGCGTGAGGACACGGCAATATCTTAGTCTGGGGGATTTTGATATGTGTTAAATTACACATACCTTTTACCTAATAAAACGGACTTAAAAGACCAAAAACATATAAAAAATGCCATATATATGCTTGTTTTTGTGTTTGTACATGTGCAGGTACGGATATGAGAAAATAACAAAAAGAAAGAAAAAATAGACAAAAACTGAGCACGAGATTGGAAAGAGCACGGAATTGCGAGTCGATCGTTAATTTATTTGGAGCATCGAGGCAAAAGAAGAGAAGTTTAAAGATTATTTATTTCAAGGACCATTGAATTAAATATAAAGAACGATGAGGGACCAAATGTGTTTAATTCATATGCAGTTTAAAGAAGATAAGGATTAGAAGTGAAGTAAGGGGTATAAATTGACAAGTGAGGCCAAACTTTAAATTAAATCCATGTGAAAGTAGTGGTGGGTCCCACTGTTTTGGTGATTGCACCTTGATGAAGCCAAGAGCACATGCAGCGAAAAAAAAGAAAGAAAGAAAGAAGCAAAATTAAACAACAAATATCTTACTTGCTTGTGTGGACTCCAAGAGATATTAAATAGAAGAAAAGAAGATAGCAGCTGATGCGCGTGACTCAGCTCCACCAACCGACTCATATGGCTATAAATACAGGCGCATGAAGTGAAGCGAAGGAGTAGTTTTTTTTTTTTTTTTAGTTTCATAAGTTTTTTTTTATCAGTACTATTTTTTTGTTTAAGTTACTCGTACTTTTTTTTTTTTTTTTTTTCATTCAGTATTTTTATTTTTCAGTACACTCTTAGACATTTAATTTTATGCAACAGTTATTTCTTTCAATTTATATTATGTTTTAACTTTAAGTTTAGCATTTAATTTCTGTCTTCTTAAGCATTTAAATTCTGTCTTTTTAATATTTATTAGTTTTAGCTTATTATGTCTTATTATCTCTTCTCTTGTTTACCCTCTAGCTCAATTCAAACACAAAAAGAGATGCATGAGCTTATTAAGCTCGGCTTATTTTTCAAATAAGCCTTGACATTTATTAAGTTTGAGAGCACTTAAAATTTGGTTTGTCTGTTTATTTTTAGTTTTGATGAAGCGAAAAGTGTACCGCTTTTAGGGGGTCATTTAAGCCCTAAATCGTATTTATTTGATCAAATATTGCCCTAAATCGTTCCTTTTGTCATTTTAGGTACTTTGGAGAAGAAATCTGTAAAAAGGAAGCATTTTGGACGTTTTTGGAGCATAAAAGTGAAGAAAACGACAAAGTCTCCAAAGCTGCTGAAAAAGTACACGTGACGGCGTCAAGGATTGCTCCTGACGGCGTCACGGCTTGGCAAAAGAGGTGGATATGACAAATACACGTGACGCGCCAGAAAGTTTTACAATGGAAGTCTGACGGCGTCACCCTTTAAGGTGATCAAGGCCGTCACGGTTTAAGTTAAAGAGAGACGGCGTCAAGCACAATTGTGACGGTGTCAACACTTGACGCGCCAGAGTGGATTTTGGAGGATTAAAGAGGGACGGCGTCAGGAAGACCATCCGGGAACCCTAGCCGCGGCGAGGTGATTGCGTCACCTCCTACAACGTGACGCCGTCAGCCCCTAAATTCTATATATAGTTTTGCAATTTTTAGTCATTAGGGTGCAACTTTGTAAGGAGAAACCCTAAGACGAATTTTCTGCCATTTTTAAGGGTTTTATACCCTTGGATCTCCCATGTTTAATTGAAGATAAGTAATCAATTAATCATTCAATATGTCTATGTGTTGTTTGATTATATCTTGTTCTTGTCTTTTAATTAACATGCTAGGCTAGATTTATCTTGTGTTTGCTTAGATCTAATGAAACCTAACTATTGATTATTGGTTGTTGGTGTGTTATTAATTGTATTGGATGATTGTTTATCGATGTTAGGCTTAAGAAAACTGGCTAACCTCCTATACGGTAACTTGCTTGAACGTCTTAAGAAACATGAACCAATGCGTACTAAGGTTTTTATGGTTGTATTTAATGCATGAGCGAATTCTAGTGATCCCATGTTAGGAGCTTCCTAGCCGGCTCGACATAGGAGTGAAGTAGGAGCTTATAGAGTTGGGGAAGTACGTACACCACCCCACGATTGGTATTAAGGAATACACCCGTCATCCACGCAATTAATACACACTAATCAGCCGGTAAAAGATATTTAGGGAGTAAAGAAATCTAAGTAAACACATTTCTCTCCATATAAGTTCCACAACCTTTTTTTTATTTTCAGTTATTTTATTTTATTTGCATTTGTAGTTATTTGGGTTAGTTGACTAGCAACTAATTCCGCCCACTCCTTCAAACCCGAGATTTTACTTGCTTTTATAAAAAAATATAAAAATACAAAAAGAATCTTCCCTCACCCTTAGACCTATTAGAGTAGTTTTTCAATCCTAACGACACTATTCCCCTAGAGAACGATCAATCCCCCGGTACTTGCCACTACACTATACTACATCGGTCAGGTACACTGCCTGGTGGGGATTGCAAGCCTCTTGAGATCCCTCCAGAGGTAAAACCTGTTGTAAGGTCGCAAAACCACGCATCAAGTTTTTGGCGCCGCTGCCGGGGAGTAGTTATTGCTTAGGTTGAAATTTTATTTTTATTAGGTCTACTCACAAGATTCCTATCAAGTGAGATTTTTTCTTTTTATTTTGTAGCTTTCTCGTAGTCTATCTTTTCTTTGTGATTTTGTTTGTAATTTGCTTCAAATGGACTTTTCACTTAGACTTCTAAGATTGCAAGATATGGTTGAGTGGCTAGAACACCAAGGAGTTCAAAATACCTCATTTAGAGACACCTATGAATCATATGAGCCTTCACCTAGGATAGATTCTTATGAACAACCTCCATGTTTAGGATCTCATCTTAGTGAGGCCAATAGGAAAAGCGACCTAGTTTGCCAAGGAATTGTGGATAGAGCCGAAGCAATAAACCATAAGTTGGATGAAGCGCTAGGTTTGTTATCATCACTACCTAAGAAAACAATTGATGAGGATATAGGTGATCTTGACACGTGGAATGATGAGGTAAACACCATAAGCCCACAAAATACTCAACCATCATTTGAGGCACCCACACCGCCCGTGACTTACCCGGAAGAAGTAGAAGAGACTTTAGGAATCCCGATGGAGGTAGAACCTTTGAACCAAACACAACTAGAGGATATAGGTTTGAATGCTTATAGTGATCACAACCTTACTCTTAGTTCTAGGGGATTTCCTATTTTTGATGAACCGGAGCCTCAACCAAAACCGTTACCTAATCTTCCATCTTTAGATGTGAATTTAGGAATTGAAAAAGGTCCCGATCCACCCATCAAACCATGTAGTCCGGGTAATGTTAAGATTAAGGTAGTAGACTCTAGGCCATGTGGAGTGGAAGCTAATATAGGAGTGAACCATGACCTTACATACTTACATCACCCATTCATGATTGATCACAAGAAACATTATGGGTTTAAACCGGGTTTATTAGGTCAAGATGGATTCCCAACTAGGAATCTCTCGAAGTTGATAGAAGATGATCCCTTTTTAGGAGAAAACTTTAATTCACCCATTGACCAAAGTGAACTAGGTAAGGTTATGATGAAAGGAGCACACCCCTTTGAGTATATAATTCATCCACCACTCTTTCCTCACGCGGCATACTTCCACTGAGATGGTGTGTATCGCTACTATCACACGCACTTAATCCTAAGTGTAGGAAAAACCTCTCCTTTATCCGTTAAATAAGGGTAGAGTTAGGCTCGTGACTCGAACAAAAACAAGCGCTTCTTGGGAGGCAACCCAAGCTTTATTTGCTTTGTGTGTTTATTTATTTGTTTGTTTGATTTTATTTGCTTCCGTATGTATGTTTAATTTTTATTATTATTGATTCATGTTCAAAACTAAATTGTGAAAATGCTTTATCTTGTTTTTAACTTCGTCTTAACTACATATAAAGGTATTTTGCAAAAGATAAGTGTAAGGGAAATCCAAATCGGTTTATTAGAACAAATGAACATGAATCATAACAATATTAAATTAACATACATATTAGTAATTGTTTGAGTCAAATGCTTGTATCGAGTCATAATGATGTTTTGCAGGAATTCCAGGAAGTAAGGTATAGGTTTTTCCAGAAATTTTCCGGAAACTTAACATGAGAATTCTGTCAGATCATTTCTGACGACGTCAGGCATTACAACCTGACGGCGTCAGGTTTTAATTTTCTGAAATTTTTGAAAGTTTTGTTTTTCTACCGGAATCATAAAAAGTTTTTATTAAATCTCTAACTTATAAACTCCAGGAATCTGCAAAATAATCATTCCACAAGCATTATATCCTTATATAGATTTATCCCGCCGATGTTATGCAGGTTTTCGTGTTTGTTTTCTCAGGTTTAACAGGTTATTTTGGACAAGGAAATGTATGTGGAATCTAGCTTTTGGCGATGCATTAGTCTTGGAGCTTCTACTTTCTCTTGGAAGAAGATCTAACCATGTTACCTCTTTATCCACCGAGCGAATCAGGGGAGTATTTGATTTCATTCTTTTACCATATTTACTTTTACATCTTGTTATTTGAACATTTGGGACAATGTTCATCTTAAGTGTAAGGGGGGGTAAAATACGACACCTTAGAGAATGCTATTACACTTGATTTTTCATTTGTTTGATGGTAGATGTGTAATAAAACTGAGAGAAATACCTGTTAAGGCAATTTTAGTGCCAAATTTAAAATTTTTTACAACATATAGGAGTGAAACTTTGATCTTAATGAGCGTCTCATGTATAGGAGTTATATGACTAGCATAAAACCGTACCACTAAAAAAATTTTCACCCCAAAATATGTGAGGTTCGCCCCTAGAATTGGTAGGAAAAGCATTTATGCTATGATGTGTATACCGTTAGCACTTAGATTCTAGAACTTGCGTTAGGACCATTCCGAGGCCACAAGTGAGACTACATTCGTGTAGTTAGATTTACTACATGATAAGAGGCATTAGGATTAACCCATTGTTTTACACCTGTGTTTTTGTTATAATTACATTGGCTACATTGGTCAAGTAATTCTCCCACACCCTTTGCGTTGTACTCATTTTTAGTACACGATACCCCTAGTACACCCCTCAGAGCCTATCTTTTCGTTTCTAACTTTAAGCATTTTACTTAAAGTAAGAATTTGTTTACACCCCACTTAAATGTACACCCAAATCGCCTTAGCCTACCTTGTATGCACTCATTTTTAGTGCATTATTGTGACAACATTTGTTTAAACCCCAAGTTAATTATCTAATTGATTACATGGTTGCTAAGTCGAGTCATATCCTTGTACATATTGTTTTGGGACGATTGGGACTCATGGGTAAAGTACTAGTGTAATGGAGTAATGGGGAAGAACAACATTATTACTCCCATATGTGCTAAATATTTTAAAAGTACTCCAAGTGTGTCGATTATCTTAATTCGAGTCATTAGAATAGTTATTTGTAAAGTTATGTAAAAGTTCAAGTGTAAGGGGAATGCGACGCCCCTACGATGTATTATTTTGGATGGTAGGGCAAGAGTGTATGAAAAAAAAAATCGAAAAAATCAAGAAAAATACAAAAAAATGAGAAAAAGAAAATGAGAAAAAGAAAAGTAGAAAAAATATACGGACTACCATCCCGTTTCATTTTATGTTTATTTTATGTTTTTGTTATTTTGTTTTTAGCTTAATTCGAGTCTAGTCTTGGCTTAGCAACGCCATATTGTACATGTAATTAATCAAGATCTTTAACTCGCCACCAGTAAAATATCCCTTATCCAACAAAACCGTGTTTATCATATCCCTACACCTAACGTTATAACCCGTTTAAAAGCCCTCTTTGATAGTTTATCTTAGGTGCTTACGCCTAGTGGAGGAGGTTTTTTGACCCTTTCCCAAGCCTATGGTAATCTATTTGCTATGACAGGTAGTGAGAGATATTATCCATTTTCATTTATGAGATATACTTTTATGACACCTGAGAGATGTGAGTATCTAAACACTACTTGTGAGATGCTAGTATGTAATCTCCGTGCTTATTATGATTAAAGTGGAACGACTATTTGTTGTAATCACTTTTATATTAGCGTTAAATGACCACTAACTTGTATTTTGATTAGAATAAAAGCGCATTTGCTTGAGGACAAGCAAATCTCAAGTGTAAGGGTATTTGATGAAGCGAAAAGTGTACCGCTTTTAGGGGGTCATTTAAGCCCTAAATCGTATTTATTTGATCAAATATTGCCCTAAATCGTTCCTTTTGTCATTTTAGGTACTTTGGAGAAGAAATCTGGAAAAGGAAGCATTTTGGACGTTTTTGGAGCATAAAAGTGAAGAAAACGACAAAGTCTCCAAAGCTGCTGGAAAAGTACACATGACGGCGTCAAGGATTGCTCCTGACGGCGTCACGGCTTGGCAAAAGAGGTGGATATGACAAATACACGTGACGCGCCAGAAAGTTTTACAATGGAAGTCTGACGGCGTCACCCTTTAAGGTGATCAAGGCCGTCACGGTTTAAGTTAAAGAGAGACGGCGTCAAGCACAATTGTGACGGCGTCAACACTTGACGCGCCAGAGTGGATTTTGGAGGATTAAAGAGGGACGGCGTCAGGAAGACCATCCGGGAACCCTAGCCGCGGCGAGGTGATTGCGTCACCTCCTACAACGTGACGCCGTCAGCCCCTAAATTCTATATATAGTTTTGCAATTTTTAGTCATTAGGGTGCAACTTTGTAAGGAGAAACCCTAAGACGAATTTTCTGCCATTTTTAAGGGTTTTATACCCTTGGATCTCCCATGTTTAATTGAAGATAAGTAATCAATTAATCATTCAATATGTCTATGTGTTGTTTGATTATATCTTGTTCTTGTCTTTTAATTAACATGCTAGGCTAGATTTATCTTGTGTTTGCTTAGATCTAATGAAACCTAACTATTGATTATTGGTTGTTGGTGTGTTATTAATTGTATTGGATGATTGTTTATCGATGTTAGGCTTAAGAAAACTGGCTAACCTCCTATACGGTAACTTGCTTGAACGTCTTAGGAAACATGAACCAATGCGTACTAAGGTTTTTATGGTTGTATTTAATGCATGAGCGAATTCTAGTGATCCCATGTTAGGAGCTTCTTAGCCGGCTCGACATAGGAGTGAAGTAGGAGCTTATAGAGTTGGGGAAGTACGTACGCCACCCCACGATTGGTATTAAGGAATACACCCGTCATCCACGCAATTAATACACACTAATCAACCGGTAAAAGATAGTTAGGGAGTAAGGAAATCTAAGTAAACACATTTCTCTCCATATAAGTTCCACAACCTTTTTTTTATTTTCAGTTATTTTATTTTATTTGCATTTGTAGTTATTTGGGTTAGTTGACTAGCAACTAATTCCGCCCACTCCTTCAAACCCGAGATTTTACTTGCTTTTATAAAAAAATATAAAAATACAAAAAGAATCTTCCCTCACCCTTAGACCTATTAGAGTAGTTTTTCAATCCTAACGACACTATTCCCCTAGAGAACGATCAATCCCCCGGTACTTGCCACTACACTATACTACATCGGTCAGGTACACTGCCTGGTGGGGATTGCAAGCCTCTTGAGATCCTTCGAGAGGTAAAACCTGTTGTAAGGTCGCAAAACCACGCATCAAGTTTTCTTTTGTTTAGTAATTATTCTAGTTTTAATACTAGTCCGATCTACTCTAGTTTTAATACTAGTCCGATCTAGTCTAGTTTTAAAACTAGTCCTAGTAATTTAGCTTTATATATTATTGTTTATTTATTGTCATTTTTTAACGTAATGATTATTATCGTTGTTATTAGGATAGATTTTATTATGTACGAGTAGTTTTATATAAGTTTGTTTAGAAATCGGTGGTTTCAACTTTATTAACAAATTTGCTTCATAACTCGCTTTTAATTTATGTTCACATGTTTTAGCGTAAAAATCCAAAATACCTCTTTTTCACTATTCATCACACAAAATCACGAACCGAATCACAAATTCCATTCAAACCTTCGTTGGGGATAACGACCCGGGAATACAACTTGCCTTGTATTCTTTGGAAATATTTATATATTGATTCTCGACGGATCAATCACTCATCAAGGGAACTCACAAGTCAAAGATAACAAAATTGATCTTCTTGTTCAACAATATGAACAATTTGTTATCTCTGAAGATGAGACCATTGATAGTGCGTTTGCTAGGTTTAATACTATTATTACATCTCTTAAAGCACTTGATGAATCTTTTTCTAGTAAGAATTTTGTCAGGAAATTTCTAAGAGCACTCCATCCGAAGTGGAGAGCAAAGGTGACGGCTATTGAAGAATCTAAGGATCTTTCAAGCATGACACTGGACGAGCTCATTGGAAATCTCAAAGTTCACGAGATGGTGATGGAAAAAGGTTGAAAGCTAGGGTAGAATCAAGTGATGATGAAGAGTCTTGTTCTAGTAGCGAAGACGAAGAATATGCCATGGCCGTAAGAGATTTCAAGAAATTCTTTAGGAGACGAGGAAAGTTCGTAAGACCACCTCGTGAAGAAAAGAAATCCTTCCGGAAAGACCGTGATGATAGGAAAGGAAAGGTAGATAGGAAATGTTATAGGTGTGGGGATTCTAGTCACCTAATAGGAGAATGTCCAAAGCCTCCAAAGAACAAGTCTCAAAGAGCATTTGTTAGTGGAGCTTGGAGTGATAGTGAAGGTGATGACGACGAGCCTAAGAATGACGAAGTTGCTCTCATGGCTCATGACACAGAAGAGGTACATTCTGACTCGTCATATTCTTCTATAGATGATGAAACCTTAGAAGTAGAATATAACAAACTGTGTGATATCACTTTAAAAATCATAAACAAAAATAAGTTCTTAAAAACCAAAACGACACTCTTAGAAAATGAAGTCCACTGGTTAAAAGAAAAAGAAACACAATCAGAAAAGGGTAAAAGTGTTAAAGAAACATGTATCTCATGTCAAGAACTTAAACTAGAATTAAAAACACTTAAAACTACACAGGAAGATCTTATCAAACAAAACTCTAAGTTTAAGAGGTTTGATAAAAACATTTGTTTAGCAGATGAGTTAATGCAAATTCAAAAGTTGCCTCATGATAAAACCGGACTAGGATTCATGAAATCAGGAAACTTAAATGACTTTACGAAACAAACAGTGAAAGTACAAGAACCTATTCCAACTGAGTCAGATGCCCACGGATCTGGCGGATCCAAATATTTGGTTCCGCCAGTTGTACCAAAAGGATCCGCAGGTACAGTTGATGAACAGAAGGTTCGTAAATCAGATCTTACTGAATTCGTTAAGGTCACTAGAAAACCTAACACTAGTACAACTGTTAATAGACAAAAACCATCAGTTTCCATAGGAAAAGGTCAAGTTAATAATGAGTTTAGGAGAACTAGTTTTCGCAAACACCCATTTCCAAAAAGAAATCACAACTCACAGAGTCATTATCAAAGTAATTGGAACCAAAACATGTCTAGGAACTTTCAAGGTCCCAACTACATACCATGGAACACTTGTCCACCATTTGCATACATGAACCATGATAATGTTATGTTTAACCCAAACGGACCCATGAGATATTGGGGACCAAACGCTTGAGTTTTTCTTTAACTTAGGTGTGCTTGAAAGTCGGGTTAGAACCGGATGAGTGGATCAAAGATAGTGGGTGTTCAAGACACATGACGGGAAAAAAAAGCCTTTTCTCAACCTACCAGGTGTACGACGGAGGTAATGTCACATTCGGTAGCAAGCTTAAAAGTAAAATCATCGGAAAAGGTACGATCTCTCATGACTCTCTCACTATTGATGATGTTGCTCATGTAGATAACTTAGGATTTAACTTGCTTAGTATTAGTCAATTATGCCGTAAAAAGTATAACGTTGTTGGGAATTTCAGAAATAAGATATTTCTTGTTGCTGCCGATAGTGAAAGCTCGTTCCTGCCGATAGCTATGGTTCCTGCCGAAGCTCATTGCTGCTGATAGTTATATTTTGTTTCTGCTGATAGTGTTTGTTGCTGCGGATATTATTGTTAGTTATCCGTATGTTTAGTATGTTTGTTAGAGTTATTTTTAGCAGAGATCATGTTTATCTCTTTACACGTTTTCTTGTAGGACGGGTTAGGGTTAGGGTTTCTTATGATTATAAAAGAAACACCCCGTCTATGAGTTTAAGACATCTTTTACGGGTTAACCATCTTCAATAAAAACATCTTTTAGTTCATTATACGATCCATAGAGGATCATAGCATTAGTTCTTTTCTTTTCTCATTCGTATTCAGAGATTCTCTTGTAGTGTGCTTGTGATTACATAGGCATCCTACCGATCCACATAGGCTCAAAGATCTAGCAGGCGTGTTAGATTCAACAAGTGGTATCAGAGCCTCGTGAGGATCTCTGATCAAGAAGCAAAAGTTCTCAAAAACAATCTCTCTAAACCATTACACTATGTCTGGATCAGCAGATAAATTCGAAAGGTGGACCATGAAAGTCAGAACCCTGCTATCGTTTAACTCAACGAGAAAATGGACAGAACCTGCTGATGCTGATAGTCTCAACCAAACTCAAAACATGGTTCATAATGCAAAGGATAAAGTGGAAGAATTTGCTTTTGTGGGAGCCTCTCATCAGGTACAACATTGTCAATTTGGTTGTCATGAATTGTACTTGAACCTTATGAGAGAGTTTGATGAAATGGAGCCTGAATATAATAAATTGTTTGTAGATATTCAAGCGTATAAAAAGGCTCTTAAAACTGTGGAAAAACAAAAGGCTTGGCATGAAGCTAATCAGCTAGCATATGAACAAAAGATAAGGGTTTTGGAAAGAGACTTAGAGAACTCCATTAACTGTCTAAAACATTCTGAAAGAGAATATGCTAAGGTGAAATTAGAAAATCAGGAATTACAGGCTAAACTGGATAGTGAGGTGGCTAGGATAAATTCATGGCAACAATCTGAAAAATATCTTGTTAATTATGGTAATCAGTCAGGTTGGCGTAAGAAAGGGTTGGGATTTGATGTTGGGGATTATCACCCTAGAATATTTGACCCTACCCCTAAGGAAGTTGATTATAAGACTCCTGTTAAGTTTGTTAAGGAAGGAGGGATGAATGCAGTTCCTCCACCTATAAGAGGTGTTTTCAAGCCTGTTCCTATCCACTCAGCCCTTGATCTTGACTCAGATGAATCACACATGACATATGGGAAAAAGTCAAATGACTTAACTAATTCTGAGTGTGGGTCTGATGACTTTGTCTCTTGTTCCAAAAGTAACAAGTCCTATGAATCTAAGTCCACAGGTTATACCTCATGTGATTATAATGACAAGTCAACTTCACCCAAGTCTCATGACTTCACTTCTGGAGCAACTAATGATAAATCTATTTCTAAAATAGCTTCCCCTGACAACAGCTCTCTTAACTCTGTTAAAAACAATGTTTTCTCTAGTTCCAGTAGTGATAATTTTGTCTGTAATAAGAAAAGTTCTGGTAAGATCAAGACTGTTACGAAGAAGACATGTTTTGTGTGTGGTAGTCAATATCATCTCATTAAAAATTGTGACTATCATGAGAAGAAAATGAAGATGAATGGTGGACAACAACAGACCAGATCGTTGTGGAAAAATGTTAAACAAATATCACCATATATTCCATAAGTAGCAAGAATGAACCATTATAGAGCTCCCTTTTCCTGCTGATAGACCTATTCCTGCAGTTATGCCTGTTGCTGCTGATAGTCAGGGAACTATTCCTGCTGGTGCTTCCTCATCCTTTCAGAGAGATTTTAGGCCTGTTTATTATAATCCAATCTTTGGAGGAGGAATGGCCTACTCTCCATGGTTTCCTTGGTAATTGTCCTGTTTGGCTGATCATGTTGTTGTATATTTCTCTACTGGTTTTGAGGGGAGGCATTAGCCTAAGGGGAGGCTAATGCTTTTTAATTTTGTCTTGTTTCTCATTCTTTTATGTTTTATGTTTTGTGTTTTACTAACTTTGTTTTGCAGATTTTAGTGTCTTTTGTTAGCTAACTATGTTTTGCAGCTCTCTATTTCTCAATGCTTGGAATTAAAACTAAAGACAGTAATTTCCATTCATCGTAATTAAGATGATTACATTCAGTCACAAAACACAAAAGATTCATATCAACATCATTTAAACATCATACCAACCTTCAAAAATCACTCGACCTAAACCCTGCCACCTATTCCATCTTCCCTTTTCCCTTACCCATACAATCAGGCATGAACCTCCTACCCCTCTGACGGTTAATTTCTTCATACACATGGGGGGCTGGGAGTGCCAACACCACTGGGAGTGGCTGTCTTGGTTCAGGGGCTGGATGTTCTCTCATTGGAGTTGAAGAACTTGGGGTAGTTTGTCTCTGATGTGATCTGGGGCGTAACCTTGCATTTGGCTGACTTGACTGTGGAGCTGGCTGGCTTGTCTGAGGAGTTCTTTGTCTTGGATCTTGGCTTTCATGTTGTCGATTGTGTCCGAGGATTCGACTTCGAAGTTTCTGATTTTCCCGGTTAGGATTTTCACGAGAATCTGCATCTCCTTTTGGCACCGGTACTTTGTAGAAGGTAGCAGTTGTCCTTTCCATCTCTTCAGTAAGCAGAGCCACAGTCTTCTTCATCTCTTCTCTAAGCTTATCCGTAATGGGAAAATTGGGAGGATATGTCTCCCATTCACCCTGATAATAAGTCAAGGACTTCAGCTCTGATGATCCTTCATCATCAGAGCTAGAGTACTCAAATGACGAAGGAGTAGATGGAAGAGGATCAGATGAATATGAATCCTCCTCAACCTTTGCCTTACCTTTGCTCTGAGAAGATGATGCAGTTTGGGGAAAGTAATTTTCCCACCCTGAGTCATTGGAGGAGGAAGAATCTGATGAGATTTCGATGATTGGAATTTTGGATGAACTCATGTTTTTCTTTGGTTTGAAGATTTAATTGTGATAATGAAGGTATTTGATTTGGGAAAAAGAGCTTTTATAATGAGAAGGTGATTAGTGCATATTTATTGTTGGTTGGTGTTGTGATTTAATTCGGGCGGGTTATTCCTAATGACTGGTTTTGGAAGGTTGACTTTGGTCAAACCACTTCATTGTTGCCGATTGGTCAAACCACTTCATTGCTGCCGATTGACCATGTGTTACTACCGTTTGACTAATGGTTCCTGCTGACTATGTTAAATTTTGGGGAAGTTTGTTTAGTCAATTGGTCAATGATACGTGCGCGAAATTGCAGCAATCTAAATTGCTATATTTGGCAACCTAATCTAAAATTGCACTTCTCTCATCTCAATTTCTCAAAATCCAATCAAACCCTAATTTTCTCATTTCGAACCCTAGATCATTCATCTAATACAATGACAACACTTCGCTACAAGGATGATCACAACAAGGTTGCATACTTAGAGTCTTCCTCTAGAAGTGTTGGTTATGATGAGGTGTTAGCTTTTCTTCGTGGGTCTTCTATTCGCTATGCACTCACTCATTGTCCTATAACGGTGTATGATTCGCGGATTAAGCAGTTTTGGGCAACCGCTAAGGTTAGACACATTGTGGGAAGGGAGGACGACATCGTTGCCACCATTGATGAGCACAAAGTCATCATTACGGAAGGGTTGATTCGGGTACAGCTTCGACTTCCTGAGGAGCATGGGGAATATGATCTTTCCAGGCAAGAAATCAATGATGGTATGGCTTCCATAGGTTATCCTGTCACTGGTAGTTGTACATTTTATAAAAATAAGCTGTCTCCTCAATGGAGATTTCTTGTTCATACGTTACTCCAGTGTATGAGTATAAAGTCTGGTGGTTGGGACCAATGTCCTAGTCCCATTGCGTCTGGGCTTATTTGTCTGTCACAGGGTAGGATATATAATTGGGCAAAATATATTTTTGAAGGAATGATTGAAAATATCACTGGTGATAAAAACAGGTTTTTAATGTATCCTAGATTTCTTCAAATTATCTTAGGTGTTCAAACCAATAACCCATCCCCTAAGATAGTGAATAGGATGACTGCCAAAATGTTTGCTATGATGAAGATGAATTTTGCAGGCCAACATTTGCCTTTATTACCTGCCATGTTACACAATGCCAATCCTGCTGACAACCCAGATCCTGTTGACAATGTCAGTGTCCCACCATCACCCAATGCAGCTGATGCTAGTGCATCCAATGCTGCTGGTGAAGGGACTTCAGTTGCTGCTGATGCATCTGCATCTGTTGCTGCTGATGACCCATTACCACCATCACCTAGACCAGCCACACCTAGACCTGAGACTAATGTCCCTGATGAGCCCAGTGTCCAGACCACCACAGTTGTTACACCTGTTGTCCAGCCAACACCTTCTGTGGACTTGCCTTCTTCTTCAAGGCTTTCAACTCCTAGTCCTTCTAGGCAGACTTTTAATGAAGACACTCATATTGGGGGAGAATTTCATATATCCCCACCTAGATCCAATGAAGCTCCTAACACCTCAGGCATTCCTGCTGGTGGAGCTGAGGATGCTGCTGATCTCACTTTTATGTCCTAGTTACTTGACAGGTCTGTGCAGAAAATTGAAGCATTGGAGTCAGAACTTAAAGAGACAAAAAGGGTTTTTAGTGAGAAGGTGGAAAATTTGGAAAAGGAGCTCAAGGACACTAAAGAAACTTTTGGTGAGATTATTCAAAAGCTAAATGAAAGGATCAGTTCTTTAGAAGCTCAACATCTGCAAAAGAAAAGAAGGAATGTGATTTCTGAATCTGAGAATGATCAGGATGATATGTCATTTGATGGACTAAATGTGCTGGCTTTTGTTTCTCTTGATAGTGCACACACTGAAGTACCTACCTCTTCCGAGCCCACTACAAGTTCTAAACCTCAGGCTTTTGCAAGAACAAGGACCAAGCAGCCTCAAGAGTGTCAGCATTTGAGAAGTTTCAATCCTCCATTGCTGCTGATATCTCTGGTGTTGCATCTGATGTTCCTGCTGAAGTTGGTAGTGTTTCTTCTGAGTCTAAGGTTCCTGGTAATACTGCTGGTAGCTCATCCATTGCTGCTGGTAGTGACACCATTCCTCCTGAAGCAACACAAAATGATGCTGAGATAGCTGAACAGGTGCAGGCACAGGAAATTACTGCTGAACAAGCTAGACTAGCTCAGGTTGCTCAAGATGAGGAGCTTGCAAGGAAAATGTCTGCAGATGAGAGGAATATAGCTGGGATTATGAATAACACAAGATCAGAAGATCTTACTTCAGAAGAGTTTAGTGAGCAAGTTGAATACTTGTTGGCTTCTGATATGATCATTAGAGCTCATGGGTTTATGATTCTTCAAAATTCAGAGTTGGGTATGGATGAAAAATCAGATCAGCTCAAGGCATTTATCTTAAAGACTCATAGAGCATCCACTTGGAATGACTTGATGAATAGGATCAGTCAAAGGCACAAGTCAGGTTTTAAGATGCCTACAAACAAAGATAATGTCACTTTTATGAAGGACTATCTGAAGAATCAAGCTAACTACAAGCTCAGTGACTTAAAAAGTTGGACTGATGCTGCAATTCAAAAGTTGTTCCTTGATACCTATGCAAGGATAAATTCTTCAGTCCAGATAGACATTCAACAAAGCAAGAAAAGAGAGTCTTCATCTTTAGAGTCAGATGTTACAAAGAAACTGAAGTCTGGAGAGCCATTGACTGGTGCATCTTCTTTTATTCCTGCTGAAGGTTCTCAGGATACCACATTCATTTCACCAATTCCTTATGTAGATGCATCTGGTGCACCACAAGAAGGTTCTATTTCTGATGGTATTCCTGCTGCTCATGACTCTGTTTCTGCTGAACCATCTTCCTCAGTTCCTATTCAGCAATATGGTCTAAGGACAAGGCAGAAGAGTCACTCTAACCACCCTCCTTCTAGGGATATTTCTGAAGTGGATGATCAAGAATTGATTAGGGTTGACTCAGACAGTGATTCAGAAGGTGATTCCATTCATTCTTGGGGTCATATTGCTCACTGGGAGATTAGGTCTACTTCTGAAGGTGAAGTCAATGTTTGGTTTTCCCTTGATGGGACAGTCAAATTCTTTACCTTTCTGAGGGAGCTCTTGAATAAGGTAGAGAGGAAAGATTTGGAGAATCTTTATAAGATAGTGGATAATCACTATCAAACTCATACTCCTACTGGGATTGGCCTAATGCTTTGGGGAGATTTACAAGTTTTAATGAATTCATTGGAAGGAGAAAAGGCTCAATTGGTGTGGGGTAATCAATCATCCTGGAGAGTATTTTCTTGGAGGTTATATCCTTCTTCCAATGTTCATGTAGTGGAGCTTATCTCTGGCAAGATCCTGTCTATGTTTGTGGATGTCACTTATCCTTTATCTGAGGGACTTATGAAGAGAATGCTCACACAGAAGGTCCGAGTTCCCAAACATACTATTGGAAATGATTTAACCACAGCTGAACAGTTGGTCAAATTCATCAGAGATCAACTTGCAGCTGATAAAGGTTCCTCTACTTAATCCTTGTTGTTGTTGTACATCTTTCTATCTTTTCTTATTTTCTTTCTTTTTCTTTTGGTTTGTTTCTAATTTCTTTTAGTTCAAAAAAAAAATTGTATATTTTGTGTGCTAATAAGTTGGTTTGAGCAACACCTTGCAGGTACAGTGTTGGTGTTTACACCTACACAACAAATGGTATTCAACTCACCATGTCTTGCAGACAAGAAAGAGTTGACTCACCATGAGGGTACGGCTCTGGTGTGATAATCAAATCCGTTGATAGCTGTAATAGCTTGCTCAAAGCTATAGGGTACTTCAACTCACCCATGGTTCATTCCTGAGAGTTGAAATGGTTCTCAATTCACCATGGATGTAACCCTTTATGGGATCCAAAGAATTGGCTAGTCCACAAAAGTATGGTTTGTGGTAAAGACATTTGGTATCCATATTTGGTATTCAATTCACCAAGGTTCAGTTGAAACCAAAGAATTGGCTAGTCCTGAGCAAACGGCTACAGGTAAAGACAAGTCAAATCCGTTTATAGTTGCTGGTTTACTCAAAATCAGATGGTTATCAATGTACCATGGTCTTACACACCTAAACATTGGCTACTCCAGTAGTGATGGCTATTGGTAAAGAGACATCAAATCCATTAATTTTCAGACTATTCTCATCACATCCAGGTGTGTTAACTCCTGTGAGAGGTGAATCATTGAAAATTAATCTTCTTTTGAGGATGATTTCCTATTGCTGCTGAACTATCGAAGTTGCTGCTGGAAGTTTCAAGTGTTGCTGCTGGTTACTTACTGATGCTGCTGCTGGTCTAATCCTCTCCCTATGAACTTTCAGAGTAGAGTGAACGCTTAGGGAATCTTTTCGGAAATAAGCTATTTCCTCAAGATTAGGGGAGGATTGTTGGGAATTCTGGAAATAAGATATTTCTTGTTGCTGCCGATAGTGAAAGTTGGTTCCTGCCGAAGCTCATTGCTGCTGATAGTTATATTTTGTTTCTGCTGATAGTGTTTGTTGCTGCGGATATTATTGTTAGTTATCCGTATGTTTAGTATGTTTGTTAGAGTTATTTTTAGCAGAGATCATGTTTATCTCTTTACACGTTTTCTTGTAGGACGGGTTAGGGTTAGGGTTTCTTATCATTATAAAAGAAACACCCCGTCTATGAGTTTAAGACATCTTTTACGGGTTAACCATCTTCAATAAAAACATCTTTTAGTTCATTATACGATCCATAGAGGATCATAGCATTAGTTCTTTTCTTTTCTCATTCATATTCAGAGATTCTCTTGTAGTGTGCTTGTGATTACATAGGCATCCTACCGATCCACATAGGCTCAAAGATCTGGCAGGCGTGTTAGATTCAAGAAACGTCCTTTTCAGTGAAAATGGAAGTAAAATACTTAAGGATGGCATAACCGTAGGAAAAGATGTTTTGAAGAATAACATCTACGTTATGAAATTAGACAAAACACCTAAAGACAAACTTATCTCACCTCTCTGGATGAAAACTCAACTCTATGGCATAGACGTTTAGGTTACGCCAATATGAGGCTAATCCAATCCTTATCATCTAAGGAACTCGTTAGGAACCTACCCAAGTTGAAATACGACCAACACTTTTGTGATGCTTGCAAAATTGGGAAACAAGTTCATAATAGCCATAAGGCTAAAAACATGGTGTCTACATCTAGGTGTCTAGAATTGTTACATATGGATTTGTTTGGTCCATCCGCTATACAAAGTTACGGGGGAAACTTCTATACTTTGGTAATAGTAGATGATTACTCTAGGTATATGATGAACTCAAATAAGTACATTTTATTATCATCATTTATCCTATTTATTTGACTTGTTTTATTATATTATATATGAGAATCGATACATTAATGTTTACTTTAGTAATTCTCAGGTAAAAACAAGCATTATGTGAAACTTGACGATTTTGGACTAATTATGGAGCAAAACAAGCGAGATGTCAAAAGTCTACTGAAATCCAGAAGATGCGCCGTATCTCACTCAACAGATACGACCCAATATCATACTTAGATGAATTCGAAGACCATTGCCTGACTTTGAAGAATGCGCCGCATGCAATTCTGTCATGCGCCGCATATGAAACTTTGGTCAAAGAAGAAGATCAAGCTCGTTCTACTCCAGATACGCCGCAATATACTTCTAACATACGGCGTATCACTATCAAGATTTCACCAGTTACAATCCAAGACAGCTAAAGTACATGCGCCGCATACAAAGATCAAGTTACGCCGCATCTGAAGACGGTGTACGAATATTCCAGAATATATTAATCTTGGACCCCACGCGAAGTTAAGTCAATGCGCCGCATCTATCAACTCAATGCACCGCATCGATCATTCAGACAGAAACTATAAATACCCCAAGGTCAGACGAATTTAGGAGACCTTTGATATAACCCTAGAGCCGAATTCAGACGACTAAGCAGCACAAGACACACCTCAAACAAAGATACAAGAGTTGTAAGAAGGTCCTGCATGTATTCAATTCATTAAGTAGTTTTGTTTTATTGTTTTAGTACGCTTTAATTCATCAGGATTGATGGGCTTGTGTCATGTGACTACGGAAGATCATGCACTCCCCTTAATATTGCTTTCCCATTAATTAAAGTTTATATGTTGATGTCTTTGGTGAATTTTATTAGTGCATTGATAACCTCTGTGTCTAGCTAAGTCTTGCTTGGGTCGCCATGCCCCTTCCTCGCCTATTTATTCTAGCGTCTCTAGAAAAGTAGGATAGACATAAGTAATCATTAAGGGTTTACTCGCCGATAAGATTAGAGCCAACGAGAAAGGTTTAATTATATACACTTCATATAAAACTAGCAATAAAACAAGTGACAAGCTATTTAATTATCAGGACAGGTCTTCTTATTGTCTCGAGTATCTATCTGTGTACGTGTGTGCTAATCGCTGATTCATGCTCATTAGTTTAGTTTTCTATTTAATTATAACCAAACTGTGCCAGTCTCTCAGGCTGAACCCCCTTGCGTTAGATTAGGTTGTATGACTAACTTAGGATATTAAAATACTGATTAGAATAACTAGATAATACGTTCCACTCTTAGTGATCGACACTCTGCTTACCATTATATTCATACTGACCGGGTACACTGCTCGTTAAGTGTGTGTGTTATTGATAAGTCGGCTAAATATAAATTTAAAACTTGAGTAGGCATTAATACTGCTAAACCGCAACGACACATCACGCGCATCAGTATACTTGGACTAAGTTCTTGAAAACTAAAAACGAGGCATTTGATAAATTTGAAATTCTAAGTAAGAAAATTCAAAATCAAATAGGAAATAACATTGTGTCTATTAGAACCGACCACGGTCGTGAATTTGATAACGAAATCCAATTCGGAGCTTTTTATGATGCTAATGGCATAACACATAATTTTTCGGCTCATCGAACTCCTCAATCTAACGGTGTAGTAGAACGCAAAAATAGGACAATTCAATAAATGAGTAGAACTATGTTAAATGAACAAAACATACCTCAAAAGTTTTGGTGTCACGCTGTAGACACATCCACATATATCCTAATGTTACACCCCGTGCCCGATTAGACCAAAATTTAAAACTTTTGCGCGGAAACGACTTCACATTAACGGACACTTTGTAACCCTTTGACCATTTACAAAATTATATGAACATTAAGACTTTGGGACCCTTTTTAACTAGAACTAGACTCATTTTCCTTTTAAACGATAGTTGGTACGACCACCAATGACTTATGGTTTGCTTTGTACAACATTAGAAAGTTATCAAATCTGAATTGAAGTTGCTACGCCGTAGTTGAATAATCAACTACGCCGCAATTTTAGCAACACAAGGGTTACGCCGTAACTACAAGAAGTAGTTACGCCGTAACTTAAATACAATAAAAATGGGATGCCTCGGTGTTGTAGTTACGCCGTAACCCATAACATGGTTACGCCGTAACCCATAACATGGTTACGCCGTAACTACAACCCAGCAACAAAACCTGCACATTTTAAACTTTACACACCCAAACCGTTCAATACCATTTTTGTAACACCCCCAAATTTGGTTTGTGGCAGCGGAAAAGTAATTTGGGTGTTACGGTGAGGATCGAAGTTTAAATCTCAGAAAACGGCCCGGAAGGGGCGTTTTGAAAGTTATGTCATTCTAAATAATATTTTTGATACAAAGGTAAATCATTTGATTTGAAAATCCCATAAAAAGATGTGATAATTTGGAAAGAATGACATATTTGATTTTACACCATTTAAGTTATCAGAGTAAAAGATGCCCGCTCCGTGTCTTGTCCTGCTCCGTTATTTACCTGAGATAAACATGCTTAAAACGTCAACACAATGGTTGGTGAGTTCGTGGAGTTTGTTAGAACATAACTTTCTTTTAATGAATTTAAGAGGTGTATAGTGATTGTCGAAGTAAATAATAATTCTTCATGAAATAAATAGCCAGTTGTGTTGTATAAAAATTCACAAGCAAATCATGTATGATCTCCAAAATCATATGTTTCAAGTTATAGATGCAGATGAGCTACGTTGTTATACGCTCGATATAGACTGTTGAGTCAGCTTTTAAATGTAACGATATACTAAGCATTTTGGGTTGTCTTGTGTAGAATTCTCATTTAAATCACATATGATAACAATTAAAGTTCAAGTACGGGATTCAGAATCATAACACGTAGTGAAATAATAATCTAATGTCTGAAATTTATCAGTGAAAAGTGGTGGTCTTCTAATACAGCTGTATCCTAAGATATATATGAAACATTCATATATTCATAAAGTTATATTGCCCTAAGCCTCATGACACGCAAAACGTTAACAATTGGGTGTCCCACCAGGGTTACCTGATGGGTGATTTATGGCCCTCAGTGAATAGGTGACTTGCCAATTCCTATTTTTCTCAAATATAGTGCACCACGACTAATACGACTAACCATGAGGCATTCCGTCAAAGTATTAGTGGGGTAGGTCGTCAGCCTTTAACAGGTTTCGAAGCTGTTCACTATATTCGCGCTCACCGCAGTGATTAATGGCTCATGATCGAGGGACTTTATGGCAATAAAGTGTGCTTAGGCAATATAGGTGAATCATGCGTAATTTTAGTCTTGGCAATTATTTATAGTGAAATGTAGAAATATCATATTAAAGTAGCAGTACATTCATTTGTCACATGAATGCATACAATAATTTTCAGTATCATGTTACATCAAGTAGCTTAAAAATGTTATCTTCCATGTTCCGTGTTTAAGCTAAACAGACAATTTGCACATATAATGAGCATGTGTTTCTTTCAAGTATAATTCAAGCATGTAGAGCATAGTTGATGATTTTGAGTAAATCATAAGATATTTCAAGTAATATAAAACAGTTAAAGCATGTATCTCCCCCAAAAGAGTTATTAAAAACAAGTATTAAAAGAGGAGGGGCCACGACTCACCTTAGCCATAGCAAAGCAAAGATCACACTGACACGACTGGCATCTAGAGCATATCACAACGGTCTCATATAGCATGACGGTACACAACCTAATACGTATACAGTTATCTCAAAATATGGCTCGCACAATAAAGTCTATAAAAGATAAGGTGTCATAGTTTTCGTGGATTACTCAGTTTCCAAACTTATCAAAAGCTTATTTTCAATGTTTCGTGTGGTGTGGTAAGATAACCTAGACTCGACGTACAACTCACGCCAAAAAGAATAGACATCAACTAACTCAAGAGGATACTGACGAGAACTCAAACCAAAGAGGACAACTTAGAAGCTAAAGTCAAATAAACACCTCAAATAAAATAATTAGTTTGTACGTTTCGGCATTTACCCCGTTATCCCAAATAGTTTGCATAAAACATAAACGTTTTATAATAAAACTAATAAGTCTAACTAATAAAATTAGTTTTCTTCAAGTCGTCGAGACTTGGTTTAATCAGAACTGGAATTACACTATTTAATAAGTTTATGTCCCGTTGTTATTCTTGTAAATATTAGTTTTAGTTTTATTGAAGATTTTGTGTCCGGTCCGGGTTTAATATAAAATGTTCAATAAGTCCGTCTTCTAATATTGTAAGTCCGATAATGATTCACGATTGTCCAAACGTCCCAGTGTAATAATCAAAGTCCGTATTCAAGTTCAAATCACGATTCCAAGTTCAACCCGAAATGTACTAAAGTGTATTAATGTCAAATCAAATAAATATCGTTAGTTCACGTTTAATAGTTCGAAATATTACTACAAATTACTTAGGTAAATTTAACTGATCCAATCCCGTTTTAAAACTTTAGCCCCATGTCATGGGCTATTAAGCCCACTATCCACATCATTTTAATACAAACACAAATGCAAACATGGCCCTCTTTCATGGGCTACTAAGCCCATTGCCCATCCATTCCCAAATCCAATTAACACCAAATAAGTCACATAGAATAAGCCAATTTTGAATCTGTCACACAAGACACAAACCGGGTCGGAAGTAAAATAAGTATATACTGGGTCGTACGGACCCGTAACCAAGACCACAACCCGACGCAAATACACGCACCCTTGCGGCTGTTAACTCGAGACTCTAACCGAAGTCGCATAAACCACAACTACAACAAATTATAACCATAACCATTATAAGAAGCAAAACAAAGTTTCACATTATTTCGACACCCCTTGGTGTCTTACTGAACCGAGACCAACAACCTAACAATGACAACCAACAACAATACTACAAGTATTTGCCAAGAACATTACCGAGACCCTAGTGGTCTCGGTCTCTGTCCGAAACGCAGCTAAAACTACATCGAGACCAAAAATCAAATCAAGATCAAACTATTATATAACTAAGTCTCCATTAGAGACATCAACCGAACTGCTAGTCGGGTTTTAACCCGACCCGTATACAAAACCGAATCAACAAAACCTGTTAACAATCTTACCACACGAATGATTTTTAAAAACGTTTTCACTCGATTTTTAAATCATGATTCAACAGCCTCGTTTTATAGTCACGATAGTTAACTCAAATTGATTTAATTCCGTTATAGATCCACGAAAACAGAGCAATAATAATCGGTAATAAATAAAGAAAATATAATGACGGGATTCTCAGTTTTACCATGACGAGAAGGAGAAGAACAGAGCGGCGGTGTCGCGTGGTGACTGGGAAAGACTCGAACCAACAAACTCCTTAAAAATAGCGGCAGCAGTGGTGGTTTAATCGTGGTGTTTGAGTGAGTTTCTTGGCGCGTGGATCATGAGGAAATGATGGGGATGATGAGGGGATCATAGTGGTGGTGGCGGTGTAGTAAGGTGAGCGGCGGTGGTTGTGGAGAGGGGTGGCCGGTGATGAGGTGGAAAAAGGCTTAGGCTATTTGAGAATTATGAAAGTTTGTATGCGTGTGTGTGAGTGGATACGTGAAGGAGGAAGTATATATATTATTATGTTACAATGTATGTTTGGCAATAAATTGATACACGTTCTTGTTTAGTTTGTTATAACAAGTATTTGGAGATAAAAGGGAACACGTAGGGTATTTTAAAAATGGAAAACGTATGACACTTTTGAATGGAACACGTAGGGAAATTTTGAGATAGAATATGTATGGCTTTGAAATGGAATACGTATGAAATTTTGAAATGGTACACGTAAAGGCCTTTTGATATAAATAGTTTAAGATACAATTTGAGATACAGTTTGATCTTGGTAATTACTAATGTTAAGTCCTTAAGTCATAAAATTTAAGACAGGGTAACGTAAAAATATAACGTTTATAAAAATATCAAAGTTTATTAATATATTCCAACTAATTATATTAGACGTGAGATAATTTTAATAGAGAGCGTATACGTTAATAAAATCTAATAGGGTTCAGTATTCGTATTACGTAAAGAGTTTAATAAAAAAATAATAAAGTGGAAAATAGTTCATATAAAATATGTAGGCTTATCTTAATCTTGTGTTGGTCGTGAGTATAGTATATTAAAGAAAAATTTAAATTTTCCCGTAAAAAAATGGGTGTTGCTACATGGTAACTAGAGGTTATCTTTAATAAATGAGGATTATCATAATGGATTTTCATGGGATCTTACAATTTTGATGCTAAAACCATTTCCAACATCCTTCACTTTGACACACAAGCTACAACAAACATACTAGACATACTCCAAAACTACTTGACCCGTTACATTCCAAAATGGGTACATTTACCCTTTTGCCAAACACCCCCCTTAGACATTGACCATAAACCACTTAACGCACTTGGACACACCGTTACCCACCCAAACTTTACCAAAAGCATTACATTAACATAACAAACATGTTCCAAGGGCACTTGACCCGTTTACAACCCAAAATGGGTACGAACATGCTTAAACCAAACACCCCATTATCATTACTCAAAAACACTTAAAACACACTTTGACCCATCGTTAGACTCCCAAATCGTTATGACCTTTCTAACATACAAATTGACACTCGACTACACTTTACAAATCAATAAAAGACTCTCGGGGGTACAACCTTGACACTTGAGCTCGGTATTCTATACTAAGCTCCTAATTGCAATCCACCTATAAATCCGCTTCCAATTCCTTAGGCTATAGTCCAAGTACTTCCATTTCGCCGCACATAAACCTACAATAAAACATTGACAACTAAAAGAATAAGCTTACGCTTAGTAAGTAAAACGATAATCACATACCATCATACTTCAATCAAACACATAAGCATTACATATCTCCAAACACTTACTTAGCTACTCCACTCTCTAATTCTTGCATAACCACCTAACATCAACTTACCATCATAACCAAATTCATCACTTAGATCATACTCATTCTAGCATATAAGCACATATCAAGTCTCTTATCACTAACCACAAACATACATAACACATACATGTTAGACATCCATATAACACATGCCATCATCATTTTACTTACCTTAGTCCAAGCTAAACAATACCAAGAACATCATCATCATCATAATCTTCCATCATCATCATCATTATCTTCTACAACTAACCAAAACTTGTGATAGTCATAACTAGGAAGGACTATAAACTTGAGAGCTTCATCTTCTTCATCTTCTTAGATCATCATCCAACTTTCCCTCTATTTTCTTCTCTCTAAAAAGACCGGACTTCCCCATCTAAATAATGGAGGAAGTATCTAGATAAGGCTAGATATACTTAGTTAGTTGGCACTTTGGGATAATGGCAAGAATGGTCCCTCAAGTCTCTTTCATCTTATTTTAGCCACAACTAACTTAATATAACATTTCACTATAATGTCAACTTAGGTCCCTTTAGTTATACATCATATTTTATATTACTACATTAGTCATACTTTGACTATTAATTTGACTATCGGGTTTGACTTCCACGTAACTTTGTTAACCAACCAATCACATCAAACCTAAGCATATTTCATCTAGGGTGGGGCCTACTCGTAACTGGGATACGGGTCTAACATCCACATATATCCTAAATCGAGTTCTAATTAGACCATTCTTGAAAAAGACTCCATATGAGTTATATAGAGGCAAAAAGCCTACTTTAGGATATTTTAGAGTTTTTGGAAGCAAGTGCTTCATTTTAAACACAAAGGATTATCTCACCAAGTTCGACCCAAAGTCGTATGAAGGTGTGTTCCTTGGGTATTCACAAAATAGTAAAGCCTATATAGTTTTGAACAAAGAAACCTCCCTCTAAGACATCACCTTTGGTAGATGATGACTTAGTTGAAAGTCAAATGGTTGAAAATCAAGAAAATATAGAAAGTGACAAAGAAGATGAACCGGTAAAAAGAGAAATAGTCAATATCAAAGAAACCAAAAGTCATCCATTAGAAAACGTCATAGGAAAAATCAATGAAAGAACATTAAGATCTAAAGCTCAAAACGAAAGTAATTTCTTTTGTTTTGTTTCAACTATTGAACCTAAAAATGTTAATGAAGCCATAAAAGATGAATCTTGGGTCATAGCGATGCAAGAAGAATTAAGGCTGTGTTTGATAACACAGAATGATTTAGTGCTGAATGATTCTGAAGTCTGAATGGTTCAAAGGCTCTGAATGACTTGGTTCTGAATGAAAATTGTATGTTTGATATCGGTTCTGAATGAGTTATCTGAATGATAAAAACTTAAAATTATAAATATCCTACTCATAATATTCTCTTAAATTAAAAGACATTGAAAATCAATAAGCTAGCAAAATAATATCTATAAGAAAACAAAACTCAATTTGGTTTCTTTTATTCTAAACCGACTCAAAATTTATTTATATATCTGTTTTCTCTTTTGTATCCAATACACAATACAACAACAACAAAGAGATAACTCTTTTATCTCTTCCCTCTCTCTCTCGGATCACAGGCAACACCACACCCATCCACCACCACCTCGCCACCACTGCAACCACTCCACACCATCACCTCGTCACCACTGCAACCACGCAGCCACCACCACCATCCCCTCCTTCCTCTGGTCGGGTCAAAGGACGAGAAGATCGAGACGTTATCGAGCCGTTTCGGGTTCGAGTCGAGTACTGAGGTTGTGCTCTACTACAAGCAACAATAGATCGGAATGGTTAAGAGATATGTTATAAGTGGAATGATTCAGTAGTTTTTTTCCATCATTCAGTGTTCAGAAGTATTTAACAAACAATCGGAATGCTGACCGATTCAGCACTTAGTGCTGAACCATTCCATTAAGCACAAATCAAACACAGCCTAAATCAGTTTATTAGAAATGACGTTTGGACTTTAGTCCCACAACCTCAAAATCAAACCATAATTTGCACTAAATGGGTATTTAGGAACAAAATGGATGAAAATGGAGTAGTGTCTAGAAACAAAGCTAGGCTAGTAGCTCAAGGCTATAATCAACAAGAAGGTATAGATTACGACGAGACATTTGCACCCGTCGCTAGGCTTGAGTCAATTAGAATATTACTTGCATATGCATGTGCACACGACTTTAAACTATTCCAAATGGATGTTAAAAGTGCTTTTCTAAATGGTTTTATTAATGAGGAAGTGTACGTTGCACAACCTCCCGGCTTTGCCGATTTTGAAAAACCAAATCATGTCTACAAACTTAAGAAAGCATTATACGGACTTAAGCAAGCACCAAAAGCTTGGTATGATCGACTTAAAACTTTCCTAGTTGACCATAAGTATACCATGGGCCTAGTAGACAACACTCTTTTCACTAAGAAAAAGGGATCACAAATTATCATAGTCTAGATATATGTGGATGACATTATATTCGGTTCAACTTGTCAAGAGTTATGCGATGAATTCTCAAAAATCATGCATGATGAGTTTGAAATGAGTATGATGGGGGAACTAAACTTTTTCTTAGGTCTCCAAATAAAACAATTAGAAGATGGGATATTCTTCAACCAATCTAAGTATATCAAGGATATGCTTAAGAAATTTGGTCTTGAAGATTCAAAACCTATTAAAACACCAATGTCCTCGAAAACTAAACTCACTAAGGATGAAGAAAGTGAATCCGTAGATAGCACTAAATATAGGGGAATGATTGATAGTTTACTTTACCTAACGGCTAGTAGACCGGACATTATGTTTAGTGTTTGTCTATGTGCACGCTTTCAAGAAGATCCCAAAATATCCCATCTTGAAGCTGTCAAACGAATCTTTAGGTACATAAAAGGCAATACACACTTAGGATTATGGTATCCCAAAGGAACGGGAATGGAAACCATAGTGTATGCCGACTCAGACCATGCCGGTGATTATGTTGATAAGAAAAGTACAAGTGGTATTTGTACTTTTGTAGGACATTGTCTCACCTCATGGTTTGCTAAGAAACAAACAACCCTCGCAATATCAACAACTGAAGTCGAGTACGTGTCAGCAGGAAAAGCTTGCCAACAAGCACTGTGGATGAAACAAGCTCTCGTCGACTATGGAATTGAACTCAACGACATTCCCATTCTTTGCGACAACAAAGGAGCTATCGACCTCAGCAAAAATCCAGTCCAACACGCTAGAACCAAACACATAGAAATACGTCACCATTTCCTACGCGACAATGTTCAGAAGGGAAACATCTCAATTGAGAAAGTATCCTCAGAGGACAACATTGCCGACATCCTCACAAAACCTCTTAAGAGAGAACCTTTCAAATTTCTTAGACTAGGTTTAGGATTAATGGAACCTAGTGAGTAGATAAAACATTAGCTCAAACCTTAGAATAACCAAACACGACAATAACTAAATTTTGTGTTCTGACCCTGCGGATCCAAACGACAACAAGGGCGGATCCCTTGTTTTAGATCCGCCGGATCCGTGGCCTGCTGACCCTATTTTTAGTATATTTAACAAACATCCTGTACTATTCATCACACTTCCCAAAAACATACTAGCTACTGGTATTCGACTCAATATCAACAAAATTCATAATTTAGGTCATTTCCTTCCATCAATTTGTGCTCTAATCATCACTGTAAGTATCCTAATCACGTCTACATTCCTGATCTGCGTCTAGGATTTCTATTTCATGCACAAAATTAAAACTTGGGGTTTATGCATATTTTTAGCAAAATCATGAAACATACTTACTGAATTGCATCACAAACTATGTTTTCCTTAGTTAGAAATTGCATCTTATAGTACATTATCATAATTCATCAAAAATCCCATGAGAAATTTTTGCAAAAATCTTCTCACGACTAGGACAAATGATTTTTAGCACATTGTTCATACAAATACAAAAACGTTATGTTTTTTTTTACACATCACTTGCATAATGTCTCTTGAATGCTAAAGGGAATACATAACTAATATGTATTTTCGGGTACATTCAATCGTAGACACATTGAAGTAGTAGTGTTTGGGTTATCTCTCATTTTATCATAAAACTTGCATAAACAAAAATTTCATGCATTAAAAGGAGTCGAGATAACCGTACCTCCACATTGTCTCCATATAGGCACACACTAGAAATATATATATACAAATTTTTGTTAATTGTAACTAAACTATATATTTTCGTGTCTAGGATAATCATGCCTCCCTCAAATTTCTATGATCACAAAGAAACCGTTAAATACCTACCTAAACATCACAAAACCAAAGGACTTAGTGAGGAATAAGTTGAAATATTCAAAGCCTTAGAAAAACGGTACGTACATGAGGGTAGAACCGTAGATCCCTCATTCCTAGAAGGAACCATCATTAGAGAACAACTTGCCGCCATTCGGTTCGATTGTCTCCTAGACATTGATGAACCAATAATCCCCAGATTCATACTTGAATTCTATGCAACTGTAGGTCTTAGCACAAATGATTATGGTTACATGAATATTCACTTCAAAATAAACCAAACTCAGTTCAACATTCCTCTAAATCAATTTGGAGATGTTTTAGGTGTTCCTAGTCATGGAGATTGTTTCTATTCGGACAAATGGCCATTGTCCATTCTCGAGTCCAACCTCGATTGTATGCATCCATACGATACAACTCTAATCTCAAAAGAGGACATACGTGATCACCTTTTTGTTCCTAGAACCTCCCACACTAGGACTAGTCGAGGAAAGGAGATAAATCGTGATCCATTTGCCATGGAGCTAAATGAACTTAGGCCCCAATTCAAAAAGCTAAAGGAAATTCTTAGGGAAAACGTGATTAGCACCATAGGAAATAGAGACCATGTTAATGCCAGTCTTTCCTACATGCTCTATTGTGTGTCAAACCACCGACCATTCAACCTTGCTTACTATATCGCCAAAAGAATGGCCGATATTCCGGTTCTAGGCACCACCGCCATGCCCTACGGGATGCTTCTCACCCGTCTCTATAGAGCTTTTGCACCCATTCCTCGAAACGCCTTAGGTTTCGTTCCTGACTACACCAAGATTAAGCATACCTTTGTTCCACTTAGTGATCATCGGGTAGCCGTGGCAAAGGGAAAACGAGCTCATCCTCCTACATCATCATCCATAAGTGAAGAGGATGGTTTGCCAAACTCTAGGATCTCACCACCCGAGTACTTGAGTCAACTTCCTCCAATCCCGAACGAATCAGCGGAGTTTTGACAAACTAAAGGAATGGTGAAGAATTTGGGCCGTTGGATCATGAAGCTTCACAAGAAAATGAGCAAGAAGTGAAGTGTTGGGAGTGTTTGGCATTAGACTTATTCAAACAATGATGTGTTGAACTTGTGTGTTTCTTAGGATATTATGCTTGTACTTAACTTGTATGTGAACTAACTCAACATTGCAGGATGATAACACGTGTTGTTATCAATTTTCCATGTTTAAGCCAACGTTTGGCTTAACCACTTTTATGGTAAGTTATTATCATCAGATTAATCTATGTGCAAACGTGTGTTAGAACCCGCGTTTTTAGTTTTATTCTATCACATAATAGTAGTTACATATGTTTTAGGAGAATTTTCCGGATTTAAATGGGTAACAAAAATTATGACATGCTCTCTGTTAGAATTAGCACTTCTGATCGGCGGATTTGGTGGAACCCAAATTATGGTTCCGCCTGTTGTGCACTTTGGCTCCGCCATCTATCACCCTGCGGCTTCTGCGAAACCCAAATAAGGGATCCGCACTTGTTATCGATTGGATCCGCCGTATCCAACAGTAACTTTTTCAAAAATTCCCGACTAATCCCGATCCATAGATTATTGATTCTAGTTTTTAGAATTCTTCTACTGATCATTAAACTTATTAGGATCATTTAGGTACACTTAGAATCATAAGAAATCCATTTCCCACCAAAATTTAAAAATTCAAAATTTCCATGTGAGTTACCTTTTTGTAACAAGCAAGGATCCCTCAAATTGGTTCCTTAAAATTCGTGGGAACATCACATCAACAGAATTTCCACTCACTCCTTGCATTTACTGCAAATCTTCTAAAATTCACTCAACTTAATCTCTATGGTTTGACTTAAATGATGTGACTAGCACAAATTTTTGTTCCAAATCATTAGGAACCAACATTCCTCATTAGATCAACATCAAATCCAAACACAAAGTTCAATATTCTTACTGTCTATAAATTAGGAAGATCAGGATCATCACAACTCACTTACTCACCATCATCTCCAACCATCATTTCTGTACTCTAGAACAAATCTTCTCACTTTTCAAATGACAAAATCAAGTAACTCATCCACAAGCAGACCCGCAAGAAGGACAGCTCGTATGAGTGTCCGTCCTTGTTGCTTCGTAAACTTAGCCAATTCATCATCAGAGGAGTCATCTCCACTTAACATATCCTCACCAATAGCCAATGAGAATTTTCTCAACCTTGCTACTCTAACACCACCTAACACCATCATCAACACACCACCTCCAACAATCACTCTTGTAGCAACCACACCACCACCCACTCCATTACAGCCTACTAGATTACCTTCACCACCACATTCACCACAACTTCAGCCCCTAGAATTTTTTAGAACACCACCTTCATCACCTCATCCATATTTGGATGATTTGGAAGACCTTCCACCAAGATCTACCAATCCTCCTCCCATGACCTTTGAATGTCAAGTACCTATGCTCTTTCATCCCATTTATCGAGATATCCATGGTCCTCTTTACCATGATTCACCACCACCTCAACCACAAACACAACCCCTCTCACCAACATCCACACTCATTGCCATTGATGAGGCAATGTGGATCAATGCACCACAAACCAATGAAGAGATCAATGAGGAGCTCACCCGCCTTTATGATCTCTAAAATATGGTGGATTCCCGTCTTGGAGAAGCCATGGATCTTCAATCCATCTTGCTCAACTCCATCACCCCTCCAACATCAAACAACCAAACACCACCATCAAACAACCAACCACCACCACCACCACCACCACCAAACAACCAACCACCACCACCACCACAAGCCATTGAGCCCACTCTTCCTCCCAACTTTCCAAGGCATGACTGCTCACAATGCGAGAGGACCGCTCACTTGGCCCAAAGGACTAACATTTTGGTCCATGAGCTCCAAAATGAAATGAGGTTCATTTTGAACCACATTCTCGAGCGCCTTAATGCGCTTTCTCACCCTCCTCAATAGGAGCCTTTAGTTTCTTCCTAGTTTCCTTTTATAGGAACTTTTAGGACTTTTTAGGATTTATTTAGGTTGTTTTTCTTGTAACATCATGTTTTTCGCCTTATGTCACAAACAAATTTTCAATGAATGGATATTATAATTTTATGCTTATGGGTGATCACTATTTGGCATAATATCTTGGTTTGTTTGATTTACTAACATTATTGTATGCTTGGTTTGAATTCTCATAATGATTTGACCACTTATACTTAGGTGCATTTTCTTATCAGACACGTATTTTTGACTTTTTAAAGTCAAACGGGTTGAACTATCATGCTTGATTGACCTATACATATGCATTATGCTACTTGGTTGGATTGATTCACAACTAACCTTTGTTTTGTAACTTATCTCAACCTTGCATCATATACGTTGGTACCCTAGCAACGAGAAGTATTGATCGAGGGGGAGTATATCATATACTAACTTATTATTTTATAGCATCTCTCATCCTTGAAACATATACGTTGGTACCCTAGCAATGGGGAGTATACATCGAGGGGGAGCATATCATATTCTAACCATTTATTTTGTAGGATCATGCATCATAACCTTGGCACTCCAATTAGGGTGAGTATTATCCAAGGGAGAGCTTTTAAAGTTCTCAAAATCATTGAAACAATCTTGGTACTCCAATTTAGGGGGAGTAATAACCAAGAAATGTTCACCACATTCCGCTACGCATATCTTCTTTTTGTTTTGACAAAAAGGGGGAGATAGGATTAAGTTTATACATCACTGTGATCATCACAGTACATATTTTTTTTACATCACAGTACATGTTTTTCATGCTTAAAATAGTTTTTAAACTTGCATAAAACTAACTTAATCTATATTTTTAAAAGACTTTCACTTTACTTATTACATTGCTTAAAAATAAACTTTATGTTTTGTCATCAACAAAAAGGGGGAGATTGTTAATACAAATATCGTCCTAAAAACGTTATTTATATTTTACGATCTTTGCTTTATTTTGTTAATGACAATTATAAGGTTTATCTTTAGCAAAGCATAGATATAAGTTAAAGTCTTTTACATTTTAGTAACAAGCTTTTAAAACTCATTTTCATATTAGATGATCACTAGGAATTACATTGCATACATATATACTTTTACATGTTTTACTTTTATTTTCTAAATTAGAAATATTAACACATGGCATACCTCATTTTGATATCTTGAGGATTTGAAATATATTTTGGATAGATTCTTAAGTAACAAAGTTGACTTTGCAAGATCTTGACATGACTTGACAAAGATATGGAAAGATATGGGATGTTCTTAGCTGGCATGTCCCAGCGGAACCAAACCATATAATTGGCGGATCCCTTGGTTTGGTTTTGCCAAATCCGCCGCCTGTTGATCAGCTTTGCCTATAAATAGCAAGCTGATCATTCAGGCACAATTATCACTCATATAGCTTAAAACATATATTCATTCATTTGAACATCATTAACCCATATCATTCATTCATTTCATTTTAATCTTACTTTTGTAGCAAAGAAGATCAAGTATACAAGCTTCAACATACATACTGTTGCAAGTATTATTAGTTAGATATTGTGTGATTTGTTAGTGTTCACACATCATTGTTGTACCTTTCATTCAGTAGAGTTTGGTTAGTGTTTTAGTCCATAAAACACAAAGAGTGTCGGGAGTGGTTGTACCCTTGTTAAAGAACCAGCGGGAGTGGTTGTACCCTTGTTAAAGAATCAACGTGAGTGGTTGTACCCTTGTAAAGAACCCGGTGTTTAGCTTAGTACCGGATAAAGTGTAAGCGACGTGTATAAAGGTTTTCTTCGCCGAGAAGGGAGTTTGTTTCTTAGTGAAGAAAAACTCTCGAGTTAGAGGCTCGAGGAGTGGAGTAGGGCAAGGAAGAGAGTCCTTGTATCCGAACCACTATAATTCTCTGTGTTGTGGTTTGATTGCTCCTATCCTTACTTACTTTACTTATATTGTTTGTTTGTGAGTATTTACTTTGAAATCACGTTAAGTTACAAAGCGAATTAATTTTAAAACGGTAAAAACTATTAAACCCCCCTTCTAGTTTTCCACAATATATATATATATATATATATATATATATATATATATATATATATATATATATATATATATTAGTGTAGGAAAAACCAAATGGTAAATTCAATCTCTAACCAAGATTGAACAAACCTAAAGATCAAAGTTTTTCAAACAAAATATAAAACTGGAAGAATTGATTATTCCCGGGTCGTGAGGTTCCGAATGAAGCGTGAATTGAACGGTGAATTTAGTTTGTGATCGGTGATTTGATAAAGAGAGGAATTTTGGTATTTATATCTAAAATTATAAAACATAAACTAAAATGCAATTAAAAAGCATATAAACAGATTAAGCTAAGCACAATTTACCAAAAACGCGATTAAAACTAAAAACGAGCCTAAACGAGCCATAAAACGAGCTAAGAAAACCAAATTCTTAGAAAACTACTCTAGACATGCAAATTTAATTCCTAAAAGTCCTAAATGATACAAAAGAATTTCAGAAAAAAGATTTGTATTTTTTTTTTTTTAACTTTTCTGAATTAAAAGCAATTTTTAAAAGAAAAATATATAAAAAATATTAAACTAAAGAGAAAAATTACGAAAATTTCCAAAAAAGTACTTTAAGTGAAGCAAATCCTAGGAAAAATAAAAGCTAAGTTACTACTTATAGGAATAAGCAGTTAATAAGCTATTAAAGGAAATAAGCAAAACTGGACTAGATGGGTTAAATAATAAACTTGGGCTTTCCCTAACAGAAAAGACCCAAGGGCGAGATGGTGATGTTGTGTGTGAGTAAAGGTTGAGGTGGTTGAGGTCCCAGGTTCGAGCCCCGGCTCACCTTGGACTTCCCACTTCCCTTTTTTATTTTTATTTTTTAAAATTTTCTTTTTGGACTTTGTTAATAAGCTTAAAATATGAAATTTTAGTGAAGGAAATATTTTTGAATCAAAGAAAATAAGCTAGAAAAAGCAGTTAAAGAGCATACTGCTTATAAGAGGCTAAGATGGACTTAAGTTACTGAAAAGCTCACATAAGCTCCTAAAATCTTGTGTGTGCACAGAAATGAGCACCTAACACTAAAAGCAAATCTAAAAAGCAAGTACAAATCTAAATAAGCAGTTAAAAACTAGTAATAAGCTCGGATCAGGAAATAAGCTATAAGGCAAATTGCAGGCCCAAACAGACCAGATAGGTACTTTTGAGCTTAAAAATAAGCACCAAGATCAAAAAGAAAAACCACAAAAGCTGAATACAATTAAAGTTCAAACACCGAAGAGCTTAAAAACAGAAAAGCAGACCTAAAAGAGCTTATTGAGTGCTTAAAAATAAGGTGAGAATGAGGCTGCTCAAGGCAATATGCATACTGATGCAATAGGTAATTCAGACTGATGTACTAAATTTGAAGGCACATATAAGCTACCAAAAAGCTATGATATGAACTAGGAATTGTAAATCAGTAACAAACTACAACTAAATTACTTGAAGAATGATTTTCAAAAGCTTTTAACTCCAAATAAGCACTAATAAAGAACCTAGAAAAACTGATTCAGACTGTTTTTGGGTTTTTGAACTTTTGACAGAATTTAAGACTAAATTTTAACTATTTGATTAAAACTTGTATGAAACTTTATCCAACTCCTAAAATGCAACTAGAATGACTTATGTAAACTGAAAAACTACACTATTAAGACCCTATAGCTTGTTTCTCAATAAAAGCCAATTTTTAGAGTTTAAAACCTTTGAATTTTGGAAATCACAGTAAAGCACACAAATCCACTAAGAAAAGCTCAAATCAACTTAAAAACAGTTTATATGACTCAAATTAAGCTAAATCAAAACATTCCAATTGGTCAAACTCAAATAAACAGCTTAAAAGTCAAATAGAGTGCTTATGCCAAACACCCCTTAATTCAGCCCAAATCTGATTAAAAGCTTATTTTAACATGTAAACCCCAATTATTCTTTCAAACAGATTATAATTAATTTCATTAGAGTGTTTTTAGCACAAAATCAATATGAGAAAAGTGCTTATCAACAGGTTTAGCTTATATGCTAATAAGACCTCTAAAACACCAATAAGCATAATATGAAGAATCTCAAAGAAATTAACTAACGCAGCAACAAATCAACTTCAATTAAGCACAAGTAAGATAAATAAACTCAAATAAGCATACAAATAAGCAAAAAACAGAAATAAGCAGTTTAATTAGCAAAATGATGAAAAATAGAACTTACATTGTCCTTTGCACAAAACAAGGACATACAAATGCTTCTAGAGCTGATCTACAAGCTCCAGCTTGTTAGAAACAAGCTGGTATTGTCCTATAAGCCCTTCCCTTATTGGCTTATCATCCAAGTGCTTATTGCACTTTTAAGCAAATGTATTTTGATTGTGATTGAGTACAATTCAAATTAAGACTAAGGAAGCTCAAAGTAAGCTATGAATGAGCTTATTTGAGATCTCAACAATGTGTAAAATAAAGTGCTTATTTTAGCTTATTTTGAACATAATAGAGCATTAAGACATAAAAGTAAAGAGACAATGTAATTTAACAAACTGAATTTCATTATTTATCTTAAATGATTACAAAGCTTATAAAAAAGACAGGAATTAAGTTGAAAAGCTGTAAATAAGCTATTACAATAAAAATGACTTAATTAAAAAAGCTAAAAAGAGAGATATCTAATGTTAGTGAAGGGCCTTCTATTTATAGCCTCAGGAGGACCTTCTAGGGTTTGTATGATTCAATCCCAGCTATCAAATTGAGATGTCAACATCATCCCTTCATCACAGCCCTTGGATTCAATCGCCACATAAAAACAACCAATGGGAAAGCTCTATTCTGCCAGCGAGGATGGAATATGAGGTCATATCTGCTTACTTGTCAGCTTCTAGAAGAGGTAAGTACACTTAAGAGCAGGGTAAGTGGTGAAGGAGAAAGTGAACAGTAAAAAACTGATTTGCCCGCTCTTTTTTCTCCTTATGTTTGACCCTTCTTTAATGAATTTTGACCTTCGGGTATGGGACTTTTGGGTTATAATAAGATCCGAACTTTTTAAGATAGGCGGATTGGAATGAGTGATAAGTTAGATTGTTGGATAAGTTGGGCCGGATATAAATGGGATTGGGTTTGTATATATTTAGTTTTAAAACTTAACACCAGTTAGTTTAAGGAGTGACCATGCAAATTTTTAGGACTAACAGTGTAAAATGTTTTGGGATGATAGATGAAAATGATTAATCATTTAAGCTCAGGTTTTGAGGTTTTGGGTTTTTGACTGATAAAACTTGTAAAATCATAACCCCGGCCTCGGCTTTTCTCACTCTTTCATTCTCGTGCTCGTTTTTCGTCTGTTTTGCCTTTCTTTTCGTCATTTTCTTATATCCTTTACCTGCACATACACAAACACAAAAACAAGCATATATTTGGCATTTATGGTCGGTTTTGGTCTTTTAAGTCGGTTTTTTATAAAGAAAAAGTATGTGATTTAATATATACCAGGGTCGCCTAAGGGTCTCCTACAATAGGTCACGCCTAGGAGGTTGCATGTCTGGTCACCCACCACCAAAAGTTCATTTTGGTAAAAAAAAAATAGATGACGTTCATTTTTGTAAAGTGTTAATACAAATGGGTCATTTAAATAATTTTCTCTTAACGATAAGCGTGTATTTTAATTGTTTGTCATTTTGCAAAGTAACGTTGCTGAGGGTGGTGTTAGTCATCGTTGCCATTGGCAAAACACAAAAAATGCTTTCCATACCGATGGTTATTTCTCCACACCCTCCAACCTTATAAGATTAATTTCAATTTTATTGATAGTTCTTCTTTTTGGTATGAAAATTTCAAAATTTTATATATACCAAGTAATTTTAAAGCACTAGCAATTGCGAGGACAAATGAGTTGTTAGGAATGCGCGAACAAAATTGAGGTTCCACTTCAAAGAAACCAACCCACTGAACCGACCATGTGTAGGAAAAGATTTGTCCACACTCATCCCAGATAGCCTCTACCCAACAAACGAATATAATCATAAACATATTATGTTTTGTTTAGGTTTGCATCATATTTAAACAACAACGAACACCATTTTCAAAACCTAGTATGAGGGTGTTACTACAATATATTGGAGGAATTGAGAAAAATGGAGATTCTTCTTGGTTTAATTCCACGAATTATGACAAAGGGAAGTTACGCGGATTTAATTCTTACTTTTGCTCCTCAACCCATGCGGTGTTAACAGATATCCGTAGTTTCAACCCACACGGTATTAGCATATATCCACACTTTTGCTATTAACTATTGCTTGAGGCAACTCACACAGTTTTGAGGCAACTATTGCTTGCGCCCTCGGAACATTTAATAACTCTCGTTTATTTAAAGTTTCAATTTCTAACTTTCCTAATTAAGTTACGAATTTCCCATTAAATATTAAGTAACAAATTAAGTTTTGTTTGTTAATATTTTCCGCATTTAGACGTTATTACTAATATTTCTTTTTTTTCTAGTTAGTTTATATTTCCAACAAAATATGTTTCGAGTTATTATCCGTCCCGAGTCACAATTCCGAGTTTATAACAACCTCGGGTCAACAAGTCAACCATAATGTCCATATGTCCAAATAAGTAAATAATCCATTGTTTCGGCTTGTCGAGGCCACGCCGAGACTACAAAGTCTCGGTGGTAACCCGACGTGCTCAAATCATGACATATATCATTATAAGCTTGCAATATCCAATTTCAACAATATAACAATCCATATCAAATGGTCCTAATCCTACGGCTCGTTAATCATTATCTCAAGTCTACATTCCAGTTTAACTCGATCCAAATAACCACAATAACCAAACTTACCATACCGAGACCATGGAGGTCTCGGCCTTGAACCATGGCTAGCAAAAAACACAAACCAACGGACCTTATGAGGCCTCGGCCACAATCCAAACACAACCATAACCTCTCGCAACCAGAATTAATCTAAACCCTAATGACTCAAAATCAATCAACGAGCTCAAAATGAATAATAAATGACTCGACAAGACTTGTGACCTCAGATCGTCCGAGAGGGGGTTTTGCCACTAAATGCTAAATCGGATACTGTCTCGGCTGTGAGTTATAGCTCACGGCACCACTTCTACTCGACGCCAAACTTGACACAAACAATGATACCAAGAGCTTTATAAACTTTTAATTTGTAAAAAAAAAGGGTTATCCCACCCTAACACAAACGTTATCGACCAAAAACACTCCTTGAACAAGTTTTTGACTCACCACCGTGTTTCACAAGGGCGGACATACGGTGGTCTTACCTTCTCTCTCACGGATCTACACGGATCTACTCTTCTCTTCACTAAAAACAGTGGTGGCGGCGCGTAGGTGGTGACGGGTAGTGGAGGCGCGTGGGAGGTGGTACCGAGGGCGCGTGCACCTCAAATACGTGGTTAGAATGAAGAGACAAGGGTGTGGGTGGTGGTATTTTGTGGTGGGGAGTGGCGGTGTCGCGGTGGTGATGGTGGCTGTTCATGGTGATGGCGGCGGCAGAAATGAGAGAGAGGGGAGAGAGTGCTAACTAGGTTTTTTGGGTTTGCAAATGAGAGGTGAGGTGTGTGGGGGGTTTTTATTACCCTTAGGGTTGTTTGTGTGATTATTAGAAATGGGGGGGGGGGATGCCGGCTATAACCACAAGGACCAAAGGCGTAAACTTAGTAAACTTTAAGTAAAAACGTTCTTGAGCTCATTTAGCGCAGTAAAAATTCTCGTGAGCCGTTATATCTTGCGCCAATATTTTTAGAATCATTTTTCCAATAAAAATGGCTATTAATACGTATGTATTCGTTCCAAAACGTCAAAAATTAAACATTACTCGTATTATTTGGTTTAGACTCGTGCTGACTCGCGTTGTGCTCTACTTTCACGTTTCACAAGAAATCCTCACATTTTCTGTTCAAATGATGTCCAAAAGCTCGAAAATGTATAATAGGCAATAATAAATGAAACTTATTATTAAAATAAGTTTGGAAAAATCATCGTCTGCCGCAACTGGTTTCGAGTTTTATAAATAAGTATTGCCCTAAAAATGCCGGTTGCTTCAATACATCCCCGTTATAGGAATTTTGTCCCCAAAATTCAGCTAGTACCACTGCCAAGAACTGTGGGTACTCAATTCTCACCTGGTCCTTACGTTCCCAAGTAACTCATGTCCACAGTTTAAGTTCTAACGACTTATAATTAGAATCTTGTCTCATCTAAATTGCTCACTTCTCTATCGAGGGTTCTGGTTGGCTCTTTCATAACACGAAATAGATCACCAAGCTGGCATCTTATGGAATGATAACTGGTTGGTCACCAGTTAGGCCTTACTTATGGTTCCTCACACGTAAATCACTAAAATTTATGGGTTGCTCGTAAATCCATATGACCGATTTCTGTTAACGAAACTGCTAGTCTACTGTAAACGATCTAGCCACCTATATTAGAATCAACGATTCTGCCTACTCTCTCTGAAGTAGGCTAGCGCATGTACGTAGAACCTAAAGAAGGTCAAAGTTATGACAAGAGCACTAGAATTCGAATCAGGGATCCAATGTCGCGGTCGTAACTTATGTGAAAAAGGTAAATACTACTAAAAGTTGTAACCTATGTCGTCTTAGTCCAAATTCATACTTCTGAATGAAATGCGATGGGCAGTCGAAGGTAACTTCCAGGTGACTAAATTCGATGGAATAAGCCTTTCCGTCTTCGAGCAAAATCATCGAAACCTTAAACTAAGTATCAACTTGATTTTAGCTTAATCTCGCAACTCATCAAACAAGAACTGTCACGAGATTAGGCTACTAATCAAGTCATTAAGAAAGAGGAATTTAACGTCTTCGATGATTTGGCTCAGTTAAGGACTTGAACAAAACAACGAATAGGTACTCACGGCTAAAATTAGTGGGATTAGCGAAGAAAATCAAGGGTACTGTTGAGGAAATTTTTGTTACTCAGAGAATATTGGTAGAGGCGACAGGGAAAGAAACTTTGTTTATGAGACTACTTAGGTAGGCTTGAAGGAGGTTTCCCAAACTTGAAGAGACAGGCTGAAGTTGCCATGACGTATGTAACGAATTATCGTCAAGACACGACGCTTTGCAGAACATCGAATATCCATGAGGAAAGGGAAATCAGTCGTTATCTAACCAGCCTTCATCAAGATTCAAAATGGTTGAAGAATTTGTAGTTCCAAAGGTTTCGTACAAGTAGTAGAGATCTCTAACGTCGTAACAATGAAAACAAGTCAGTTGAAGTTTAGACCTACAGACGCGAAATGGTGTATGAGGATGGCACGTCATAGATTTTGCACGAGCACTTGTTACTAGTGTAGCCATCCAGGTCGCTTTATGTGAGAGTGCACCTACTTAGTTGAATTGTGAAGATTGTGGTCTCCGTGGACTCACAAGAGTCGATGTATTCGTCAAAGTGTTGAACTATGATATGAGCTGCTATCGGGAAGAATCAACATGACAAGAAAATGGAGAATCTAAGGAAAATGGGATCAGCTTTTAAAGCGATTGTTGAGAAAGTAAGGGTAGTACCGGTGTTGTGTCTGGTATCTTCTTTGTCTATAACATACTTGCTTCCGTCCGACGCCTGGTGCAAAAAAAAAAACGCTTTGTGATTTCTTCTTCATGTCGTCGCATGAGTCGTGGATCAAAGGAATTAAATGGAACACTAGCTAAAAATTTTGTGGATGGAGAGGAATTTTTATTGCTGAAGGAATCATTGATGATATTCTCAGAGGCATTGATGGGGAGAAAATCTGGTGAAATAAATTTACAGTGTAGTTAAGTGAATTTGCTGTGACTATTGGGAGGGAGTTGTTGACCAACAGTCGAGGGGAGAAAATCATACGTGCTAGAAAAATTGTCAAGGCTGTGTCTCCGAATGAAGGAACGTCCGACGTCCACGAAGGTTGATGAAGTAAAATGGAGGATTTCTAACGTGGAGAAAGTTGTACCAAGGCAATTGAAGGAAATGGGGAGGAATATCCCACTCGTGACAAGGAGTTGGCAGTCGTGGTTCCGAAGTAATATCATAAAAGGTGGTGCTTGTATGGTACGCAGTGTCTTATCTGCACATATCACAAGAGTCTTATGTACATGTTTTGTGAGGAGGTTATCATACTCAGGCAAAAGTGTGAACGGGGTTAGTGAAGAGTTTCGATGTTGGTGTCCTTATCATGTAGGAAAGATTTGTTGACGTACTCATCTGAAAGGAAAGAGTAGAATCCAATAGAGTTCAACCAATGAGGATAGAGATCATTAATAGTCTCACATCTTGATAAAAGGCTTCTAAGGAAAAATACTTGGTGTGAAAACATCGGGGAAGAACGTGTCGTCAGGTACGTACGAATAGTCGAAGACGATGGTCTATGAATCAAAAGGTCTATGGGCAGAACCTGGTGTCAATGATCTGGAATGCTCGAAGATCATTATTAGGCGAAACTCTTATGTATAAGTGCTCAATTCCTCTAGGCAGGACTAAGATATATAGTGACTCAAAATTGTTGCCAAGTAAATACTACGTCGAGAGATCTTGTTACAAGTGAAAGGTAAAGGTCTTATGGTCCGGTGCAACTTCTCGATATTCATATGTAAGAGCGAAGTCATGTACCAATGTGACTAAGACTCCGAAAGGCCACATTGTCTCTTTAAGTAATTGCACACTGACTGTTTAATCTAACGCGCTTCGATCAACATGAGAGTCTTATCTTCTGGGATGGGTAGGAAGGTTGCACTTCGCTACTGACCGTCTCGGACAGAGGTGTTTGATTCACTTCAAAGGTCGCATACTATGTAGGCACTATGATTGTTCCCGAGGTTTGTCCATGAATGGTACGTGTTCCCTCTTGGAGGCATGGTCTTTGAAGTTGTTAACAGTATTTATTTGAGTAAGATATTATGAAATTTTGACCATGAATGTAATTTGGAGCAACTTTGCTTGAAATTTTTCGATGGTTATAGTCATGTGAAAAGATATGTCTGCAAAAATTTGTAATTTGTAATAAAGATTCTTCATTTATGGTTTGGATTTTTGATTTTCAAGAAAATTGATGTTTGGTCAAACACTTGAGACGATTTTTATACTAAAACAATCCAATCGTTTGGAATCACAAATTTATTTTAAAACATTTTAAAACGATTTTGACTATCAACCAACTTTAGTTTTGAAGAAACATTATAACACGGTCCAATCTATGAAAATTACCAGTTCATCATACTTTATAAAGTTCACAAGAAAATCTTTCATTTGCACAAAATTTTGACCATCATAATTTGAATTATCTAGACCAGTACCACCTCCGGAACATGATCACTAAGGCGAACATCGCTATCATGGTCAACATAAACAACTCAACTAACAAGATCACTGCTTCTCATGAGTCTTATTATCTCACTTGTATTCTTCAAGGTCCTAATCATACGACTAAACCATGAATGTGTCCATTTTGATTGGTGGGTTGCTTCCTAAGGCAACTAATGGTGTTAACCGACTCATTGGCTTATAATGTTGTGTGTTCAGGCTTGCTAATAAGAGGAGTAGTGTGGAAAGACAAGGCATGTGACATAAAGGCATAGGGCAATACCAGGAAATCTTGTATTCAAAATCGTTTTCAAATAGTACCAAATTATCAACCGTCTATAACATTAAACCGAGTAACGATTTGAACTTAACTTAATTTCACAACTCATCAAACAAGAACTGTCATGATATTAAGTTAAGTGTCGTTAAAAGGCTTAACGTCTTTGATGACAAACAAATTCTCAAAATAGTGTTTCCAAAATAATATGTCCCAAAAATAGTTCTTAGAATAGCATATCAATATAATGCGTTTTCAAAATAGCGACACCAATGTTGACCTTTCAAAATAGTATAGCGTATCCAAAATAAAGTATCCAAAATAGCCTACCCAAGGTAACATTTTCAAAATAATATATAACTATATATATTTAGCAAAATATATAGTATTAGTTTTGTTTGCGTATAAGGATAACTAACATCAAGCGCACAAGTATGGGGAATAGTATGGGAAATACTCTAGCTCAAGCAAATCAAACCATGTCAACTCAACTCAACTCAAAACACATCATAACATATCGGATCACGTCACCAATATCAAATCAAATCAAAACACTTAGGTACGCAATTGCAAGCTCATATATTGTCCTAGAAGCTAAAAGCTTCAGCACACATAAGGCAAAACAGCATAACCACAGATCCACATAACACGTAAGGCAGATGCACACACATAAACCAATGCATTTTCAGGTGATCTAGAGTCCGACTCCAACCAAACACGATCCAAGGTAACTACCCCCATCATCCCATGATCGCTCCTGAATTAAGCATAGTTGATCAGGCTATGCGTAATTTAGGAAAAATGATGGAATGCTCGGGCTAATTGACTCATACCATGTTTGGGGTTTTAATAAAAACTTTAGTCCGGTTATAGTTGAGGTTTTTATTTAAAAAAAAAACCGGCATTCTCTATAACTTTAGGCTCTGATACCATTCTGTCACACCCTGTCAAAGGCGGAAACACGGGATGTAACTGAGAAAGGCACATTGCATAACATCATAGATTCATACCTTACAATTATTATAGTAATAGTTTACAAAACATTCTTTGACCAAATTTAAGAGGGAAATGTTGATATAAATAATGCCTAAACACGTTATTAATATTTCTCGATATCTCTACGTTTTGATAATCACAAAATGTAAAATCATTAAAAAGAAAAATTATGACGTAAACAAGTATTTAGTTGTAAATATCTATTTTTACAACTCAATCACTTAAGGTATGAATAAACAAGTGCTTAATGCATTATATGATCAAAGGAAGTTTTTCTTAATCACTAAACATTTTACAAAATGTCTTAAACATTTTATATATTTTTGAAAAACATTTTTGGTATTAAATAAATATGTTTAATCTTTTATAAAAATATGAATTCAAATTTTCAACCAAAAATGGCAAAAATGTTCCAGAAAAACCTTCCCCACAAAAGGACAAAACTGGCCAACGTTCAGCAGGGGCGGCCCCCTTAATTCATAGAGGCGGCCCCCTTAAAATTAAGGGGACCGACCCCCTATTTAAGGGGACCGCCCCCGCTCCTGTAGGTTCCAGTTTTTGCCTATAAATACTGGACTTTCTCTGGACTTTTTCCTCACCTTTTTGCACCCCAAACCTTCTGTTCTAAATCTTCTCTAATCTTTGTAAATCCTTTCTAAAATCCTTTGATCATATTCTCTTAAGCATTGGTTTCCAAGTGATCTAAGCTTCCACCATCAAAGTGCAAAAGAAGAATACTCCTTCAACTAGAGAAGAAGTATTATAGCTTAACTCATATCATTCTTGTTGTTGTGTAAAGTGTTGTATAGTTGTGATAAGTAGATCTAAGTGTAAGTAAGTAGTTGTGTTTGTAAAGAAGTAGTGTAGAAGTAGTGAAGCCGTTGTGAAGAAGTCGTGAAGTAGTCGTGAAGAAGAAGTCGTGAAGCCGTCGTGAAGAAGGTGTGAACTAGTTGTGTAAAAGTCGTGTATAAGTTGTGAGATTGGTTCTAGCTACGATTAGAACTCGACATCTAGCTTTGTGTCGTTAAGCCGGTGTAAGCTAAAGTCGTGTAAGGTTTCTCCGCCATAAGGGAGTTTGTTGACATAGTGAAGAAAACTCTCGAGTAGGTGACTCGAGGAGTGATCTTTCCATCTCTATCTTATACATAAAGTCGAGTAGGTTTCTCCGCCATAAAGTCGTGTTGTGGTTTGATCTTTCCATCTCTATCTTTCATTTCATTATATTTACTTTACTTGCATTGCTTATCTATATTTGTTTATATTTGTTCATATTGATCAAGAGTTGAATTCACATAAGATAGAATCGAAGTTTTAAAAAGTAAACAAAAGTTTTCATAAATTAAAAAGACGTAAAACTATTCAACCCCCCCTTCTAGTTTTCCACATGAAACATGTCTCTTTTGAAATCTTGTCATCTTGACAACATAATAGCAAGTATCGAATAGTCTGACTCCAATAAATGTGCCTTCAAATACTTTAGTAATGGTACACCTGAAAATGGTACTAGAAAACGTCAACATAATGTTGGTGAGCTTGTAAGTTTGAAAGTTAAACCACGAAGCTGTGAATAATAGCGTTGGACAATAGTACACATGAATACCAATTATAAGCACGTTATCCAAACAGTAATAGTGTCGCACCAACTGAACCTATAGTGTTCATCATACTCATAACCAATATCATGTGGGGAGCTACCCCGATAGATCTATCAACATGTGGGCTCTCAAAGAGAGTTAACAGTTGCATTAACTGAACCTATCAACTTGTGGGCTTTCAACAGAGAGTTAACAGTTACACCAACCGAACCTATAACTTGTGGGCCCTCAGCAGAGAGTTAACAGTTGCGCAGTCATGAACTCACAAAACAAAACATGTCACATCATATAATCGCATCATCACACGTATATGTCCAAAATCATGTAAAACAGTAGTTCACAGCATGAAAACATTTTTAAAGCATTGAGTACCATTTTCACCCCAAGGTAAAACACGTTAAAAGTGGGGCTACGAGAACTCACCTCAGTCCAGAATGCAATATCACAACTATGTCAGAGAGTAGAATAGCACAACAGCTCAAGGGTAGCCTAACGCAACAGCAACTAGAATCTCACGGCAACTAGGGACTCACGGCACAACGGACTCGGCATGACCTAGTAATATAAAGTCTCGTCTTAATATGTATCCCATACAAATGATACGCGTAAAAATCTACCCAAAGGTTAACCATTTCTATTTCCAAAAACATTCTTGTTTTAGCCTTAAGTCAAAGCTTGGTATCATCATTGTGCAATGGTGGTGAGACACGACTCGAGTGTACTCACGCCAAAAGATAATGTCCATATGTCCAAATAAGTAAATAATCCATTGTTTCGGCTTGTCGAGGCCACGCCGAGACTACAAAGTCTCGGTGGTAACCCGACGTGCTCAAATCATCACATATATCATTATAAGCTTGCAATATCCAATTTCAACAATATAACAATCCATATCAAATGGTCCTAATCCTACGGCTCGTTAATCATTATCTCAAGTCTACATTCGAGTTTAACTCGATCCAAATAACCACAATAACCAAACTTACCATACCGAGACCATGGAGGTCTCGGCCTTGAACCATGGCTAGCAAAAAAAACAAACCAACGGACCTTATGAGGCCTCGGCCACAATCCAAACACAACCATAAACTCTCGCAACCAGAATTAATCTAAACCCTAATGACTCAAAATCAATCAACGAGCTCAAAATGAATAATAAATGACTCGACAAGACTTGTGACCTCAACCACAAGACTCGGCCGTGAGTTATAGCTCACGGCGCCACTTCTACTCGACGCCAAACTTGACACAAACAATGATACCAAGAGCTTTATAAACTTTTAATTTGTAAAAAAAACGTTATCCCACCCTAACCCAAACGTTACCGACCAAAAACACTCGTTGAACGAGTTTTAGACTCACCACCGTGTCTCACAAGGGCGGACACACGGTGGTCTTACCTTCTCTCTCACGGATCTACACGGATCTACTCTTCTCTTCTCTAAAAACAGTGGTGGCGACGCGTAGGTGGTGACGGGTAGTGGAGGCGCGTGGGAGGTGGTACCGAGGGCGCGTGCACCTCAAATACGTGGTTAGAATGAAGAGACAAGGGTGTGGGTGGTGGTATTTTGTGGTGGGGAGTGGCGGTGTCGCGGTGGTGATGGTGGCTGTTCATGGTGATGGCGGCGGCAGAAATGAGAGAGAGGGGAGAGAGTGCTAACTAGGTTTTTTGGGTTTGCAAATGAGAGGTGAGGGGTGTGGGGGGTTCTTATTACCCTAGGGTTGTTTGTGTGATTATTAGAAACAGGGGGGGGATGCCGGCTATAACCACAAGGACCAAAGGCGTAAACTTAGTAAACTTTAAGTAAAAACGTTCTCGAGCTCGTTTAGCGCAGTAAAAATTCTCGTGAGCCGTTATATCTTGCGCCAATATTTTTAGAATCATTTTTCCAATAAAAATGGCTATTAATACGTATGTATTCGTTCCAAAACGTCAAAAATAAACATTACTCGTATTATTAGGTTTAGACTCGTGCCGACTCGCGTTGTGCTCTAATTTCACGTTTCACAAGAAATCCTCACATTTTCAGTTCAAATGATGTCCAAAAGCTCGAAAATGTATAATAGGCAATAATAAATGAAACTTGTTATTAAAATAAGTTTGGAAAAATCATCGTCTGCCGCAACTGGTTTCGAGTTTTATAAATAAGTATTGCCCTAAAAATGTCGGTTGCTACATGTTACATTATTAGAATCTCGGTTATATCTTAACTACATAGTAAGGCTGCATTTGGAAAGTATTTGATGTATCAAACTATGCAGGAAAGGATCCCATTTCTACAACTAATTCAGGAAACGCAACTGGAAACACATATCACATTGCAAGAGAAACTTATATCAAGCACACAATTTATATAAACACCATCTCTCTCTCATATCAAATTATACAAACACACACACCACAAAACTCTTGCCACCACCACAGGACCTCAACACCACCGGACCTCACCTTTACCGGACGTCAAAACCATCGGAGACGCCACCACCGGACGTCACCTCCACCAGACATCACCACCGAGAATCCAACCATCGAAACCAACAGCCACCAAAGAGTATTTTATGTTAGGAGGTATTTTTTGAGTTTTAATAGATCTATGACTATTAATTAAGTTTTGAGTGTTCTTTTTTATAGATCTGTATTTTTTATGTTTAGATCTGAGTTTTAACAAAAATAATTACGTTTTTTTAACAACCGCCACTTGCCGGAAAAAGCCGCAGTCTTGCTGGAAAATACCACCGTCGCCGTTGTCGCCTTTGTCTAGCCGGAAAACAACGGCCGCTGCTTTCTGCTGGATCTTCGCCGCCGCCGATCAGCTATCTCGCCGGAAAATATGACGTTTAATAGATCTATATATCAGTTTATAGATCTATATATATGTATATGTAGATTTTGTTGTTTGTAAAGGTTTTCAAGTTTAGACCTTTTTTGGTAAAGATTTATGTATTTTTTTAAAATTTTTTATTATAAATCCGTAATTTTTTTTATAAAGATTCGAGTTTTAAAATTCTTTGATTTTTTTTAGGTCCACCGCTACCGTCGCCGGAATCTTCACTACCACCTCTATCTCTTCCAGAAACTACTTAGGAAATGCATGGTTTCTTTTTTAAATTTGTTGGTAGATTATGTTATAAAGTTCTATGTGTATAAATTTGTTTGTCTTGATTTGTTGATTTGTTGTATATTTGTGGATATAAATTTGTCATTCTGTTTTGGATTAGAAACTTTTTTATTACGTTGACGTTATAAGGTCAATGGGGCTGTAAACGAACCGGTCAAACACGAATGGAGCCTTGTTCATGTTCGTTCGCTTAATTTTAGCTGGACAAATAAACGGACACAAACGCTTAAACGGACGAATTTTCTTGTTCATGCTCGTTTATTAAAAAAATGAGTTGTTCATGTTCGTTCATTAAGACAATAAAAGAACGCTAAACAAACATAAACGATTCAAAATAAACGACCATAGACAAACAAACATAAAATTTATTAAATTATGCACAATATATTGTTTTAAAAGTGTTGTTTTGTTTAAACAAATCAAATTTTAAATTATACAATTAAAAGATATGATATACGAACATAAATAAATAAATGAACATAAACGAACGCATAATCTGACGTTCATGAACATAAACGAACGGACGCGACTTTTGTTTATGTTCGTTCATTTAACTAAACAAACGTAAAATATTGTTCATGTTCGTTCATTTAATAAATAAATGAACCTAAACAAACTTTTTAACGAATGGTTCATGAAATGTTCACTAAACGTTCAGTTCGTTTACAGCCCTAATGGTCAATATTTCAATGCTAAAGTGTATGGGTTTTGTAAATTTGTATAAAACTTATTGATAAATGTGTTAAAATTGAAAATTTGTTTGTTGCAAAAGATTTTTATATGAAAATATTGTTGGTATATTTGTTGAGTGGATTTTTATATTGTGTAAAATGTTATTATGTTGCGCATATTTGTGGTGAGATTTGTTATGCAAAATGTTAGTCAAAAAATTTTAAAATTTTAGAATACGATTATTTTGTAACTTTCAGAAGTTTTGAAAATTTTGAAATATTGAAGTTTTGAAAATTTAAAAATATTAGACGAGTAAACGTGCATAGTAACAGAATTTTATAACGGCATTACACAAAACGATACACAAAACACTTAAAACGCGTTTAGTTGATGTTTGTATTTCTATTTTGAAGAAAGGGAGGGAGAGTTGGGGGTTACAAAGGAAAACAAGGAAAACAAATAAAATTTGTTTTGTAATTTTCCTTGTTAAGCTAGGAAATAAGGGATTTTGTGTTTTACAAAACATTTTGTTGGAAAACACTTATTTGCCCCCAACTAAATGCACCCTTAACGTTTTGTGTAGCCAAAATATCACTTTAACTATATGACACTATAAAATTTCGTTGTTATACACGAGTACTCGTCTAATTTCTAGAAAATGGCTACTAAAACTTGAAAGTATACATGTAAATATAAAGTTGACAAATCGAACCTTTTTGACCAACATCATCCATCAAAAGCTATGAGCAAATTCATATTGACTATATGCACCGATAACAAGATAAAAAAAAAAACCAATCTTCTTAGCCGTTCGAAGTACATCCTAATAGACTCAACTTTAGGTTTTGTCAAAGAATCAACCTCGCCTTTTACCTTGAATTGGCTAATATGTGCAAACTTTTTTGCTTTTTGTGGTGCACTTGACCCGGTAGCTTGAGGTCTATGAATAATAGATACTACACGAAAGTGCTAATCTAAAACTTCCCGATATCAGTTACTTTATCCTTTATAACGGCCCAAACTGTCGACATTTTAGAGCAAAAGTATTAAGTAAGTTCAGTAATCTGAATGTTACCTACTATACAGTCAAAAATGTATGTGCACCTCATGATAACAGTGTTACATTGTGATACTTTTTTTCTATTTTGTTTGGGGAGGGCACGATATGTATTTTTATTCTTTTTTTTTGGGCAAATGAAACCACGACGCATCAACACACAAAAACCAAACACGTCGAAGTCGGTTACTTGAGGTGTCGGTTAATAAAGAAAACGGGTAAAGCCAACCCACGCAGGACTCGACAAAATAAACTGCCATGAATTGGATTCTTGAAATGCCACGCTTGTGGATGATCCACCTCGTCACTTGTCATCCGCCACTTGTCCCTCACTGATATGCCACCTAGCCTTTTTGTTTGCTTGTGTTTTTGTCTCGTTTTCAATTAAATTAAAGAAGTATGTTTAAGGGCATTGATACTTACACCATCATAATTGATGCATACACCACAATATTACATTACTAATGCATATAATACAACATGATATGTTCATAATTGTGGTGTATCATCAATTGTGATAGTGTAAGTATCAGTACCATATGATTAAATCCTAGCCATTGGTCCATTTAACTTTCTTTGGTTCATACATAAAAGAAAGAGTTAACTATATTTTTGGTCATCGTGGTTTACCGGGTATAACGATTTTGGTCCAATAGTTTCATTTGTAACGGATCTTGTCCTGTTTTCGCTGACCCGTAACGGGTTTGGTCCAATTTTCGTTGACTGTTAGTTTGACCAGTTAAAAAAACGTGAAATGACTAAAATACCCTCGGATGATATGTACAATGACTAAAATGCCCTTTTCTTCTTCTTCTTCATTCACTACACATCCAACTACACCACTAAACTATAAACCAGATGATACAAACATGAAATGGTGCAACTGATATAGAATTAAAATTCATGAAACCACATTGCCAATAATAACAGCATTTAGTAAACAGTAAGAACAATGCGAAACCACAAGCTTAATAAGGGAATGATCTTCATTAGCAACAAAGCTTAAATTGCAGTATCACTTCCCCTCAAACGCCCCAAAACATAAACCTAAAATCCTAACCGACAAATACCATAACAACCTTCACCACACAATCACCTAATCATCATCTTCAGACGGCTTTGAAGGACCAACCTTCTTGGGAAGCAAAAGGTTGTGAATGTTGGGCATCACACCACCGTTAGCAATGGTGACATCACCGAGAAGCTTACTTAGCTCCTCGTCGTTCCTGACAGCTAACTGAATGTGTCTCGGCACGATTCTGGTTTTCTTGTTGTCTCTTGCTGCGTTTCCGGCTAACTCAAGCACCTATCAATAAACAATTTTCACAATCTCAATACATCTCAATTTTCACACAAAACATACTTTTGTTCCATCCTACTAGCTTCAATTCCACCAAATTCAACTCCACCAACACTCCAAACATCTAAATTAGCAGATTTAAGGCCTAAACTATACCTAATCCCCACAACAAATTCACCATTATCTCTCTCAAAAAACCCAAACTCAAAAACCTTATTTAACACAAACCCTGAAATTTTAGAACCTAACACAAACTTATACTTGTCTTCATCATCCTCTCAACAACAAACACACAACCAAATATATACACATTCGCATTCAGTTCTTCAATTCGATCCCAATCACTTATTTAACACAAACCCTGAAATTCTTTCCTCCTCAGTCACATTCAGTTCTTCAATTCGAAACTACCCTGAAATTTTTTCCTCCTAAATCGACCACATTTCACCTTTTTCAATACCCATTACAGACGGCACAACAACACGACGAGACCTCCCACACAACCAAATATATACACATTCATATATTCAAACCCACCACCATCCAAACACGAAACTACCATCAAATTAAACTCTAACTCTTCATCGCCTCCTTAACCCTCCCTTGACTAAAAAACCACTCCATAAACGTAGCATTCACAATCCCGTCATAAACCAAACACCTACTCTTCAACTCATCAAAAAACACATTCGGCACAATCCCACATTGCTTGTGTTCGCCATAGTTGGAGTTGTTCTTAATTGTGAGTTTGGTGTGAGATAAGATTTTAATGAGTCGGTTTCTTGTGTTCGCCGGTTTGACTCGCCGGATTTGGATTTTGTGTTTAGATCGAGGATTTGGAAGATAAGTGGGTGGTGGATTTTGTGTTTAGATTGAAGATTTGGATTTTGTGTGGTGTTGGATAGGATTTTTGAGCTAAGTAGGTTCTTATTTTAATGGTAGTGGGTGGGGATGAAAAGACAAGATTACCCTCATATTTAACGGTCAAAGACAGTCAAACTAACGGTGTTAGTAAAATTGGACCAAACCCGTTACGGGTCAGCGAAAATAGGACAAGATCCGTTACAAATGAAAACTATTGGACCAAAATCGTTATACCCTGTAAACCACGAGGACCAAAAATGTAGTTAACTCTAAAAGAAAACTGTTATTATCTCTTTTTTTGTTTCATAAAGACATATCTTTAGTTAACATTTTCAGAAGAAAAAAAAAACCTCCTTAATTATTACTCTCTGTAGCATTTAGAGAATTAGAAGATGTCTGTTGTGCAAGTTTATATGAAGCTTAAGCTTATCTAGAAAGAAATTAAATAAGATACTTTAGATTATAAATTTATACATTTTTTTGACCTACAAAGTGGTATCAGAGCTAAAGTTGATATTGTTGTTTTTAGAAGAAACAAGAAATGGATGTACAAGATGTTCAAACAAATGTTGCTGCAAAGTTGCCCATGATCAAACCCAATGAGTTTGAGTTATGGAGGATGAGAGTTGAGCAATATTTCATGGTTCAAGATTATGCTCTTTGGGACATAATTCAGTATGGTGATTCCTTCACTTTAGGCTATTCAGATGTTCTTGTTGAAGGGAAGACAGTAAGAAAAAGAAATACTGGACCAGTCTCCAATGATGAAAAGATACAAAAGAGAAATGATCAGAAAGCACGAAACTTGTTGCTTATGACCATTCCTGGTGAGCAAATGTTATCTTTTAACAAATATCTTGATGCAAAAACTCTTTTTGAAGAGATTTGTGCATGGTTTGGTGGTAATGAAACTACCAAAAAGACACAGAAGACTTTACTAAAGCACCAATTTGAAAACTTTACTGCTTTTAGTAATGAGTCTCTTGACAAACTATTTTCAAGACTACACAAGCTTGTAAGTCAGTTAGCTGTGTTGGGTGTTGAGACTGAGAGGGAAGATCTCAACATGAAGTTCTTGAAAAGTCTACCTAGTGAATTCCATACTCATGTTATTGTCTGGATGAACAAGCCAGAAATTGAAACAATGAAGCTCAATGATTTATTCAACAACTTCAAAATTGTTGAACAAAGTCTAAAGAGAGGTGGAAATTATGGTACTAGTTCTGGGAATGCTGCACTCCTATCAGTTCCTAGTGTTAGTCATACAGAAGAGGTAGATGAAGTTGAAAGTGTTTCTAATGTTACTTATGGTGGTCCTTCTGCTAGTTTACAAAAGGATATTGCTGGACTTGGTGATCCAACATTTTATGCCTTTATAACCAGTCAAGCTAGTGGTTCTCCTTTAAATCATGAAGACCTTGAGCAGGTTGATGGTGATGATTTGGAAGAGATGGATATTAAGTGGCAAGTTGCTTTACTTAGCATGAGGGCTAAGAAGTTTTGGCAGAAAACTGGAAAGCAAATTACCATAAATGGTAGTGATACTGCTGGGTTCGATAAGAAGAAAGTAGAATGTTTTAACTGTCATAGGTTGGGACACTTTGCTAAAGAATGTAGAAGCCCAAGGAAGCAGGATAATAGGAACACTTGGTATAAACAAGAAAGGAATAAGGAAGTACTGGTGGAAGAGCCAAAGGCTATGCTGGCCATTGATGGTATTAGATATGATTGGAGCTCTATGGCTACTGAAGAGGATGCACCACCAAATGCTGCTCTTGTTGTCGATGAGATTGCTCTAATGGCTTCTTCTGATTCAGAGGTAGATACTATTCCTACTTGTACTAATTCATGTCCTAATCTTAAAAATTATGAAGACATTAAAAAGAGATTTGATGCTTTTAGAGAAGAGTTAATTGATGCCCTTCATAATTTAGCTAATCATAAGAGGTGTGTAGGAGTTCTAGAAAAACAGATTCTACATTATAAAAAGAATGAATCTACGTTTACTGATGACTTAAATGCTTTAAAAAGAGGAATAGCATTTAGAGATGAACTACTTAATGATCAAAGTAGACAGTTATCTGAAGTCAAAACTGAAAAAGAAAATGTTAAGGTAACTATAGATACTCTAGCACATGCCTCAGAAGGAATGAATAAGATTTGGGAAGCTCAGGTAATTGATAAAGCTAATTCAGGTGTAGGTTACAAAACTGTTCCTCCACCATATAGAGGTGTTCCTTCACCTCCAGGTGTTGACCTAGCACATACAGGTTTAGCTGAGTTTCAAGAACCAATCATGGAATATGGTTCTAAGACTAGTAAGAGTCTTAAGGTAGCAAAGATAAGTAAAAGTTTAGATAAAACTTTAACTTATCAGGACAAGGTGTCCTTTGTTAAGAAAGGAGATGCTATAGTTGTTGAAGATTGTACAACTGATAGTGATGATGAAGAAGAACAGGTTATGTCTAAACCTGAAGTGGTTAAGAAAGTAGGAACAAGTGTTCCTAAGGTAGTCAAACACAATACTGATAGGCCTCATACAAACATTAAGCATGTTAGGCAACCAGTTAGATATTGTGAGCAATATAGAACCACCAACAAGCCAAGAGGTAACCAAAGGAATTGGAACAACCTCAAGTCTAACCAATTAGGTGATGACTTTGTTTTTTATAATAAAGCTTGTTATACATGTGGTAGTTTTGACCATCTTGCAGCTTTCTGCAACCAATGGGTATCTGGGTATGAAAACCATAGAGTGAATCACAAAAGGCAAACACCTAAATCTCACTTTCACTCTAGTTCTAAGAAATCAAACCCCAGAGTAGTAAAAAACAAGTCTATCTCAAAATTTGTTTCTGCTGATAGACCAAATGATCCTGCTGATAGCAAATTTTACTCTACTGCTCGACCATTTATGACTATTAACCCAAAATCAACAGCTAAGGGTGCAAAAACATTTTTCAAACATGCACCTACAACTGTTCTAAGTCCCATTCAATCAAAGGCAGTGGTCCATAAACAAATTTGGAGACCAAATGGTAGAACTACAAAGTTAGCAGATTCTGCTGATAAGTGTGTGGTTCACTCTGCTGATAAGGGAAAAAGGGCAAATGCTGTTAAGGCCTCAGCATGTTGGATTTCTAAATCCAATGTTGCATCAACTATTCTTAAAAGATTCAATTACATTGATGCAAGAGGCAGATCCAAGTCAGTAATGGCTTGGATCCCCAAAAGAAACTAACACTCTTATTCATGTGCAGGAACATTCAAATGATCAGGAAGAGGATCAAGGATACTCAGATAGTGGATGTTCTAGGCACATGACAGGCAACATGTCTTATCTTTCAGAATTTGAAGCTTTCAATGGAGGATATGTTACCTTTGGAGGGGGTGTTCGTGGCAAAATTTCTGGTAAAGGTACAATCAAAACCGGAAATTTAGATTTTGAAGATGTGTACTATGTAAAAGAGCTAAATTATAATCTTTTTAGTGTCTCACAAATGTGTGACAAGAAGAATAATGTTCTTTTCTGTGAGACTGAATGTCTTGTACTTTCTCCTGATTTTAAGATGCCTGATGAAAGTCAAGTACTTCTTAGAATTCCTAGAAAGGGCAATATGTACAGTGTAGACATGAAGAATATTATTCCTAAAAAGAATTTAACTTGTCTTGTTGCAAAGGCCACATTGGATGAATCAATGAAATGGCATAGAAGGCTTGGTCATATTAACTTCAAAACCATAAATAAAATTGTTAAGAATGGTTTGGTAAGAGGTTTACCTCACAAAAGATTTGAAAATGATCAAACATGCATTGCTTGTCTAAAAGGCAAACAACACAAAGCCACTTGTAAGCCCAAAATTTTTAACTCTATCAATCAGTCTTTGTTTATGCTACATATGGACTTATTTGGACCTGTTTCAGTGATGAGCATAATGCATAAGAGATATTGTCTAGTTATTACTGATGACTATAGTAGATTTACATGGGTTTTCTTTTTAGCCACTAAGGATGAAACATCCAGCATCCTTAAGGACTTCATTACACAGATAGAAAATCAAGTAAGCAAGAAAGTAAAAGTCATTAGATGTGATAATGGGACAGAGTTTAAGAATAGAGTTATGGATGATTTCTGCAAAGAAAAAGGTATTAAGAGAGAATTTAGTGTTGCTAGAACACCACAACAGAATGGTGTAGCTGAAAGAAAGAATAGAACACTAATTGAAGCTGCTAGAACAATGTTAGCTGATTCTAAGCTACCAATAAATTTTTGGGCAGAGGCAGTCAACACTGCTTGTTATGTTCAAAATAGAGTTTTAGTTGTGCAGCCTCAAAATAAGACATCATATGAACTTTTTAATGGTAGAACTCCTGCAATAGGATTTCTTAGACCTTTTGGATGTCATGTGACAATTCTCAATACCTTAGACCATTTAGGAAAATTCGATGGTAAGGCAGATGAAGGTTTCTTTGTTGGTTATTCTCTTAATAGCAAAGCTTTTAGAGTTTACAACACAAGAAAAGAAATCGTAGAAGAAAATCTACATGTGGAGTTTTTAGAAAACAAATCCAATGTAGAAGGTCAAGGACCAAAATGGCTATTTGATCTTGAATATCTAACAAATTCAATGAATTATGTGCCTTTTGTTGCAGAAACTAATGATTTTGCAGGTTCAAATACAACAAATGAGGCAGAGTTAGAGAAAGATCAAGATTATGTGATAATGCTAATATGGTCAAGTACAATTGTGGAATCAACTTCGACAACTGATGAACCTTCTTCTAGCAAAGCTAAAGAAAGTGTTGAAGATGAAAGTAAAGAGTATGGAACTCAGGAACAACAAAGTGTTTCTGCTGGTAGTATTTCTGTTGCTGCTGGTAGTGTATCTGTTTCTGCTGATGACTCTGCTGATAAGCTTACTGATTCTGCTATTCGGCCAAATGACTCTGCTGCTGGCCCTTCAGAAACAAAAGATGCAGAATTCTCAGATAATGAGGTGGATTACAACAATCTTCCATCAAATTATCAAGTTCCTACTACACCACAATCAAGAATTCACAAAGTTCATTCCCTGGATCATGTGATTGGAGATATACAGTCAGGTGTGAAGACAAGACAACAATTGAAGTCTTCAGACCAACAAGGGCTTCTTGATGCCCTTTATGCTTCAAAACAGCATGAGCTTTTAAACTCTTGCTTGTTTGTATGTTTTCTATCACAAGCTGAACCAAAGACAATTCTTACAGCCCTAGATGATTCAAGCTGGTTAGAGGCTATGCAAGAAGAGCTTCTTCAGTTCAAGATTCAAAAGGTTTGGGTGCTAGTTGATTTACCTACAGGTGTGAAGGTAATTGGCACTAGATGGGTTTTTAAGAACAAAATGGATGAAAGAGGAATTGTGATCAAGAACAAAGCTAGATTAGTAGCGCAAGGGTACACACAAGAAGAAGGGATAGATTATGATGAAGTTTATGCTCCAGTAGCAAGGATTGAGGCGATTAGGCTTTTCTTAGCTTATGCTTCATTTTTAGGCTTCACAGTCTACCAAATGGATGTCAAAAGTGCATTTTTATATGGTGAAATTGGAGAAGAGGTATATGTTTCACAACCTCCAGGCTTCATTGACCCATTACATCCAAACAAAGTGTACAGAGTAGTAAAAGCTCTATATGGCCTTCATCAGGCACCAAGAGCTTGGTATGCAACACTAGCTTCCTACTTATTAGAAAATGGATTTCAAAGAGGAAAGATTGATCAGACACTGTTCATCAAACAGCACAAGAAGGATCTTCTGTTAGTGCAGGTGTATGTGGATGACATTATCTTTGGATCTACTAGGAAAGAAATGTGTTTAGAGTTTGAGAAGCTTATGAAAGATAAGTTTCATATGAGTTCTATGGGAGAACTTACATTCTTTTTGGGTTTGCAAGTTAAGCAATCATCTGAAGGCATATTTATTAGTCAAGACAAATATGTTGCAGAGATACTTAGAAAAATTCAATTTGCTGATTCAAAAACAGCAAGCACACCAATGGACTCTGAGAAGCACCTTCTGAAAGATGAAGATGGAGAGAATGTAGATGTACACAATTACAGATCTATGATAGGCTCTTTGATGTATCTTACATCATCTAGACCTGATATCATGTTTCCTGTTTGTGTTTGTGCAAGATTTCAAGTTACTCCAAAGGTTTCTCATTTAACTGCAGTCAAGAGAATTTTTAGATATCTCAAGGGTCAACCAAGGTTGGGTCTATGGTATTCAAAGGAATCTCCTTTTGACTTGGTAGCATATTCGGATAGTGATTATGATGGTGCTAGCTTGGACAGAAAGTCAACAACTGGAGGATGTCAATTCCTTGGGTGTAGACTTGTCTCATGGCAGTGTAAGAAGCAAACAAGTGTGGCAAATTCAACAACTGAAGCTGAATATATAGCTGCTGCAAGTTGCTCTAGTCAAGTTCTATGGCTTCAAAACCAACTCCTTGATTATGGGTACAATTTCTTAAACACTGTTATTCATATTGATAATAGTAGTACAATTTGTATTATTAAAAATCCAGTGCAACATTCTAAAACAAAACACATTGAAATTAGACATCACTTTATAAGAGACTGCAATGAGAAAAGATTAATTCAAGTTCTTAAAATTGCTTCAGAACATAATTTTGCAGATCTGCTAACAAAAGCTTTTGATGTTTCAAGGTTTCAGTACTTGGTAGCAAGTATTAGAATGCTTAATCTTTAAAATTTTCAAATAATGTGTTTATGTAAATAAATTTTTGTTGTTGCTACTGATTCATAAGGTACTGCTAATGTATCATAAGGTACTGCTAAAGCACACAAGGTGCTGCTAGTACAAAATGTAAATTGTGTTATTCATACAGTTGGTTTTATGATTATACTAATGCAAGACAAGTACTTTGTACATTGTTCTTTTGGTTTTAGACTAACAATTTCAGGTATGAATATATAAACACAAATGATGTTTTCAAGTGAAATGGAAACAGCAGAATTGAGATATTAGCTGCTGACCATAATAGGTTTATGATGGACTGAGTTTGGGACTTTAAAGCTCTTTAAAACTTCTTTCTTGAAATCTAGTTATGATATTTCACATTGAATTGATGACTTAGTTGATCAGATAGTAACTGATGCAACTCACTTTCTATCATTTTATACTTTTAAGTATAATGTGCAAGTCTGAGGACATCTGATAGAAAGAACAGCGAGCAAAAGTGAATCTAACACTTGTGTTAGAGGTAACAAATGCCACGAGCTGGAAACCCTGTCAAGAAAATCTTTTGAATAGATTTATCTTTACACAGGCAGTTATTTATAACTGAAAAATATTGGTTCTCACACAACCAGAGGTTGCTTTAAACCGAAATGCTGATTAAGTGTCTGTTATACACTTAATTTCTTCAAAATGGTTGAAAGTAGTATGATTTTTCAATTCTAAAATCATGAACATACTACTAAGTTAAATGATTTCTTAAAAGGATTTTCAAGGATTCACAAAAACCATTCATTAATGGATCATGAATCAAAATGTCCACTGATTCACCTCTCATAGGAGTTAACACACCTAGAAGTGATGAGGGCAGTAACTTAAACTCTTAAGGAATTGATGGCTTCATGTACAATATTGTCTGACAACAAGTTCACATTGATAGATCAGTCAAAGGTACATAGTGAGATCTTCCAAACAAGGGGAGGAGGAAACAAAAGTTATTTGCTTCAGGGGAGATAACAATCTCAGGGGAGGAAATAATGGCCCAGAAAAGGAAGATAATCCAATATATGGAAGGAGAAGACAAGAGCATACAAGATAATGAGGAGGTTGAAAATGACAAGAACATTCCAAAGGAGAAAGTTCTATCTAGATCAAACGAAGAAAAGTTTCAATTTCACTTCAAAGACATGCTGGTTAGATGATTTCACTTGTTGAAACAAGCATCCAAGATACACAGCATCATTGTCTCTTATAATTCCCCCATCCAAGGAAATTGCACCATCTTTTAATCCAAGATAGGTTCAATATGTTTTGATATTGCTAAAGTCAAAGAAGAGCAAAGTAGATGAATTACTGAGAAGATATTCAATCTTGAAGAACATAAGTGTTTGAAAGATCTTCAATCCAAGATTTAATTCAGAAACATGTTTGAAAGGATTCACATGTTTAGGGGAGGATTGTTGGGAATTAAATATTCAAGATGTTTAATATCGGGTTCTAATCCAAGAAATACTCTAAGTGTAATTCTGCTGCTAGTGCAAAATGGTTTCTGCTGATGATGTTGATTCTGCTGATAGAGCATTTCACTCTGCTGATAGGCTTAACAACTCTGCTGATGATTCTGCTGATAGCGATAGATTGTTCCTGCTGATAATGAACAACTCTGCTGATGGAAGGATAAGATCGATAAGATATTTATTGTATTTTGGTCAACAATATACGGTAGATAATATCTTACTCCATGTACTTAGTTAACAAGTTGTATACATAGATACATGTTGTATCTGATGTACTGACACTCAATAAGCATAAGTTAACCAAGTAATTCGGTCAAGACTTTAAGCAATTTGTAAAGATCTTTTGACTATAAAAGAGATCTTAGTTGTGATAAAAAATAAAATAAAATATAGAAGTGTTAAGAGTTAGTCCATGCATACGTTAGAACATGCATAACTGTTAGAACAAACACAAATATATCACAAGTGATAGAAACATAAGATTCAAGGTTGTAACCCTAGTGATATTTCAAGGTCACTCGTATTATTATCTTTAATAATATTGAATCGTTTAGTGATAATCTTTATGTGTTTCATTGCTAACTAACAAACATAACAATTCCATTTCCATAACATACACAACCTTCTAAGTTTGGTTGAGTGAATTCCGCGCACTTAATCATTTTAACACAACATATCATACACACAAAGTTAGAGGGTTTAACCACCTTAATCGTGTGTCAAGGATCCTAGCAAAGTTTAATAACTTCAACAATGTAAGCTTACATTACATAAGCTCTTAGAATAAAAGTTTCTTTTAGCAGCTTATAAATATATGTTTTAATTCCTATCTTTATCTTAGAGAGTATATTAGGCTACATGCAGTAGTCTCGATCGAGCATTGGGTGATCGATTAAGGGAATCGATTTCCCTCTTGTGGGGAGTCGATCTCCCTAATCGATCTCAGCAACTTGGTCACGTAGGCGATCTAGTTCTGGCCAATTGAATGTAACGTTAACTTGTTAAAAAAAAAAAAAAAAAAAAAAAAAAAAAAAAAAAAAAAAAAATTCTTCCAAACCACTATAAATACATACACATATTCAACACACTTCACTATAAAAACACACAACACAAACACATATTTCAATCCACAAATCTCACAAAATTCAAATGGCTTGTCGTCTCCCCCATACCGTCGAAGAACTGCAAAACTATATCAAAAAACAAGCCGAACAAGAAGATGAGGCTCGACAACAAGCTCTTGTCGAGGTTATAAAGCAATTTGAAGTTGCAAAGGCACAGAAACAAAAACTGAGACAACGATATGTAGACTGCAAAGACATATCTGAAGACAGAAAAGCTGTGATCGACCAGTTTTTGAACGACGAAGCTCGCAAAGATGGAGCCATTAGTGAGACATTGTGGGGTTGCGTTTCACAGATTCAGGGCCAAATCAGCAACAAGGTTCGCTGGAGTTATGAGGAAAACGTTGAAGCTCGTTCTGTTTCACAACAGAACCGAAACTTTGACCAAGGTGCATCTACTTCATCTGTTGCACCAAGATTCGTTGCTCCTGGTTCTGAAGACAATTCGGGTTGGGACGATAATAAGGAGAGGGAGTTTAGCAGATTGGAAGCAGAGTACGAAGAGAGCAAGTTTGCAAACTACTCTGCGTACGACGATGGTTACGACTCCGACAACTCGGAAACTTGGGATCACCCGGATTACTGAAATTTACGTTTATGTATGAAGCTTTTATGTTTATTTAATGTTTTTTTTTTTTTATCTATGTAATGTTTTAATTTTTAATGAAATTTAATTTTGTGTTAAAAATGTTTTTTTGTTAAAAAAAAAAAAAAAAAAAATTGAACTTGGTCGCCCTTACTGGGGCACCTAATCGCCTGTAGATCGCTGGAGAGAGAAAGCTGACGTGACAGAGAAAAATAGAGGGATTGGGTCGCCTTACTGCATCCAGCCTTAGGCATGAGTTAGTATTAAATGAGAAATATAATTAAAATGAGAAAAGTGAAAAGAAACCACAACCATACATTATTTCAAATGCGTCTACAAATATAAATGCATATCGCTTTAAATTTATCTCTCATATTTAAAATGTGTGACTGAAATTTCTTCTCATTATTCTCATTTCAAATTTTCATCTCACTAGATCGATCTCTTCCCTATTAGGCATAATCATAGATTGACTTAAAGCTTTAATAATTTGTTGATCTTTAAGCGGAAAAAAAAAAAAAAAAAAAAAAAAAAAAAAATAATAATAATAATAATGATACATAAGGATAAGGAATTATTGTAGAATCTAAACTACAATTTCGTTAACCAACTGTCAACAAAAAGCAGAATATTCCAACAAATGACTTATTCAAAACTAAAATAAAGCCTTTAAATACTCCGTACACACCAATTCCACACTCAAAATCCTTCACAACTTCATCTACCATCTCCTTAACAAACCAAACCATGACTCAAACAACCATCAAATTTCTATACAGTTACAATGGCAAGATCATGCCTCGTCACGACGGCAAGCTCCGTTACATAGGCGGTCACACTAGAGTCCTCTCCGTAGACCGTTCTATTAAGTTTGCAGACCTATCCGTTAAGTTCTTAGAAGCTGTTGGATATTCTGTTAATATTAAGTGTAAGCTTCCGAATGAGGATCTGGACGTGCTTGTGTCGATTACTAACGATGCGGATCTTGAAGCTATTGTTGAGGAGTATGAGCGTGTGTGTCCAGGTGGGAAGATTAGGGTTGTGCTTTTTGGTGTTGGGTTGGTTAAAAAGATATCTCCCGTCTCTTCTGCTGGTTCATTTGTCAATTTTGAAATGAAAAGAAGGACGCGCGTAGGATGGGAGCAATGTCCCGTGGTGAGAGTTACGGGATATAAAGTTTATGGTTTTCGTCCGGTTATTGGTGTACCGTTGGTGTGTAGATGACGTGAAGGATATGATGATGGGAACGGTTAATTGGTTTGTTTGTAAAATAGATATGCTAAGAATAGTTTTAACTTTTAAGTTGGCTAGTTAGTTGATGAAGAAAAATAGAAGATAGACTAATGGATTCTCATGGATGATCTAATATATGGTTATTACTAGTTTTCAGTATTAACAAATTCATTGCGTTGTTATGAATTCAAAGTCTGGGTATCTTCTGATTGAGAAATGAATCATACTGTTTAGGATTTTCTGTTAAAAATGCCTATTGATTTTTTCATAGGGTTTTTCTAACTTGTGCCCTAGGCACAAGTTAAGCACACAAAAATGTGTATTTTTTGCGAATCCGTGTATCCTTTTCTGTGGGCCCCTGTCACTTTTTAAATAAAAAACTATTTTTCTGTATACTTTTTGTGGGTACATCAGTACTTTTTGTATGCTTAACTTGTGTCCCCAGGGCACAAGTTAGAAAAACCCTTTTTCATATAGCACGTAATTAGTAGTTTTGAGGGTGATCGATTTAGGGGTGGTTGGAATCGATTACGTATATATCTGAGTGATTATTCATGCATGAATGGATTATGTTTTTGAACCATAAGACCATGCATTAGTAGTTCTATATATTCAAGATCTGAATTACTTTTTTCCAAATAGTTGATCTCATTTATATCAAAAAAGAACATATACAATGTAAATAAGCAATCCCAAACACCCTCATATAGTTGTGCCGTCTCAGTCGATACAAACAGGTCCAATCAGTGTGTAGTGGCCAGAGCTACATGTTTCATTCCTCTTCCTTTTTTTGAACGGCATTTTATTGATTAGAAACGAGCAATACGCTAGAGAAAATACAAAGAGACTATAACATACAAGATGAAATTGGATCGGCTAACCAATCATTCCAAGTGTGTTTAAACTTTTCTTATGGAGGATCCAAGAGTGCGAAAGGACTTCAATTTCTTCACACAATAAGGTGTCGTTTGTTTTTTCCCAATAAGCATTTTTTTTCCCTCTTTTCAGTTCTTTTGTCTGCGGGAGGGCAGAGGTTTATGTTTGTTTTTTTGCAGACATAAGTGCTTCTTTTCACTTCTTTCTTCTTCTAAATTTCAGACATTATCTTTCACAAACCCTACATCTCTTTCTCAATATCATTTTTATACGTTTTCGATTGTTTTTTTTATGTTTTCGTTCTTTTTTTTTTTTTTTACATTTTAGTCCGTCTTCTTACGTTTTCGTCCGTTTTTTTACGTTTTCGTCCGTTTCCTTACGTTTTCATCTGTTTTTTTTTACGTTTTCGTCCATTTTTTTTACGTTTTTCGCATGTTTTTTTACGTTTTCAACCGTTTTTTACGTTTTCGTCGGTTTCTTTACATTTTTGTTGGGTTTTTACGTATTTTTTTACGTTTTCATCTATTTTTTTACGTTTTCGTCTATTTTATTACGTTTTAGACCGTTTTTTTTACGTTTTCGTCCGTTTTTTTTACGTTTTAGTCCGTTTTCATCCCTTTTTTACATTCTCGTTTGTTTTTTTACGTTTTCATACATATTTTTACGTTTTCGTCTGTTTTTTTACATTTTCGTCTGTTTTATTACGTTTTCAGCCGTTTTTTACGTTTTCGCTTGTTTTTTTATGTTTTCGTATTTTTTTTTACGTTTTAGTCCGTTTTCTTACGTTTTTGTCCATTTTTTTACGTTTTCGTCCCTTTCCTAACGTTTTCGTCCGTTTTTTTACGTTTTCGTCTATTTTTTACGTTTTCTTCTGTTTTTTTACGTTTTCGACCATTTTTTTACATTTTCGTATATTTTTTTACGTTTTCATCCGTTTTTTTACGTTTTTGTATGTTTTTTTTTATGTTTTCGGCGGATTTTTTACGTTTTCGCCTGTTTTATTACGTTTTCATCCATTTTCTTACGTTTTGTTCCTTGTTTTACGTTTTTGTCCGTTTTCTTACATAAGATAATGTACAAAAACTTACGAAATCATATAAAAATGGACAAAAAAGTAAAAAAACAGACGAAAACGTAAAAAATGGATGAAAACGTAAAAAAACAAACGAAAACGTAAAAAATGGACGAAAACATAAAAAAACAGACAAAAACGTAAAAAAGCATATGAAAACGTAAAAAACAGACGAAAACTTAAAAAAAAACGGTCGAAAACGTACCAAAACGTAAAAAAAGGGATGAAAACATAAAAATAGACGAAAAAGTAAAGAAAAAACAAAAAAGTAAAAAAATGGTCGAAAACATTAAAAAAACATACCAAAACGTAAAAAAATAGACAAAACGTAAAAAATGTCGAAAACGTAAAAAAAAGGGACTAAAACGTGAAAAACAGACGAAAACGTAAAAAAACGAAGGAAAACGTAAAAAACAGACGAAAAAGTAAAAAAAAAAAGGATGAAAACTTAAAAAAACAGACAAAACGTAAAAGAACGGTCGAAAACGTAAAAAACGTATTTAAACGTAAAAATATAGACGAAAACGTAAAAAAAACGAAGGAAAACGTATAAAACGTATAATAACGTATAAAACGGACGAAAACTTGTCTTTGATACTCCGTATCACAAAACATTAGTTAAAAAAAACAAAAAAAAAATGAAAAAAAAGAGGAAAAGGTACTTCAATAGCACAAAAAACAAACAGTATTCTTCCATGCTGATAAAGACTTTAGATGTGCCTCTTCTTCTGCTTCTGAAAAACGAATAACACCTAAGTCTTTCCTTGGCTATGTAGCACTGGGACGGGAACGGGACCGGGGTACGGGGACGATACGGGTACGGGGAACGGCAAAACTACAGGTACGACAACAAAAAAATATAAAAAAATAAAAATATATTAAACAAATTCCAAAATAGATATATATTGTGTATAAATTAATAAGTATAAGGACCAAATATAAACTTGTAAAGATGTTGGGGTTAAATGTTTAATTACACAAACCAATCTTACACTTTTTATGTAACAATTTACAAGTTTCAAGGACTAAAAGTAAACTATTGAAAGATAGAGGGGTTAAATGTCGATGTTGTTGTCTTCTTCCTCAAAACTCATACACACTTTCTTCTTCATCTTCTTGATTTCTGGCAGAAAACAGAGAGCAAACAGAGAGCAGCACGGACCAACACGCTTTCTTCTTCATTTACTTGATTTAAAGGGTTAAAACCCTAAAAGTAAATAGAAATGTGGGGGGAAACGTCCCCCAAAACCGGAAACGTGCAGGAAACGTTTCCAGGGCGTCCCCAACGCGTTTCCGTCCCCATGGCGTCCCTAAAACGGGTACTTCACCCAAAATGCCGTCCCCGTGCTTCTTAGTTCCTTGGCGGTTTTTAAGTGTTTCATTCCTAATGTAACAATCGCTTTATGGGTGATCTTTTGAAACTGATTGAGCTTTTTGTTGAAAACACGAGGGCCTTTTAGGCTTATATTAGATGAAGAGAAGAACACTTATAGAACATTTTCAATGTTGCTTTATTTCTTAAGCTTTGCTTCATTAGTCTCTTACAAATGCATCACCCTAAATCCTATTTATACTACTCCATGGAATGTTCTAGAGACGAGATATTTCCATGGTATTCTACAACGATCTAGATACTTCCATCTAGATAATCTTAACTAGATATTTCCTAACATCAATCTAGATCTTTCTAGTAGATATCATCTACTACAACCTTCTAAACACTTCTAGATACCATTCTACGACTTTCTAGAAGCTTCCATACCATTCTACGACTTTCTAGAAGCTTCCATACCATTCTTCGACTTTCTAGAAGCTTCCATACCATTCTACGACTTTCTAGAGGCTTCTTCTATATGGGCTCGGGCTTTTATTGATAGTCCAATCTTTATTGGACTAAATCAAGTTTACGATCCAACACCCCCTTTAAACTTGATTTCCCGACTCCAAGCATTATCCTTAGTCTTGAGAAATCTCGCTCGTTGAGCGGCTTGGTGAAAATATCTGCAACTTGGTTTTCGGACCTCGCATGTATCACTTGTACATCCTTCCTCTTCATGCTTCTTCTTGTAACCTTTTTCCACAAGTCTTGCCTTGTACTTCTCCATTTCGCCTTTGGCGTTTTTCTTGGCCTTGTATACCCACTTGACTCCAATAGCCTTTTGGCCTTTGGGATGGTTCGCCAACTCCCACGTATCATTCTTTTCTATTGACTTTATCTCCTCGTCCATGGCTTGTCTCCATTTCTCGCTTTTTATAGCCTCCTCAAAAACTAAAGGTTCATAGTCAGCATATAAACAAAGAAGGGGTATTTCCTCAGTTACCTCGTAGAGCTCCTGCAAACTTCTTGTCTTTGGTTCTCCTTCACTTGAACTTGAAGGTGAGTCTTGGGTTGGAGTTGGACTTTGAGGTTGTTGGACTTCTTCACTTGATTCACCCGTCTCTTCTTCGTCATTCATAGGAAGAAAGTCATACCTTTCATTTTCATTAATGCTCCAATCCCATGCTTCTTCTTCATCAAACTCCATGTCTCTACTCACTACCACCTTCCTTGTGATTGGATTATAGAGCTTATAACCTTTTGACTGCTTGTCGTAGCCAACAAACACATGCTTCTCACTTCTATCATCAAGCTTGGATCGCCTTTGGCTCGGAACGTGAACATACGATATGCTTCCAAATATCCTTAGGTGAGAGACGGTAGGCTTCATCCCATTCCATGCTTCTTGTGGAGTCTTGTTGTCTAAACTCTTTGATGGACACCGGTTCAATAGATATACCGCACAGTCAACCGCTTCGGCCCAAAACTCCTTTGGCATCTTCTTACTTTTCAACATGCTTCAGACCATATTGAGAATGGTTCTATTCTTTCTCTCCACTACTCCATTTTGTTGTGGGGAGTAAGGAGCTGTTAGAAATCTCCGGATCCCATTATCCTCACAAAATTTGTTAAATTCTTTCGATAAAAATTCTCCACCTCTATCGGATCTCATGGATTTAATTTTTAAACCTTTCTCCTTTTCTACCATAGCTTTAAATGTCTTAAAAGCTTCAAAAGCTTGGGATTTTTCTTTTAGAAAATCTACCCAAGTTTTTCTTGAAAAGTCATCAATAAAAAGCATGAAGTAAAGATTCTTACCATGAGAGGGTGGAGTAATAGGACCGCACAAATCCATGTGAATTAGTTGTAGAGGCTCCTTAGCTCTTGATGTCGCTTCTTTCGGGAACGAACTTCTAGCATGCTTCCCAAGAAGACATCCTTCACACACTTGATTGGGATGATCAATTTGATCTAACCCTTTCACCATTCCCTTTGAGGATAATAACTTTAAGTCACCAAAGTTTAAGTGCCCGTACCTCATGTGCCAAAGCCACGAATGATCCTTCAAACAACTCTTTAAGCACTTAGCTTCATCATGTTGAATGTTTAGAAGGAACATTCGGTTTTTAGTCATAGGCACTTTTGCTATGAGCTTTCCTTCGGGATTTCTTATTATAGCACTACGATCCTTGAAATGAATATCGTAGTTTTTCTCTAAAAGTTGTCCCACACTTAAAATGTTACTTTTAAGGTTGGGCACATTGTACACGTCCGAAATATATTGGTGACTTCCATCTTTAGCTCGGATAAGTATCTTACCTTTTCCTTTCACCGGTGCCTTTGATTCATCTCCAAAGGTGACATTACCATTACTTGTTTCCATCTCCACGAACAAGTCTTCTTCACCCGTCATATGGTTGCTCGCAGCGGAATCTATATGCCATGGCTCTATCCTCTCTGCTTGTTCGTCATGTCTTGCCATTAGCAAGGTAAGCTCATCTTTGTCTTCTACCTCCACAAGATTAGCTTTTTCTTCCACTTGTCTTGAGCTACTACACTCACTGGCATAATGACCATATTTGAGACAATTATAGCATTGTATTTGGGGCTTACCACCTCTTTGAGATTGAAAGCCTCTCCCACGGCCTCTTCGATATGAAAACCATTGGTTTTCATCTTCTTTGTTGACATCTTCTCTTCCTCTTCCTCGTCCTCGGCCTTGGAAAACACCACGACCTCGAAAAGTACCTCGTCCTCGTCCTTGCTCCTTTCCATGTAGAAAGCTCTTTTCTCTTTCTTTGAAAGAGACCTTTGAATATAAAGCTTGCTCCAAGGGTTCTTTCCCCCTTCTTTTCTTCAACTTCTCTTCATGGGCTTGTAAAGATCCCATGAGTTGATCAATGGTCATAGCGTCTATGTCTTTTGACTCCTCTATGGCCACAACAATGTAATCAAAGCTTGGTGGCAAAGAGCGAAGAATCTTTTCTATCACCCTTGTGCCACTCAAGCTTTCACCGTTTCTCTTCATTTCATTTGAAATGGTCAAGAAACGAGTGAAATAATCCGAAATGGTTTCGGATTCCTCCATTTGGAGCTTTTCGAACTCTCCTCTAAGAGTTTGAAGACGTACCTTTTTCACCTTGTCAATTCCTTTGAAAGCATTTTGAAGGATCTCCCACGCTTCCTTAGAAGTGGTTGCATTTGCAACTTTCTCAAACATCGCATCATCAAGACATTGATAGATGAGTGTAAGAGCACTTTGATCCTTCTTTCTTGCCTTTTGCAACTCCACCCTTTGGGCGGCATTCAACAAACTTTCATCATCAACTTTCTCAACACCTTTTTCGACTATCTCCCACACATCATGTGAACCGAGTAACGCCTTTATTCGAATGCACCAACTACCATAGTTGTCTTTGGTAAGACGAGGAAATTGGAACAAGTTCATTCCACTAGACATCTCAATCTTCTAGCTCTGATACCACTCTGTTGGAAACACGAGGGCCTTTTAGGCTTATATTAGATGAAGAGAAGAACACTTATAGAACATTTTCAATGTTGCTTTATTTCTTAAGCTTTGCTTCATTAGTCTCTTACAAATGCATCACCCTAAATCCTATTTATACTACTCCATGGAATGTTCTAGGGACAAGATATTTCCATGGTATTCTACAACGATCTAGATACTTCCATCTAGATAATCTTAACTAGATATTTTCTAACATTAATCTAGATCTTTCTAGTAGATATCATCTACTACAACTTTCTAAACACTTCTAGATACCATTCTACGACTTTCTAGAAGCTTCCATACCATTCTACGACTTTCTAGAAGCTTCCATACCATTCTTCGACTTTCTAGAAGCTTCCATACCATTCTACGACTTTCTAGAAGATTCTTCTATATGGGCTCGGGCTTTTATTGATAGTCCAATCTTTATTGGACTAAATCAAGTTTACGATCCAACACTTTTAACTTTAATCAATATTTTGTACATGTAAAGTAATAATGAAATTACAAGTCTGAAGTCTTATATAAGTTTCACAGCTGGTTGAGTCTAATAAATGGGGCTAGTTGTTTGTGAGCCACCAAAATGGATATTTTACAGGTTGGTTATTGTTTGATGCATTTTGCTCCATGGGAAACAAAATACAAATCTTTTTTAGCAATATTTATAAACAATAGCATGCTGCAAACCGTTATCATCATATAATTGTACAGATTAACCAAAATATAGCTGTCCCTTATAATAAAACTCGATCGTTTATTTTAAGTGTGCCGCTAACATATAAAAGGAATAAATATTGTTTCTATTTTCATAACAAAAATATAGATTGTACTATTACCATACAAATTGGTGAATGACATTAATCGAAATGCCACCAGAAAAAAAGGAAGCCAAAAGTGTCCTTCAAATTGATGAAGCAATGGCCATAATGGCGTTGTCATTGTCTTTCAATAATTAATTTGTTGCCTGATTGTTTCTTTCTTATTCCCTTCATTCAGATGAGACATGCGTGATGCTGCAAATCAAAAATCAAAATAAAGCGTCACGTTCATTGATCTCTTCTGAATCAGCATCCTAATTATCATTGTCGTTATCGTTTTCATCATCTTTTGTTTATAGGTTAATTTTAAATTTATCGCCATGGATCCAAATCCGAGTCCAAGGAAGAGTCGGATCCTGTCATATGTCATGACCAAAATTCCTAGCTTCAAACGTCGTCAATTACAAGAACTCGAAAATGATAGGCTAGCTCGTCCGCAATACTTGCCAGAAACTTATACAGAGTTATCTCAACATGAATCCTACACAGAACTAGCTGAACGTGTGGCTCAATTAACGGATGATGATATCCTAGCCAACATTCGTGCAGTCGTGATGGAAGTTTCTCAGATCCGCTCGGTTATTAAGACGCTAGGTGAACGTCCTGATCCTGAAACTGTGGACCTAGCTAGATTGAGATACTCTGAGGCTGAGGAATCACCGTTTGCTGGAGATCATTTTGACGATATTGCATTATCAGAGAGTGAAGTTGAGGCGATTGAAAGGAGGAAGAGAGCCGCGAAAAGAGAGAAACAGTTGTACACAGCATTGATTTCATTGGATGAAATGCATGAAACGTATGGTAATTTGTTGATTGTGGCAGAACGAAGGCTTCAGAAATTGTATGATAGCGCAAAAGCTGCGGGAAAGTTAACGGCGTTAGATAAGAAGGTGTCGTCTTCTATGCTTCCAACTATTGCGGAAGAGGTTAAGGAGGAAATGGCTGATATTCTTCAGGATGCTTTGGTCAACGGCGTTGCAAGGATTGATTTGTCAAACAGGCGGTTGCCGTTTATTCCTGAAGCCTTTGGGAAGCTTTGTACTTTGGTTTCCCTTAACCTATCATCCAATAAACTTAACGTTAGTCTTCAAAATTATGTTAAATTAGTTTGTTATTGTCGATTCATACTTTTTTTGTTTTAATACACGAGTGGTTAAAAAAAATTGTACTTTATATGTAAATAATCCATATAGTAAATAAGCTAGGTTCTTTACAACACATAGCTTGCGACAACGCTGCTTACGATTGTTGGTGTATTGAAACAGGCTATTCCAGAATCACTTGCCGGACTCGAGAGTCTTGAGGAGCTTAATGTTTCTGCTAATATGTTGGAATCCCTGCCAGATGGCATCGGCAAGTTGCAAAGTTTGCAGATTTTAAATGTCTCACGAAACAAGCTCACGTCTTTGCCCGAAGGCATTTGTAAATGCAGGTACATAAAAACGCAAAAATCAAATAATCAATATCAGATCATTAACTACATTGGCTAAGTATATGTTGTTTCATTATCTAGAAACTAACAAAAACAAAATGGTATTGGTTCAGATCATTAGTAGAATTTGATGCCAGTTTCAACCAGATTAAATATCTTCCATCCAAAATTGGAAATGAACTAGTGAATCTAAGGAAATTTATGATGCCTTTGAACAAGTTACACTCACTTCCTAAATCCATTGGCGAAATGACATCTCTTCAAATCCTAGATGTGCACTTCAATGAGCTAAAAGGCCTACCATCCTCCATCGGAAAGCTAACATATCTCGAGGTTATTAACGTTGGCAGTAACTTCAATGATCTTACCGCACTCCCAGACACAATCGGGAATTTAACAAATCTAAGGGAACTAGATATATGTAACAATCAAATTTACGAGCTGCCCATTACATTTGGGCGGCTCGTGAACCTAAATAAACTTAATGTGGACCAAAACCCGTTAATGATCCCACCAAAAGAGGTGGTTGATGAAGGTGTTGATGCGGTGAAAGTGTATATGAGCAAAAGGTTGTACGATTTAATAGTTGAAGAAGAGAAAAGGATGATGTGGGAACGAGAAGAACAGGCACAAGCTGGTTGGTTTACGACTTTGTTTTTCGGACCAGATTCTGGCCCGGCAACAACGTATCCTTACCTCACTCATCGACTATGATCATATTATAGGTATTCAAAGATGGTAGTTTGAATCGGGTATTTTTCATTCCATCTTGTTAAAATTTATCTGTTTTATTGTATGTTTTCAAATCCAAAAACCAATCCGAAAACATCTATGTAAATTTTTAAAGGCAGGATGTATATGGAAGTTTGGATCAATATGTAACATGCTAAATTATTCCATGTATTTTGAGGATGGTATATCCAAATAAAATGGGCTCCTATCTTTTTCGGTGAAATTTGTGCATATTCTAGACTTGATGTTTTTATTTTATTTTTTTAGAACGGAAATTTGTATTAAACATGCGAGATGCTAGCATGAAGATGAAGGATTACACGAGAATTAGTTAGGATGAACTTGGGCAAAGAAGTCATCTAGAGCAATTGATGCTTACATTTTCCATCGAAAAGATAATAATTTATATCATTGGCTAGTGTGTCGCTTCTAAGCCTCTTCCTGCAAAAAGTTACCCCGTTTCAGTATTGTCTAACGATCGATTATAGTAATGTTTACACTACACCATCGAAGCATTTTACATACGATGACTGACGGATATGTTCGGAGTGTTTAAAACGTTGATAATTTCTAGATTTGATGTGTTTGGATTCGTTTTATTGTATTAACATATGTGATATATCAGAAGAACTGCAATTTACAAATATATTTGTCTTTATTTTTGTTTTACATATACTTCGTCAGAAATAGCCGTGAACCATCAGTAACTGTCAAAACTGATGACGTATAGTCTACACCCGGGTCACGAACCCGATTAGTAAACAATACTAATAATTAAGCCCACCACGTATGGGCCGCAACTGGACTACCAGTTACGCGGCTTGGGCCGACAAGGCCCAAGCCCAAAGTTATTTCCGGATAGGATGTCGAGTATCTCCTAAATAAAGGGGATATATACTAAATATCCGATGTCGGCTAACACGCCGAGGAGTAGGGAACACGAAACCTACTAGGGTTTCATGCATATATAAAGGGCACCCAAGCCCTCGGTAAAGGTACGATCGACTGAAAACCCTAACTCTTCGCTAAAACCCTAAATTCGATTACTTACTCTCACGCCGGAGGATAATCGGGGGAAACAATCCCTCGATAAGCCTAACGGTGTTTGTTCTTTTTCTTAGTGCGCAGGTTCCATCAAGCATTAAGAGTTAATTGGTACGAGAATAGAAGTCCTCACAAGGAACGCCCAACTTTTGTATCAACAAGTGGCGCCATCCGTGGGACACGAACCCACGAGTTTTACCAAGAACTAGAATGACGAAACACGGAAGTCACAAGAGTCCGCATGGGAAGAAAGCGCATGATGACTCACTAGGGAAGAAGCATCAAACCGATGCGCCCCCTAAGCAGGCCCCTGGGACAACCAGCACGCCTAGAAGCTTAGGAGCGTATTCAGATCTGGTCTTTCCTACAGTGGAATCACTTACCAAAACTACCCCCGCTGTTACAACAAGTACTAGCGCGGTAGAACTGGAGCGCACTCCTCTTAACATGCCAGAGGTGAACTTCACTGAACCTCCTAATGCGCCTATCCGAAACAAGGATCCTGCCTTGGAAAAAGACTCCATCGCGCTAGAGGGAGTCACTTCCGAATTGGCGCCAAGCGACTTTGTATCTCAAAACTACGAAGCCTTGACTGCGCTCATGCGAGAGGAGGCAAAGAAGAGGTCAAGCCAAAGTCTGCACGGCAGACTCAACTTCGACCCTGAGCACGAAGTATCCCCACCGCGCTACCAAAAGGAAAGACGCGAGAAGGATAGCCGCAAACAACCAGTGTTTGCCAGGATTGGAAGGAAGGTTGTGGACGATGAAGCAGCCGACCTTCAACATCTGGAAGAGCCTGAAGAGGGGGAGCGGCGCGCCAATGTCCACGCTAGGCTTGGCAGTCGCAGGATCCAAGATAGGCTTGGGCGACGATGCTCCCCAAGTGAAAGCCCCTCAAGCTCTGAATCTGAGGATAGTCGGCGCAAGCGCCGCAGAGGAGCAAGCTCAGACTCTGATGATAGTCGACGCAAGCGTCACAAAAGAGTTCGCTCATCTTCAAGAGATTCCTCGGACAGCGAGACTGGACACTGGAAATCAAGAGGAAAATACCGCGACCAGGAAGACGAAGACATGTCTCTTCCCTGGCGTCGCCAAAAGGTTGATGCGTTCACTAGGCGCATCAGCGATTTTTCGGAGAATAAGAAAAGGCGCATGCCTGCTAACGTCAAAACATATGATGGGACAGGTGATCCTGATGATCACCTAAAAATTTTCGAATCAGCAGCTACTATCGAAAATTGGCCACAACCTGTGTGGTGCCATATGTTCAACTCTACATTAGTAGGGAATGCGCGCAACTGGTTTAGCAAGCTTCCACGTAGAAGCATCGATGGGTTTGAGGAGTTGCGCAAGGCGTTTCGCTTAAACTTTACTCAAAGGAAGAAGTGCGCCAAAAACCCTGTCGAACTCGCTAGAGTTAAACAGCGACAAGGGGAACCCACAAGTGCTTTCATGGAACGCTTCAAGGACGAATGCATGAAAGTCAAGGCGTGTCCAGAGATACTAAAAATATCGGGTTTTATGAATGCGATCAATAACCCAGATTTGATAAAAAAAGTTAAACGATAAGGTTCCCTTAACTTTCGACGAACTCATGAAGCGCACGAGGTCTTTCGTCCAAGGAGAAGAAGCCGCTGCGGATAGCAAGAAAGGCTATTCGAACCATAGGCCACAAGAAGAGTCAAGGAGACAATCCAATGACCAGGGCGGCAATCGTAATAGGAGTTATCGCACTCAAGGCGGTGGAAGGGGAAACGACAAGTACACCCCATTAACAAAAACTCCAAAAGAAATATTCGCGACGGAAGGGGCTAACTTCCCGAAACCACCACCAATGCGCACCCCAGAGGATCGGCGCACAGGGAATGGGTATTGCGAATATCATGGACAGAAAGGCCACACAACCAACGAGTGCGTCCAACTACGCCAATTGATTGACAAATTGGTAAAGGAAGGAAAGATGGACCACCTAGTAAAAAACATCAGAGAAGGGAAAGACAAACCAAAACCAGGGGCCAAGAAGGAGACATCAAAAGAAAAGGCAGATATCATCTACATGATACATCTATGGCAGCGCGCGACAAGACAGAAGGTCAGTCAACGGTTTTCTAAGGAAAACGAGATTTCTTTCCCCTCCCTGACTGCGAACAACGCAGTGGTGGATCCACTTACCATTGAAATACATACGGGGGGTCACGACATCCGTCGCATGTATATAGATGGAGGTGCATCCGCTAATATTATATATGAACACTGTTTCAAGAAACTGCGACCTGAGATACAGAGTCAGTTGATCCCAGCCACAGCACCGCTCACTGGCTTCACAGGGGAGAAGATATGGCCCATGGGGCAATTGCGTCTATTTGTGGAAGTTGGTGACAAACCACACTCTAAAGTCACCTGGATGGACTTCATGGTAATCAGATCCCCCTCTCTGTACAATGGCATCATCGGGAGACCTGGAATATCATCTATCCGCGCCGTGCCATCCACAGCGCACGGGATGCTAAAGTTCCCAGTGGAAGGAGGTATTGTCACTCTTTACAATACCACCATACCACCTAAAGAATGCAACGCAGTGACAAACGACGTAAGCGATGCTCCAGAACAGCGCGCAATCAAAGTCCCAAACCTAAAGGTCGCCATCCACCTTGACTACCCGGATCAACAAGTATCTATTGGCGGGTCTCTGTCTGACAAAGGCAAATCAGCTATATGCGCACTCTTGCAAAATAACTTAGATATTTTGCATGGGAGCCAAAGCACATGACAGGAGTGCCACGTTCTATCACGGAACACAAGCTACAAATCCGACAAGGATATCTTCCAATACGACAGAAAAAGCGCGGACAAGCCCCAGACCGCGCAAAAGCCATCCTGGAAGAAGTACACAAATTAGTAAACGCAGGCATCATGCGGGAAGTGTACTACCATGACTGGCTCTCTAACCCAGTAATGGTAAAGAAGAGCGATGGCAGTTGGAGAATGTGCGTAGACTTCACAGACCTCAATAAAGCATGTCCACAGGACTGTTACCCGCTACCGGAGATAGACTGGAAGATCGAATCTCTGTGTGGATATACCTTCAAATGCTTCTTGGACGCATACAAGGGATACCACCAAATTCAAATGGCGGAGGAAGATGAAGAAAAAACGGCCTTCCACACAAGTCAAGGGGTCTATTGCTATACAAAGATGCCCTTTGGCCTAAAGAACGCAGGAGCAACATACCAACGATTGGTAGACACTGCGTTCGAGAAACAAGTAGGCCGCAACTTGGAAGTATACGTCGATGACCTCGTCATCAAAAGCCATACTGAGGAAGAACTAGTGCGCGACATGGAGGAAACGTTCAAAACACTGAGAAGAATCAACATGAAATTGAATCCCAAGAAGTGTACATTTGGCGCTACAGAAGGCATGTTTCTCGGGTATCTGATAGAACCCGATGGAATCAAGCCTTGCCCAGAAAAGACTCAAGCAGTCATTGACCTTCCCTCACCGCGCACACTAAAGGAGGTTCAGTCCCTAAACGGCAAACTAGCCGGACTGAACCGATTCTTATCTAAATCAGCGGACAAGTCACTTCCCTTATTCAAAACACTCAAGAAGTGTACAAAAAAGGGAGACTTCAGGTGGACCGCGGAAGCAGAAGAAGCCTTCCAACAGCTCAAACAACACATAGCAGCCCTACCAAAGCTTGTCGCGCCCCGACCAGGGGAAGAGCTGATCATGTACCTATCTGCGACTCAAGGAGCAGTCAGCGCAGTACTACTGACTGACAGGAACTCTGTCCAAACACCCATCTATTTCGTTAGCAAGGCGCTCAAGAAGACGGAGATTAACTACACTGCAATGGAAAAGTTGGTCCTAGCTTTAGTATTTGCAGCAAAAAGACTGCGCAGGTATTTCCAGGCGCACCCAATAGCTGTTATCACAGACCAACCCATCAAACAAGTTATCTCGAAACCCGACGCATCGGGACGCCTACAAAAATGGAGCGTTTTACTGGGTGAGCATAACATATCATACAGACCGCGCACTGCAATTAAAGGGCAGATATTGGCCGACTTCATCATCGAGAAGCCAGATACTGACACTACACCTGCGACAAGCAAGGGGGAACCTCAAGAACCATGGATCCTATTCACTGATGGATCCTCATGCATAGATGGATCAGGAGGTGGCCTTATTCTCACTAATCCAGAAGGAGCTGAATTCACATATGCTCTGCGCTTTGAATTCACAGCCACGAACAACGAGGCAGAATACGAAGCACTCCTGGCTGGGTTACGCATCGCAATTAAAATGGGTGCACGCAACTTAGAAGCGAACGTCGATTCACGGCTAGTTGCTAACCACGTGTCAGGCGAGTATGTAGCAAAGGAGGAACACATGATCCAATACCTCGAAAAAACCAAATCTCTGATCCAGAACTTCGATAGGTTTACCATCAAGCAGGTCCCCAGGGGTGAAAACAGGAAAGCAGATGCGCTGAGCAAGATTGCATCCACCAGTTTCGCACATTTATCGAAACAAGTATTGGTGGAAACCTTGAAAAATAAGTCAATCGAAGAGATGGAAATATCCACAGTGATAGAAGAAGAAGGCCCTACGTGGATGACACCAATCATTGACTTCATTAGTAAGGGCATACTCTCCCAAGAACAGAAGGAAGCTAGAAGAATCCGGCGCACAGCGCAGTGATTCGAGCTTAGAGATAACGTCTTATATAGACGCTCATTCCTACAACCATGGCTCAGGTGCGTTGGACCTCTCCAGGCAGACTATGTACTTCGAGAGATCCACGCAGGCTCATGCAGCAAGCACTCAGGACCACGGTCCATTGTAGCGCGCGCACTAAGGTCTGGATACTATTGGCCAACTATGCACCGTGACGCGCGAGACTTGGTACGGAAGTGCAGTGATTGCCAAGTTCACAGACCCATTCCGCGCCGACCACAGCATGAGCTAACGCCTATTACATCGCCATGGCCATTCCACAAATAGGGTATCGACATCGCTGGACCTTTCCCTATTGCCGCAGGTGGATTGAAATTCCTTATTGTAGCAATAGACTACTTTACTAAGTGGATCGAAGCAAAGGCAGTAGCGACCATAACAGGTAACCAGATAAAACGATTCGTGTGGGACAACATAGTATGTCGCTTTGGATTACCTGGTGAAATTATCTCAGATAACGGAAAACAATTCCGTGATAACCCGTTCAAAGATTGGTGCGAACAGCTGAACATCACGCAACACTTTGCGTCAGTAACTCATCCACAAACCAATGGTCTGGTTGAACGCGCAAATAGAAGCCTAGGCGAAGGAATCAAAGCGCGCCTAGACAGACACAAAGGAAGATGGGTAGAAGAACTATCACATGTTCTCTGGGCGCATCGAACAACCATCAAGGTTAGCAACGGGGACACTCCCTTCTCTTTGGTCTATGGGACAGAAGCTGTAATACCAGCTGAAATTGGAATGCCAACCATCCGCACTGCGGAAGTTAATGCGGCAACCAATGATGATGAGCGGCGCATAGACTTAGATCTATTGGAAGAGCGACGTGAACGCGTAGCAATACGCGAAGAGAAAGCCAAGTCAAGAATGAAAGGATATTATGATGCCAAAGTACGCAGCACGTCATTCAGACCAGGTGACTTCGTATACCGCAAAAATGACTCAAGCCGCGCAGAAGACACTGGTAAGCTAGGACCAAAGTGGGAAGGACCTTACGAGGTCATAGAAGCACTTGGCAATGGAGCGTACAAGTTACGCGACAAGGACGGACATGCGCTACAGCGAACGTGGAACGTCCGTAACCTGAAGCGGTGCTACCTTTAAAGCAGGCTACGGCCCAACATGGACACTTACGCACTTTAGAAAGTGCCCCCAATAAAGATCCATGTAATTTTATTTTTTAAGTATTATCTAGATAAGCATTCTCTTTTAAAACTTGCAAGTATTAATAAAACGTTATGGTTTCTAGCTAACTCCATAACACATGTAACTCTATTGTTTGCATCTTTCATTATCGTGTTTCAATATTGTTATAATTTTGCCTACATGGCGTGCATGCACACACTAAGACCCATGATGGCAGAAAGGATGAGTAAACCTAATAAACAACTCGTTGAGTAAGAGGGTTGCAAACCCATCAACTTTGGATCACGAATCCTTGTTAAACACCTTGCGCTCAAGACGTTGGCGCAAGTTCCTTACGCAACCCACGATGGATGCGCACTAGGGCACACTGTGCGCGTTTAACAACTCAGGAAATCAAGACCCTCGATTCCTTAAAATACAATACGATAAGTAAACCTACAAAAAATACATAGACAACTATGACTATCTCCTTTTCATTAAGTTGGAAAAATTTAATACGCGACTACGGTCCTTATTTAAGAAAATTCATACATAATGACAATTTTTCTTTTCTAAGCACGCTTAGGTAATTAAATATATCTTCACGCAAAGATACATACGAACCACGAGTTCAAAAGCATAAGTATTTGGAAGTTGTAAAAACACTAAATACAAAAGCAAATTTTTTATATAGAAATACGTTTCTACAAAAGACTTGTACAAAAAAGCTAAATGCTATATGTACGCCTTAGCTGGCTAGAGCCCCCACTCATAGCCGCTTCCTTCGCATCCTCAAGCCGCTTTAACAACCCTGCATCATCAAGGGAAACAGTGGCCACGCAGACAGGCACACCATCAGATCTAGGCTGATGCGCAGCGCCTATGCCGCACAGAATGGCCTTTCCTTTCTCGCCTTTCTTTCGTGCGACCCTGGAAACATGCGCATTTAGCGATCTTTGCAAAGAAATCTCTTTCTCAATACGGAAAGGATTCAGAATGTCACGAGGCTGAGCAAAAATGGGTACCTTCAACTGCGCTACATCAGGCTTCAAGTAGAAGTTGCTCACTGTCGTCGTTTTGCACGGTGTGACAAAATGTCAGATAAATGCAATATGTTGCATCGCAAAAAGATTTTCAACTAAATCCAGTTATATCTGAAACTTACTAGGACATTTTTTTTGCTAACTTAATCCTTTTGAGACTTTAAGCACACACATCTTACATAAATGAAAAGATTAGGTGTTAAGACTTCAAGTCTTCAAGTCCCATTGATACCTATTAGAGCAAAGGGTGTCATAACTTAATGTTAAACTTTCACCCAGTGGCACGTCAGCGCCACATCAGCTTTAACTTTTTTACCTTAACTAAAAAAAACACCCCTTATCATAACTCAACCTTAACTCAACTTTAACTCAACTATTTTCAAATTCAACCCCTAAACTAAAACTAATACTTCATTTATTTTGGGTAAAAGGGAACTTACACCCTGGTAAAATACTAATACTTCATTTAATAAACCACATAACATTAAATATTAAACACTACAATATGAATATAATAATAAAAAAAAAAAAAAAAAAAAAAAAAAAAAAAAAAGCCGAAACAAATACTTATTCATAGTCTTCGAAATCTTGTTGTTGTTGTTGTTGTTGTCGTTGAAGATGTTTCTGGCAAAGATGCTCCATAAGGTCTAGTTGGAGTCGAGTATGCGTTTATCTGTCGCGTATTTCTTTTGCCTTTCGACGTTGGACATCACATCTTTTGACCCACCTGTCTTTCCTCATACGTGGTGACGGATCCACCCACATCTCGCCATACTCACGTAGTGCAAACTTTTGATCTTTTAAAATCATATTATGCAAAATAATGCAAGAATACATGATTCTACGTATCTTGACAACTTCCATTTGACGTGCCGGTTGTTGTAGTATACCCCAACGTCCTTGAAGCACACCAAAAGCACGTTCGACATCCTTTCGTGCACTTTCTTGTTTTCTTTTAAAATAACCATGTTTATCGTCAGTTGTTGCCGAGAAGGATTTGACGAAAGTTGCCCACCACCCCGAAAAATGTCGTCGAATAACGGAGAGTTATCTAAAACATTAATATCGTTATTCGCCCCCGCCACCCCGAAAAATGCATGCCAAATCCATAAATCTTGCGAAGCAACTGCTTCAAGCATTATTGTTGGGTATTTTTTATCACCCCTACCAAATTGCCCTTGCCAAGCCACCGGACAATTTTTCCACTCCCAATGCATGCAATCAATGCTACCAAGCATTCCCGAAAAACCATGCCACCCCTCATGTCTTTCATAAATACTTTGAATGTCGGACCATGTTTGTTTTCTTAAATACTCCGGCATAAACAAATCAATAACGCACTTGTTAAAATTATCAAGACAATCACGTGAAGTATGCTCACCCATTTGCAAATATTCATCAAACGCATCGGGTACGGTGGCATATGCCAATTGGCGTATGGCAGATGTACACTTTATAAGAACACTTATACTCATTCGACCCGTAGCATCGGGTGATTGGCTAAAGAATTTAAAATGATCTGGAAGAAAATTGGAAGTATAAGATTCAATACCTTCGACTATTTCTAGAAATAGTTTCCTGCTCATACGAAATCTTCTTCGAAAATTCCTGTGCGGATACTTACAACCATGATTGAAATAGTCGTTACGCAAACGTTCTTCGGCAAGCTCACGTTCACGATAGATCGGATTACGGGAAAAAAGGTTTTGAAAATCGAGGTTTTCTATTGATGCCACCACCTTTTTTTTTTAATGTTTGTTTTGCAAAAAAAATGGTCTCGGTGTGATCCTTGCGCATTCGTGTTACTAAAGGGACCAAATTTTCAATTTACCCAATTATAAAACACGACATTCGGATACTTAACTTATAAAAAATAGTATGCATTCAGGTCACTCGTATTAGTGTTGGATTTATTGAATAACGATCTTTATTTCATTCTTATAAGTTCAGTGATTCGAACGAACAAAAAGATAGTTCAATAACTTAATTGAACAAAAATGCAAAATTCAGTCGGTGTATATTACCCTTGTCATAATCACAGAAAGAGATACAAAAGGATCAAAACGTTTTCAAATCGTATATAAAAAATCCAAAATGAAATATCACTCACATGGCAAATAAACTAAATTAATTACAAAGACACGAGTGCCATACATGGACAAAGTTCATGACATTGGTGGTTGAATGTCTGCAAAATGTTTACTCACAAAGATGGCCTTCTTCTGCTACATTTTCTACTAGATTGTGCTACTCCTTTACAAGCTTACATCCATTCATGGTTGTAATTAATAGACACATGAACATTAAAAGAGTATAAAAGTAATCTTTTTTGTAAATAAAAAAAATTACCCGAGCATCTCTAATATATGGTAGGGGTGATCAAAATTACCCAACAATAATGCTTGAAGCTGTTGATTCGCAAGATTTATAGATTTGACATGCATTTTTCGGAGTGGCGGGGGCGAATAACGATATTAATGTTTTAGATAATTGGTTATTTATAGTAGTGGAAAAAATGTTTTGAATATATATATATATATATATATATATATATATATATATATATATATATATATATATATATATATATATATATATATATATATATATATATATATATATATAGTGAGACTTTCTTTTCAGAACCACCTTATCTGCGATAACTGCGAGAACTCATATACACCATTAGATGAGTTTGATCAATGGTCAAAATTGAATGTGCCATTTATGTAAATAACCAAAAGATTAAGTTGGTTGTTGTAATTAGTGTAAATAACCAAAAATGATGGAAGTGTATTTTAGAAATTACAACTTTTTCTTTTTTAATTATTCCTTATACGTGTATATCATTTCCAAACCACCATCACATAACCTAGATACAAATCTCTCTCTCTCTCTCTCTCTCTCTCTCTCTCTCTCTCTCTCTCTCTCAGATCCCCTCCCACCATAACGATTAAACCGCTGCCGCCACCACTGATAAAATAACTACCTCACCACCATCGCCTAAAACTGCCGCCCCACAAAGTACTCACCTATTGTATTTGTACTTTGAGATCCAAAACGGAACTGGTGTTCTTGGTTTGAGATCCAAACGGATCTGTTGTTATGTGGTTTATTTTGATTCTCTTGTTGTTGTAGTTATGGAGATGGGTTTGTGATATTGGGGTTGTTGTTGTGGACATACGCATACTTGTTCGCCATGGTTCTAGATCTGGGTTTCTCATTTTATAAAGGTGATATGTTTATTTTTTATAACTGTTATATCTCATTTTATAGTTATGTAAGAGTTTTTGGAATGAATATAATTTTTATGGTTTTTAAGGGCTGTGTTTTTTGGCTTTGAATATGAGAAACTAAAACCATTTTCGTTCTATAATCAAGTAGGTTGATTCGCGTGGGAGCTTTGCGTGTGCGGCGGTTGATGATAGTGGGAGGATTGTTGCAGGGGTTGGTGGGTTGTGACATACGTTGTTACAGCAGATCTGATAGTTCGTAGTTTCTATTGATATGTTTCATATATGTTTTTTATGTTTATTAAATTAAATGGATGTGTGAAAAATAAAGAAAAAATTAACAAAGTTGAATGAAAGTTGTAATGGTAATGTTAGAAGGAGTAACATGTGTGTTTTGATATGGGTAAAATAGAATAAAGCATAGAATATACTTATTAATGTACATAGATGTTTGAATATGGTTAAAATTTTATGCTAATCATGTAAATGGAGGTAACAGGGGTATTTGGTATTGGTCAAAGTTAATGAAAGTGTTTGACATTGATGTTTAGTCTGGAAAAACCTGATAAAAAGTTGAAATGAGCATGGATGCATAAGTAACATGGGTGTTTTTAGATAAGGAAATTAGAATAAAATGTATTATGAAAGAGTAATATACATGGTTGTTTGGATATGGGTATAAGTTATTGAAAGTGGTATTTTTAACTGTAGTAACATTGATGATTATAGTAATGAATTGATGCTTATAAAGGAGTTAACTTTGATGTTAATGTGCGTCCTTCAGATTTAAGGGAAGCGGCACGGCCAAGGCACTTGTTGAAGAACCAGATGACACTATAAACGTAGAAGAAGAGGAAATGGACGACGATTTTGTTGACACATCGTGGGACAGTTCAGGTAAATTATTTACAGGGGTTGTTGGAAAAGGTAGAAATATCATTCAAATTTAAAAATAAAAATGTGAGTTAACATTCTGTTAATGTATACATATTAGGATTAAGAAGATGTCAAAGGCACAAAGGAAAAGAACTAGCGGATGAAGGAGAAAGGGAGAAACCTGATTCTGATAACAATGGTAAGCAGTTGTGGGTACATATAGATATGAATTGTCCGTAAGCATACATGTTTAGGTGTGAATATATGTCAGTAAGCAAGAAATGGATGCGTCGATGTTAGATTGTGGTTAAAAGATTATGTTAATGGTGGAAGATGTAGTAACATGGGTGTTTGGATATGGTTTAAAAAAGAATAAAAAAATATTGTTAATGAGTAAAATAGTTGAATGTTTGGATATAGGTAAACTGGAAAGTCTTAAATGTGTTATAAGGGTGTTAAAATCTTAAATGTTTTGAACATGGGTGGTTGGATATGGTTAACGGATTATATTAATCATGGAAGACGTAGTAAACAGGGGTGTTTGGATATGGGTTAAAAAGAGTAAAACATATTCTTATTGAGTATTAGTAGTAAATTTGGAAAATACACGGGTGTTTTGTTTTTTTGATTACTTGTATTTGTTGGATATCGGTTAAACAGGGGTGGTTGGATACATGGGTGTTTAGATTATAGTAATCATGGTAGATGTAGTAAACAGGGGTGTTTGGATATGTGTTAAAAATGAATAAAACTGATTTTTATTGAGTAAAATACATGGGTTTTTGGATTTTGATGACTTGAATTTGTTGGATATGGGTTAAACATGCGTGTTTCGATAAAATTGGTGTTTAGATTATGTTAATCATGGAAGATGTAGTAAAACATGTATGTTTTTAATTCAATAAGTGTAAATTAAATTAAATGGATGTGTGAAAAATAAAGAAATGGATGTGTGAAACATGTATGTTTTTAATTCAATAAGTGTAAATTTTTTTTAAAGACTTCGTGTTTGTCAAATAAGTATGTTTCCTAAAACATACATGTACTCATGAATATTGTGCATATGTACCAGATTAATGAAGATGGTGATAGCAATGAAGATCTAGCAGTGGATGCACACATAGATACATGATGATAATATGCGGCGTTTGAAGAAATACGATTATTGAAGGCGCGCATATATGTTCGACTTCTAAAAGTGTTGATAACAATGAGTTGCACATATGTCCGTTTGCGTTAAATATTATTAGTGCATACATGTATAGATCGATTAGATTCAACTATTTTTTTTCTTTTTAGAAATTTGTATTTTAATTGTATTTCAATCGATATCGACTTTTGTGTTTAACATATATGTTCTTGGTTTGTTATAAATTTACATTATCTAAAAAATACGTACGCATTTTACTATTTGAAAAACATGCATGTTGTAAAAATTATTTTAAAAAAATTAATTCGTAAAAACACATATGCACTAATAATTTTAAAAACAAAGCATGCTGGCAAAAAAAGGCAAAAAAAAAAAAAAAAAAAAAAAAAAAAAAAAAAAAAATCCGAAAATTAAGGGTTTTAAAAAAACGGAATTTTATTAAAAAAATAAAAATAAAATAAAAAAGTGTCATTTACTATTATGCCCTTATGAATTAAATAAAAATCTTTAATATTTTAAAGAATCTCATTGGTCTAGAAGGGTTCTCGCAGTTCTCGTAGATAAGGTGGTTCTGAAAAGAAATTGACCATATATATATATATATATATATATATATATATATATATATATATATATATATATATATATATATATATATATATATATATACTAGACTTCAAAGCCCGCCCAATGGGCGGGCATGACTTTTAATTATAATTTGGATGATTTTATGTAACTTAAAATTATGTTTTAAGTTTGTTATATTAAATACAATAAAATAGAGCCAATTATATATAATTAAAAAATTGTTATCAGGATAAAAAAAAGATAAATATACAATCTTGAACTTATAATTTTTGTTGCGATATTTTGATGTTACTTATACGTTTCACTTATTTAGAATTTATTTTATTTTATGTAAGTGTATTTTTTTAGTGAATAATTTTTGGTTGTTTTATTTTGTTATGGTATTAGGTTGTGTTTGTTTAATATTAAGGAAAATGTATTTGAGTAGCATTCAAATGGTCTAGCTTACTCATGAAAGTTAGCCTACTCTCCTGATCATTTCATCTCCCCACATTTAATTTTCTTACTCTCTTCAAACTGAACATAATTACATTATCGATAATAACACTACTTGTCTGATCAAAATTTCTCTTCCCGGAGAAACAAAAAGTAAAGGTCTCAATTTTGATCTTTTAACTGTATTTATGGTTTTTTTTTATCTTTGTTACATGGTTTATTTGTTGAGAAGCTGAAACCCCAGATCGTGTGATGTGTTAATTTTCATTTATTTAAATTTATTTTTAAGTGAATAATTTTTGATTGCATGTATTTATTTTGTTTGATCTTATGTTCTGGCTGGTTTTTTTAGATTGATTACTTATTGTGTAAAGTATGGTTGTTTTTAATGATTTTAATTTTTTGGTAGTTAGGTGTTTTTTGGTTGGATCTTGATAAAAAAATGTTATGGTGTTGTATATTTATTGCTAAAATACTTATTAAACATGTTTTTAGTTGTTGTTATGTATGATATTGTTGGTATATTTTTTTTAGATTAGACTCTAAGGTTGTTAAGTTACTTACGATTAGATTACCTGTTTGAATAAGGCTAAACAGTTTTTGTTATAACATTGTTGATTAGTATGCTTTCCCGATATAATTTTGTCAAATGGCGTTCCACGTTTTGTTGTTTGTAAGATATATATGAGATATGACATCAAATAGTGTGTATCTTTGCTAATTTGTTTAGCTTTGTCGATTAGTATAGTTTTTAAATAATTTTTTTTGTTGCTGTTAATGATCAAAAAAAGCTATTTGTTTAATTAGATTAGTTGAGTACGGTAAAGGTGACAGTGGCTACCTTTGTAGGTAACTTAATTGTTTTGCTGAAATCCGAATATTGTTTTTAAGCATCTTGGGAATGACTGGTATAGTTGATGGAACTTCCTTAGTTAAGATATGATATTACATAAAACTGAAAACTGAAGCGAGTAATTTTGGTTCAGTTCATGCCGGTTCAACATGTTTTGTTTCCGTTTGGTTGTTTTTGATCGTCACTATTTCCTCATTTCTTATTCACAAGAATATGAAGCATTTTATCTTCTTTCACGCAAGAAGCACACAAGTGTCTCCAACTTAAACATGAATAGCTTTTATTAATTAATACCAATGTTCTTTTAGTTATGGTATTGGTTCTAACTCTTGAAAAGTTAGTTGCAATACCATAACCTAATAAAAAAGCGGTTTGAATTTATAAATGCAAGTATGTTTGAAGATAGAGATATTTTACAAAATGCTTCATGCTCATGTGAAGAAGAATCGAGGGAGTGAGAAGAAAGGAAATAAAAAGGAATCGAGACAGAGTAAGGAGGTAATTGAAGTCTGTTATGAGTTACTGTGGATCAAGGTAATTTTTAGTTGTTTTGAACGATCTTAATCCTTTGGTGGTTAGGTGGTTTTGTTTAGATCTTGATTAAAAATGTCATGGTGTTGTTTATTGTTTGCTAAAATCCTTATTAGTATGTTGTTAGTTGCTGTTATTTTTGGTAGTCTTGTTACGTTTTACTTAGATCAGACTCTTTTTTTTTGTATGGCATTGTTATAGATTGCAAGGATTGAAAGTTGTTGGGGTTTGTAATGGTTGTTATTTATGTTGATCTTGAAGTAAGTGGACTAAGGTGGGAGATAGTTTAGTGGTTGAATATGTATGATCCCAGATTTTCTTTTTTGCATGAAACGCGGTTGTGGATCTTTTAAAGTGGGTGTAAACTTTTAAAAATACATATGAGGCACTACATTGTGATTCATATTAGGTGTTTGATCTATTTTGAGTTTGAATGTGTATGCTATTTAAGGGGATAATTATGTTGTATTTTGTTAATTGAATTCGACATGGTTCTGTAACGTGTTTATGTTTGTTGTAATATATGGGAACCAAGATGGATCAGCAATTCTTGTGCCGTTTTAATATGGGAACCAACCCAGAATATCAGGTTTACATTTGTATATACATGTGACTATAGATTTGTACTTGAGGATGTTTTGTTTTTTTAGTAACATAGGATTATAAGTGTATAACTTATTGAAACTTTTTGTTTTGCAGAGGTTGCCTAATGTGTTTAATGAGAGATTCTACGATGGTGAAGAGTATATTTTCGTTAATGGCAATAACAGGTGCAGATATGTATGCTTAATTAGGCTTGTCGAAGGTGAAATTCAGGTTTATGGACATGAGTGGGGAAGGTTTGTTCAAGATAATGTGCCGTCATCAGTTAAAAGATTGCATTTTGTGAAAGAGGGGTTAGACACCTTCTATGTCACCGGTTATAATGAGGATGGTAGTGAAGGTCCTGGTTACGACAGACGTGTTGTGGGGGATAGAGTTGTGAGGTGTTTGGTCAGGTTTATGGCTGGAGGGCAGGTATGAATGTTTTATTTTTTGTCTTTTACATATAGTTTTGATTTGCGTAGATTTGTACACATTATGAGTTAACGTTTAATTAAAATAAGTACAATATAAGTTTGTTACAAAGTAAATTAACTTATAATGAGCTGCAATTAGTTGATTGTGATAGGTGGTGTTAACTTTATAATGAGTTGCACTCAGTTTCTTTAACCACATTTTCATTACTATAATATGTTTGTGTATCTGTATCGGCATATAGTTAAGTAGTCTGGTTCGATGGTAGTTAAACTTGAATAGTATGCAAAACACATGTAGTGTGAATATATAATGTTTCTATTCGGCCATGTTATATGTAATTGTCGGTTCTAAAAATATGATTACAATCGTTAAACATTGATAAAGTGTTTTAATCTTATCAATATTTTAAAAAATTGATTGTGAGCCTCGTTTGAATTCCTTTAACTGAAAGTAGAGATTAATTAGATGCATGTGAGGAACAAACTGTGTTTATATTTTGAAATTATTGATTTATTTATTTATTTAATTGGTTTTTTTGTTTGCGTAATTCAGATTCTACCGGGCGATTTTTTGCAAGACATATGGAAGGATAAGTTCAAAATTTATGCTAACGGTTTGAGGGTTAGGGTGAGGCATGAGAGGGTTCAATTGGATGTGAACAGTGTCGTAAGGTCCAATAGGTTGTTTGGTAATCGTTGGGAAAGACTTGTTGATGATTTGGAAATTGGCATAAGTCAACCGATGGTATTCACCAATTTAGGAGATAATAAACTGAATCTGGCGCTTTTCCGTAATAATGGCACGTGCTTATATCTGGAGATTGTTTATCCAACAATGTTGAGGCTACCTGGTCGTGGAATACCATTGTATGCCATGGAAGGTTTGTATACTTTAATGTTTGATTCTGTGTTTCAAATAGAACATATGTGTTGTAAGAAGTTGTGTGTTGTTTTTAAATGTAATTGTAGACAAAAGAGCTCATCACATTTGCACATGGGAAGGACATACCAATCATAATGATGAAAACGCTGTCTTTTATGTTGAGCTAAATGGAATTGTGTTGGAATTCTACCATGTGGTACGTATTTATGGAATACGTAGTAATATTCTTAATTTATTTTATTTATATTGGTTAGATTTTGTTATTTGGTGATGTTTGAAGAATTTTATATTCACGACAGACTGTACCCGTGGATTTTGCTGGCCATCATCAGATGCAGGCATACAAACAGGCGTTTCTGGTGCATGATGATGAGAGGTTTCCTGTGAAGGTTTGGACGATAAATGATTCTAAAAGAACAAACAGGGAACAACAAGTGAAGCTCACTGGGAACTTCAGGGCGTTTGCAAACATGTGTGGGTTCAGGCCGGGAAATTGCTGCGGTTCAGATTTGTTGACACTGTTTTGGAAGTCGTGGAAGGTGAAGAAAATTTAATTCCAGTCTTCCACGTCTGTTAAGTTTATCATGATATCGTATCAGCTTTTGTCTAGAAGATGTTATTCTGAATATTTATCCTATGGGTATACATGGGTAGGTTAGGTCTTTTGTTGGTTGTATGTATGAAAATTAGACGTAAGAACATAATTTAGATTAGTAATGTTTTTTTATTGTAGTATGGATCAGGTATTTTAACCGTAGCAACAGTTTTAACAATTGGAACTCAATAGGTTGTTGTTCTGGAAACATGTTAAAGTGCTAGTTTTTGTAACAGGTTATGTTTTGTTTTATTTTGTGATTATGTTCTTATGATGTTTAAACGGAAATATATGTTTGTTATTGTACATGAAAAAAAAGTTAGTTAATATTTTTGAATCTATATGTCTAATTCATAAGCTGTAACTAAAAACAAATATTCAATGTGAATGAAAGGTCGATATTGTTCATTTGTATAATTACAATACCTTTTTAAATGCGAAACAACGCTTCTTTATACACAACGTTCGTTGTTGATTTTGCGTATTTCCCATCCTCGTCACAACAAAGGATCTTCAAACCTTTCTTGCTCTTGACTCGAGATACTGCCACATAAAGCTGTCCGTGTGAGAACACTGGACGTTGGAGAAATAGCCCTACCTGCGTCAATGTTTGGCCCTGGCTTTTATTAATAGTCATTGCGAAGCACGGTGATACCGGAACTGTCTTCGGTTAAATTTAAAAGGCATTTTGGTATCTGAAGGACTTAAAACCATACGTGGTATAGCGCAAATAGTACCAACACTTCCACCTGATATAATCTTAGCTTCAATTATATTAGTACCGAGCCTTCGAACTTGGAGCCTGGTTCCATTGCACAATCCAGCTGTTTGATCAATGTTTCTCATGCACATAACAGGTGTGCCTATTTTTAGGGTCAAGGAATGACGCGGAAGTCCGGATATTTTAATGCTGTTGAGAAAGTCACACGTGTATAATTCCGGATTGAAAGTGGTGTCTTCATCAGCAATACCAATTGAGTCAGAACTTAGATATGTTTTTTGATCTCCTTCAAGCAGTTTAAGCATTATGTCATTGATCATATCCACAAGCTCATGAGTTGGTGCGAGAATAGCCCTTTCTTGGAAAAAGGTCGGGTTATAAAGGTTTTTGAGCAAATCCGGGTAAGTTTCTTCTATTATCGTACCAACATGATCTTCAGAATCAGGAATCAACATATCGTCCGTGAATTCAACCTTTGCTTCTCCATTGTTTTTACCTCCGATTGTTCCATTTCCAATTGATAATATCCAGTCTGCAAAGTCTTGTATTTCTTTACGTTCGAAATTATTTGAGCTTGTTCCGAGTCTCATGTTGATAGTCAATCGTAGCACTGTACAATGGTCCCAAAGATATGAAGAGTTTATTGCCGTGTGTACAACATTGTGTCTTGAACCATCTGTGATGACCGGAAGGATTTGTCGAAAGTCACCTTCGAACAAAACTACTTTTCCTCCAAATATTTGTTCCGATGGGGTTGATGGGTGTGTCCTACATATGTCTCTTAGTGTCCTATCGAATGCTTCGTAACAATGTCTATGTGTCATTGGAGCTTCATCCCATATGATTAGTTTGCACATCCTTATCAATTCGGCCAGCTCACTATCTGCTGGGATATGGCACATAGAATCATCGACTACGTTGATGGGAATTGCAAATCAAGAATGCGCTGTTCTCCCCTTCCAACAAAAGTGCGACTATACCACTTGATGCGACATTTAACACTATATCTCCTTTTGATCTAATTGATGCGGACAATGTCTTGTAAAGATAAGTTTTACCCGTGCCTCCATATCCGTATACGAAGAACATACCTCCTGTTTGGCCGTTAACAGCGTCCATTAAAGTATTATATATATTTCTTTGCTCGTTTGTTAACGTACCAAAGAGTTTGCTGTGTTGTTCGTGTAATTCGTCTGGGTTGTATTTTAACTCGTCTGATATCAGTCTGTTGTAATTTGCCATAAAGAACATTTCGTTTGGGAAAGGCATGTTTGGGATGTTCCTTAAACTCTTATTGTTACAAAGAAGCATGTGCTCGATATATGTAAGGCATATGTTCTTTCTTTGTTCGTCCGAAAGATCCAAATCTGCAAAATTAAAATTTATGTTTTTAGTTTAATTTAATAAAGCATTTACATAAAATCAAATGTACAATCTTTAACGTAAATTTTGTTGCAACACTTAACCCATGTTGTTGTATATTATACATGCTATACAGATCAAATGCATGTTACATATTTTAGAAGTGTTTTATAAGTAATCATTGTGGCTATTTAGTAGGGTGTTTTTACTTCGATCATTAAATTAATATATATAACTTAATTTTGGTATGTTTCTCACTTGATAATACCAATCTAACACACACACATTTGCCGCTTTCATTTCCGATCATCACTGTAGTTAGTTTTTTTTTTTTTTTTTTTTTTTTTTTTTTTTTTTTTTTTTTTTTTTTAATAGAAAAAGAAAGGTTCCATTTTCAAGCATTTTAATATTCAGTTTAATAACAGTATTTGACCGGTGTTTTTTTTAACGTCTCTTAAACTATAAGAGGGTTTGTAATGGTTTAGGGATGATCACTGACTGATTATCACTGTAATTTGTGGTTAATTATAGCATTATAACATTATGTTATAGTATCACCCATGTGCTTTTATTTAATATTTTGTAGTTTTGAATGTGTATTTTAAAATGAATGATTTTTGTTTGGCGGAGGTTTATCCTTTTTTTTTAAAGCAACAATGAATGGACCTCATATTCAATGGCTGTTGTTCTTTAACTTATTAAAGGTGATTTTTTCCTTTTCAGAAACATGGCTTCTCAGTTTTTGATCAAGGTTGATTACTATTACCGGAAAAGTCAGGTGTGTATTAAGTTGTGGTTGTTGCGTATATAGTAGAATATTTGATTTGATTTCGTGAGATGTTTTTATGCTATTTGTTAATACATGTATATAATTGTATTATGGCTATGTTGTAGACACTCCCTGAATGGTTTCACGAGGTGTATTATAATGGTCAGAACTGGGTTTATTTGATCAACAATAAGTGCGTGAAATTTAAGGTCTGGATGGATTGGTTGCCGTGTGAACAGTGGCAGCTGCACGGTGATGAATGGAGACACTTTATTAAGAAAAGTGGTTATGAAGACATTTCATACCTCCACTTCATTAAGGAAAGTGCCGATACATTCTATATGACAGGCTATAATCTTGAAGGAGTTGAGAGCGGTGGTTACAGGAATGTTAATTCAGAGATGCGTTTATCCAGATGGATGGGGTTTGTTGGCACTAATCCTATTGAATCACCGGTCAGTATATGTATATTTTTTGTTTATTGTTCTGATTTGAATATTGTGATATATGAATGTAAATTTTTTTGCCAATAATAATAGTTGTTCACTTATATTTTTTTCTGATATTCTTGTAGACTGTTCCTGGAGAATTTCTTAAAGATGTTAAAGATGATGAGGTTTTTATCTTGAAAGTGGATGGTCAAGAATATGATGTGATGCATCGTCGTACGCCGAACCCAACATCAACAACGAAGTATGAGTTTGTTTTCTATGGGCAGGGCTGGCTGGATTTGGTTGGTGATCATCACATTGTTCAAGGTGTTAGGGTGGTGCTTACAAATCGGTTCAACAACAGGGCTCGGATGATCATATTTAAAGAAGATTGTATGGCGTTAACACATGAGGCAGTCAGGCGCACATTAGTGGCAAGAGGTGATCCGTATCCTGGTGTTGATAAAGGTCATTGTTTATAAGTGTATTATTGTTGTGTGCATATTTACTTATGGTTGCATTGCTTAATGAGATATTATTATTTTGATTTGTTAGATCCCAGGATACTACAAATTTGCAAATGGAGTGGCCATGCCAAGTATCATGTGGATGAAGAAAAAACTTTTTACAGGCCATTATATTGCTATGTTTTTTAGCAGAAAAGATTGGTATAAGTATTAATTTTTGGGTTTTATTTATTAAATTAAAGTTATTTATTTAAATGGTTTTCATATTTTTTTTATCGCATCATTTTTCAGACAATCCCTGAAAACTTCGTCAAGAAGCACAAGCTTTTCAAACATGAGCATGCATTGGTTCGCCATAAGTCTCATCGATTCAGATTTATCCTTTTCCAGGAGAAACACCATGAGAATGTAAATCGTGTTACTCATGTTTATCTGAAAGGGCCTTGGAGACAATTGGCTGCAGAATGGGGCTTGGAAGAGAATCAGATTCTGAGGTTTAAATACATCAAGGATGTTGGGGATGATAAAGCTATTGTTTTTTATGGGGAAGATGAAGTCAAGATCCCAATGTTTCATGTTTGCTGATGCTGCTTGTTTCGTATGATGCTGTTGAAGAAATGCTTTTGGTATGTTTTTCTGGGCATCTAAACTTTTATTTTGGTTAAATTATGTGTATGTGTTGTTGTGTAATGTGGACATGGCAGTGGTAATTTTCTTTAATTATGGATATAATATGTAGACCTGTAGACAGTGTTTGTGTTTTAAGATAATGTTTTGCTTATTAGGAGTTATGTTGAAGTCGTTATTGTTGTTAACTTGACCCTCTAGTTGTGTGTTTAGTTTTTTTACACTTTTTTAATTCTTTGCCCTGTTTTGTTACAAAATTTTAGTTATTACAATTTTTTAGGTAACAAATATAGTGTATATTTTTTATAAGTTATGCAGATAGGTTGTTATTAATATATTTTATTATATTAAAAATGTCATACCTGGATCATTCCTTTTTATTCGTTTTGCATGTAGTACGTCAGTAGCCATTACTTCCCATGCCTTTTCATAAACAAACTCTGGTCGAGACATGCAATCCGTCATAATTAGTATGACATAAAACTTCCGCAGATAGTTTCCGGATCCCCATAGGCTGGCTTCTAACAACCCGTCAATATATTCCTTATCATCTTCCAATAGACCCCGTGCCTGGCAAGCCTCTTTGTATGTATTGTACGTAACATCTTCGAATTTTTTAAAATCGATCCAATCTTGTGCACCTGGAACTTTGTTAATTAAGACTCGTAAAAAGAACAGCTCCTTGGTTGATGGCGACACGTGATGTACACGTCCAATGCACGTGCCTTTTTGTCTTTTTACCCAGATCCTCTCTTCTTGCTTCCATACATAGTGCTGTGGAAACTCGTGGTAAAGTAGGCTTCTTGCTTCTACATCCGTCTTGTTTGTTTTCATCCATTGGACAAATTTCGTGTCATTTACGGATGCTTTATCCAACCTTGATCTTCCTCATCGTCATCCTATTTTGATTCATGCAGAACGATTAGTATATACTTGTTTGTAAACATACACCATTGCTAAATATATTAAAATAACCAATGAATCAAACCTGTTCTTCTATAAAACCATTTTTGAAATAGTTGATTGTATCAACATATTCAGTCACCTTTTCCGCTCGATATATATAACTATTATTGTTGTGGTTGAATTCAGAAAATAAAACTTTGAAAAGATACTTCCTCCCAATAATTTGATTAAGGGCATCTGGAAAGTACTCTTCTGTGTTCATGCCTTCTCTTTCCATGATCCCCCATGCTGTTATATTTGTCATCTTATGCACACTCTTGTCAAAAATCACGACTTGTGCAGTACCACTATGATCAAATATTCGCACAATGATTTTGAACCTACAAATATAAAATATTTATCATCAAATGTAAAGTATTTAAACCTTTACATTATTTATTCTATGTTTAAGGACAGATCCAAATACTTATATATATATATATATATATATATATATATATATATATATATATATATATATATATATATATATATATATATATATATATATATATATATATAGGTTGTTTTACATACCTAGAAGCAACCGCATATGTTTCTTACAATACCACAATTGTTTCTTATTCTTTGTGCCTGAATTGCCTTTTGAAACAATCGGTGTTACTCTAGTACTGCATGATTTGCAACCCATATAAACCCATCCATTTTCATATTGTATACTATGCACTGCTGCATAAACTACACAATGTGATTCCTGTATTTAAATACAAAACCATATATAAACATTACTAATGTGGTTTTAATCAGTGATACAATAAAATTTATATTATATTTAGAATAATAAATTTTATCTGACCGGTTCAATGGTTCGAATCGTTCCAACTACTCTCTTTACACAGCCGTGCATGAACTGCGCAGGCGTAACAACACGGCTGTCAATTGAATAATCTTCAATTCTGAATTCGCCTGCATTATATCCCTCCTGCTCTTCATATCTGTGACATATATAAATAAGTTTCCCAATAAATTTAACATGTATTTAGTTAAAAAAATAAAACACATATAGCACAACATCAATGTAATTACCTTTTCCGGAAAGCCAACAATTGTGGCACATCTCTGTTTACAAATTTTCGTGTGCCAAACAAAGTGTTATGTATTGACGGCTTGTCTGTGTTGCACAACAAAGAGAGACAATTTAAAAAACTATTAATATGAATTAAAAATCTTACTTCTGTGACCAAAATTTTAATACACATCCATAAAACTTACTATCCCAATATTTCACTTTTCCCAACATCAAGAGGATGTCTATATGACCAAGCTCATCACGCTTGTTGTCGTAGTCATTCCACATTAACGCCCAATTGTCCCAAAACGTACAATCAAGTTTTAAAGATCTGCATAGCATAGTGTATAATCAATATATGATTACAATTGAATACTATTCTATATACATTATTTTAAATAAATGAGAATGTATAAAATATAGTTACTCGGCGTCTTCAACGACAATTGTCCTACGTATCTTAGGACCACCAGCACTGTTCATTGCCACTATTTTTCCAATAGCTACGATTGTACCAACAATATCTGAAAAAAATTTGTTATAAAAGTCTGCAAATAAACATTTCAATAATGTCAAATGTTGTCTATTCTTTTTATAAAAACACATACCAACACAATCATGTTCGTGGTACTCATTATCTGTATCCAGAATACTCGAGAATGGCTCATTAATGAACCCAACAAAGTTGTCATCGATGTGATCAATCCGGGTAACTTCGGTTCCTTTATAAAAAGATATTTTCCACTGGTTTGGTAACAAAGGTAACCTTCCAGCATTTTCCGCTACTCCAAAATTAGAGATTATGTAACATTGACCCTCTTGTAAAAGAGGCTCAAATTTAAACATAAACTCCTTTTTGACGTAAATCTGAATACGGTTTGACTGTATATACAATTCAAATATAAATGATATATATAATAAATATATACGAATATAAATAATTATTAACTTAATTTAAGTTACCTCTTCATCCTGGAAAACACAATCAAGACTGTAAGGATCGTGTTATTCATTAAGTTTGTGTGAATGCCATACGGAGATGCACCTCCCTTTAATGGACATGTTTACATTCATCGGACTGACATCTTTAATGAGAGTCATTGTTCGCTCTTCATTACTAAACATAAAAAAATCAAAAACAGGTTATTTTTTTGTACTCTATTAAAATCACAATGTATAATGAATCAAACATTTTAAATAAACCTGTTGTAGAACTTTTAACAGTGGACACACTCCTTCCATTGTTTTTCCTTGGATGAGAATTCCCTCCTACAAATACACAAAGATATTATGACCATGTAATTTATAGAAACTAAATAATTCAAAATAGACATTATTCATAATGTTAATACAAAACCTGTTGAAAAATTTCCATAAGATGATGTGTGCATCACAGTTTTTTTGTTCCTACGTGAAGTTGCAGCCGAAGATGTAGTTTGGTATCTCAAATCTTTTTGTTGATTTCTAATGTAGGCCAACCTTTTATATTCAACATTTGAGGTTGTTGTCCCTAGCAACAATCATAAAACAAATTGTTGTATAACATATATTAATAAAAGATTTGGGTTTTTAAAACAAATATTCATACCTGACTGAGACTCAAAGTTGGAAGAATAAATCGCAAAATTTTCATATGTGGAATGTGTTTCAAAACAGGTTGATTTTATAAAAGTATTTAATTTTAATTATATATTAAATAAAATTATTGAATTTTATAAAAGTATTTAATTTTAATTATATATTAAATAAAATTATTAAATTTTATAAAAGTATTTAATTTTATTTTTAATTATATATTAAATAAAAGTATTTATACTAAATAATTTTTTTTTAATTTTATAAAAGTATTTAATTTTAAGTAAAATTATTTAATTTTAATTTTAATTATATATTAAATAAAAGTATTTATATTAAATTAAATTAGTTTATTTTATAAAAGTATTTAATTTTAATTTTAAATATATATTAAATAAAAGTATTTAATAATACCACCGCCGGCTGCTCCACCACACTAGCACCACCTTCTCTTCCTCTCTTTCAATTTTTCTCTCTTTCTTTCTTTTTTTCTTTCTATCTTCCTCTTTCTTTAAGTAAATTGCAAAAATCGTCCTTGTGGTTTGGCCAAATTGCACGTTTGGTCTCTGTGGTTCATTAAGTGCAAAAAATGTCCGGATTTGGCACTGTTACATTCAGTTTTGGTCCCCCATGTTAACCGGCGTTAAGTGAGTTCCGTTAAGTGGCACTGTTTCATTCACTTTTGGTCCCCCATGTTACACGTTAGCCCCAGATGAACTCAAATAAGTACATTTTATTATCATCATTTATCCTATTTATTTGACTTGTTTTATTATATTATATACTAGATTTCGAAGCCCGCCCGATGGGCGGACATGACTTGTAATTATTTGTTGCTTAATAATAGATGGTCATTAATTAATTGTAATAATTGATTAGGTGTGATTAAGTATTAATTGTTTTTTTTTAACATGGATGTATTGTTTCTGTTTATGTTTTTGTTATATGTCATTTTGGTTATGTCTTTTAATTGTCGTTGGCATATTTTACTACAGCGTTTCAAAGTTTTTTTCAATGAGTAGAAGTGTCCAACATATAACAGTTGCCATTACGAAGTCCATGTGTGGTCCTGTTGGATCCAACTTACATGAGAACATGCGGTATAAATGTTCATATATTTACCTCTTAAAAGGTCATGTCATAATAAAACTTTTGTAAACGGAATGGGTCAAATGGGCTGAGTGGGTCAATCTTAAAGTTCATACAACCTCCTAACTTTTCTCTTAGTAAGTTTGTTTATTGTTGGAGTCGTATGCATTAATTTTGTAAATTGATGTTTTACAAAAGTAGCACCATAGAACACAAGTAAAACACCATAGAAAATTAAAGATGTAAAAAACAACAAATAAAACATTGCCAAGTATGAATTGCTTTACTTATTGACAGTATGTGAAGTATGTTTTAAAGAGTAATTAAAACAAATATATTCAACTAACTACTGCGTATTTACCCTTAGTGTTTATTTTCTTGAATGCATGCTCTGTATCAGCAGAAGGTTACCAACTTCATGGATCAACAACATAAACAACAACATTTGGCCAATCAGACCGCCTAAGCTTTGGTTGGTTGGGCAACATGGTTCCTGCTAGACCGTGTATTTGTTTTGGATAACGGATCACTTCCCCATTCTTTGTCTGATTCTATTGTCTCAGTCACATAAGCTCTACCATCCGAATGTCCCAATGCAAGTTGACTTTGATTAGAAGGATGCGCAACAATCGCATTAGGATACACCTTTATAGTACTATATAGTGTAAGAAAATAGTTTCAGCATGTTACACAAAATGAAAAATGATATATCAGATATATACATGGTATCTTCTTATAGAAAGACTATAGATACTCGCGATTAGATGGCACATATGCTGCATAATGGATTTTACACGTAATCTGAGAGTCTGAAACTACATATTACTATTCCCAACAGATAAATGAACACATCATCTCATTTCATTCTATAAAGTAAAGTAATCTGTCAAGAGAATAAAGTACCATGTGTTTTTCGGTAGTGCAACGGGGTGTTCAGATTTGCATTTTGAAACTTTATATCTTGTTTATCACAAATTAAAGTTACACAATCAGATTTTGAACAACTAAAGTTCATGACTGTTCTTTAAAAGCCAATTATCTGACCTTGATTATTCAATGTTATATAGTACTTCCATGACGCAAAACCAAAATAGGCCAAAATTCGAAGAAATTTTTTTAATTAACTTTTAATCTTTAAGGTGCGCCTCAAAGTAACTTGTTTCACTTCTGTAGCTTTGTGCCATCATTAATAATAAAAACATTGGTCTATACAATATCGAAAAGCCATGAGTATATTCGGGGGCATTTTTTTTCCATGTTACAACTTTAACAACGGCAAAACCTCGAAGTAAAGGGCACTCGTCATTCTATAGTTGTGGCCGAAGTTGGCTTAAATGAAGCGTAATTAATACTTGGACATCTATAATGCTATTTTGACGTTCGGGTGACTTTAGTATAATATTTTGAATACTAATCTGGCATATCATACATTATACAATTCCTAATAAAGGATGAAACCGTAAATTGAAAAATACACCCAACTCTAAACTCTTGCCACATCTTGTAATGTAAATTAACAAAAATGCTCCTAAATCTACATCCGAGGATATTCATGGGCATCATTGTCATTTTATAACTCGATTAAATTAGCATAGACAAAACCATATTAATGCAGGTTGTAGAGATGTTTCAATTATTTGGCCCGAACACTAAATAGAAGCTTTGAGCACTTACTTTCAGATGACACTCAGCCAGCTTGACATACACTGATCCAGCTTGGTTACCGAGCTTGGTTCCTATGATTTGGATTCCACATTACAGGAATTATCATAGCTTCCTTTATGGCTTATTAGCTTCTTCTTAATCGGTGACATCAAACAACACGTACTTCTGCACTCACTATATTACCAAAAATCATCAACCTACTAACTAAAATTATAGATTATGCACATTTTTTAGTTCACCAATCTAATTTACAAACACATTTTAGACAGATTATACAATCAAATAAACTCAAATGCGAAACAAAGCTTCTTGTGTACAATGTTTGTTGTTGATTTTGTGTAATTACCATCCTGATGAACTCAAATAAGTACATTTTATTACTATCATTTATCCTATTAATTTGACTTGTTTTACTATATTATGTATGAGGATTGATACTTAATCGTTTACTTTTGTAATTCTCAGTTGAAAACAAGCATTTGGTGAAACTTGGCGATTTTGGACTAATTATGGAGCAAAACATGCAAGAAGTTAAGAGTCTACTGAAAAGGACAAGATCAAGACTATTCTGCTCCAGATGCGCCGCATCTCACTTATGACATGCGCCGCATCACTATCAATATTTCACCAGATACGATCCAAGATACAAGAGGACATGCGCCGCATCCGAAGATAAAGATACGCCGCATCTTCTGGCGGTGTACGAATATTCCTGAATATTATAATCTTGGACCCCACGCGAAGTTAAGTACATGCGCCGCATCTACTTACTAGATGCGCCGCATCTTACCCTCAGACAGAAACTATAAATACCCCAAAGACCAGACGAATTAAGAGTTCCGAAGTTTTAACAGAAGACCGAAGACCGAAGTAAAGAAACCAAGGACGAATTCAGTCAAGGCAGCAGCACAAGACACACCCAAATCAAGGATACAAGAGCTGTAAGAAGGTGCTGCATGTGTTTAATTCATTAAGTAGTTTTGTTTTATTGTGTTAGTAAATTTTAATTCATCAAGATTGGTGGCTTGTGTAATGTGACAACGGAAAGATTGCACTCCCTTAAAACTGCTTTCTCATCAATTAAAGTTTATATGTTAGTGTCATTGGTGACTTTTATTAGTGCATTGATAACCTCTGTGGCTAGCTGAGCGTTGATCGGGTCGCCATGCCTCTGCCCTCGCCTGTTTATTAGATCGCCTATGCATTCTATGGTCTGTAGAAAAGTAGGAGAAAGATAAAAAGGATAGTCATAAGTAATCATTAAGGGTTTACTCGCCGATAAGATTAGAACCAACGAGAAAGGACTTAATCTCGGTGCGTTGCATCGAACTATACACTTCATATAACACTAGCAATAAAACAAGTGACAAACTACTTATCATAAGGACAGCCCTCTTATTGTCTCAAGTATTTATCTGTGTACGTGTGTGCTACTTGCTGATTCGTGCCTATTGGTTTAGTTTATTATTTAATTGCAACCAAATCGTGCCAGTCTCTCAGGCTGAACCCCTTTGCGTTAGATTAGATTGTATAGCTAACTTAATATATTAAAATACTGATTAGAATAACTAGATAATACGTTCCACTCTTAGTGATCGACACTCTACTTACCATTATATTCATACTGACCGGGTACACTGCTCGTTAAGTGTGTGTGTTATTGATAAGTCGGCTAAATATAAATTTAAAACTTGATTAGGCATTAATACTGCTAAACCGCAACGACACGCATACGCATCAAGTTTTTGGCGCCGTTGCCGGGGAGTGAATTGTTATTATCTGTTAATTTGATTAGTATTTTAATTAGGTTTTAATTTTTATCTAACCGCTAATTTTGTTGTGTATTAGTTTAATTTGCATTCATTGTACTATTTTGCATATTTTCTGTTTTTGTGTGATATTTGTTTGCTTTTGTTTGTGTTTATTTTCGTGTGTTTTTATTTGTTTTAATTTTTTCGTATTTTTTGTTTTCTGCTATCGTTGTACTAAGCTTAATCGAACGATACGGCGCATCTGATTTATCAGATACGGCGTATTGCGTTCAATTTTTTATAAAATACAACGCGTTTAATTAATTCGATACGACGCATCTTTTCCCCAAGATACGGCGTATCTGTTTTTGATAAAAAAAATTTTCTAAACGTTAACGCCATACGACGCATCTGCTCTTGCAGATACGGCGTATCTATTATTTTAATTAAAAACAGTTTTCGAATTATTAAACAGATACGGCGCATCGATCTCTGTCGATACGACGTATCTTCTGAATCAAAAATCTTATATTTTGAAACGTAACGAAAATACGGCGCATTAACTTTTGTTAATACGACGAATATAATTTGATAAATATAGTCGATTTTTGATATTTACTTTGATCGGCCCGCTACTCTCGTGTGCAAGTTGTTTATTTTCAGGATAAAGGATGATTCAAGCATCACCATGAAAGATTACATTCTGAACCTACCCGAGAGAAGCTAGCTGGAGTGATCAACGTAACCTCTTCGATTATTCAACCTGCCCAAAGGGAAGTCCTCTACATTATAATCTCAATTTTATTATCCATATTATACATCTGATTCAAATTGTAATTTTAATTTTGTATGCTTAAAAACGATATTTGTTCCTAACCTCGGAATAAATTCTTATCCTCTAAACTATAAGATTACAATTGTTAATAAAACATTTATACCTATTGCTCTTATTTTGAATTCATTTATATCGTATGGTGTAACCGTTTTACCCCAATTTGGTGTATAAAGAATCGTGTTGCGGAGGCCAAGGTACGTTCCTTATTTAAATTTCGTTTACTAACTTAGCGATGCGGCGGATCTAAATATCCAAAGCGCCGTATCTCTGACCATCTAGGACCCATTGACTAGTCAACTAAATTAAATAGATACGGCGCATCCCAATTTCCAATACGGCTGATGAATTCAAATAAGTACATTTTATTACTATCATTTATCCTATTAATTTGACTTGTTTTACTATATTATGTATGAGGATTGATACTTAATCGTTTACTTTTGTAATTCTCAGGTAAAAACAAGCATTTGGTGAAACTTGGCGATTTTGGACTAATAATGGAGCAAAACATGCATAAAGTGAAGAGTCTACTGAAATGGACAAGATCAAGTTAAATCTGCTCCAGATGCGCCGCATCTCACTCATGACATGCGCCGCATCGCTATCAATATTTCACCGGATACGATCCAAGATACAAGAGGACATGCGCCGCATCTAATCATGGAGTTACGCCGCATCTTCTGGCGGTGTACGAATATTCCTGAATATTATAATCTTGGACCCCACGCGAAGTTAAGTCAATGCGCCGCATCTACTTAATAGATGCGCCGCATCTCACCTCAGACAGAAACTATAAATACCCCAAGACCAGACGAATTCCAGAGCTTTTGTCAGTGCATTATTTTAGGTTCGAAGACCGAAGCAGCAGAACCCTAGGACGAATTCAGTCAAGGAGGCAGCACAAGACACACCAAACGAAGATACAAGAGCTGTAAGAAGGTGCTGCATGTGTTTAATTCATTAAGTAGTTTTGTTTTATTGTGTTAGCAAACTTTATTTCATCAGGATTGGTGGCTTGTGTAATGTGACAACGAAAGATTGCACTCCCTTTAATACTTGCTTTCCCATAAATTAAAGTTTATATGTTGATGTCTTTGGTTACTACTTATTAGTGCATTGATCACCTCTGTGTTTATTAGTGGCTTGCGGGCATTTGACTGCGGAAAATAATGTGGCTCCCACGGTTATTACTAAATTGATCACTTAGGAATAACTTTTAGACATAAGTAATCATTAAGGGTTTACTCGCCGATAAGAATAGGACCAACGAGAAAGGGTTAACTACATACACTTCATATAAAGCTATCAATAAAACAAGTGACAATCTACTTAATCATAAGGACAACCCTCTTATTGTCTCGAGTATTTATCTGTGTACGTGTGTGCTACTTGCTGATTCGTGCCTATTGGTTTATTTTATTATTTAATTGCAAACAAATCGTGCCAGTCTCTCAGGCTGAAACCCCCTTGCGTTAGGATATTAAAATACTGATTAGAATAACGAGATAATACGTTCCACTCTTAGTGATCGACACTCTACTTACCATTATATTCATACTGACCGGGTACACTGCTCGTTAAGTGTGTGTGTTATTGATAAGTCGGCTAAATATAAATTTAAAACTTGAGTAGGCATTAAAACTGCTAAACCGCAACGACACATCACGCGCATCAAGTTTTTGGCGCCGCTGCCGGGGAGTGAATTGTTATTATCTGTTAATTTGATTAGTATTTTAATTAGGTTTTTCTTTTTATTAGATTAATTGCATCATTGTATTATTTTGCATATTTGTTGTTTTGTGTGTTAATTGTTTTCTTTTATTTTTGTGTGTTTATTTTTGTTTGTGTGTTTTAATTTTTGTTTTTATTTTCTGTTCTGCTATCGTTGTACTGTGCTAAATCAAACGATACGGCGCATCTGATCTCTCAGATACGGCGTATTGCGTTTAATTTTTTTTTAAAATACAACGCGTTTAATTAATTCGATACGACGCATCTTTTCCCCAAGATACGGCGTATCTGTTTTTGATAAAAAAAAAATTTCTAAACGTTAACGCCATACGACGCATCTGCTTTCGCAGATACGGCGTATCTATTATTTTAATTAAAAACAGTTTGCGAATTATTAAACAGATACGGCGTATCGATCTCTGTCGATACGGCGCATTTTCTGAATCAAAAATTCTTGTATTTTTAAACGTAACGAAAATACGGCGCATTAAATTTCGTTAATACGACGTATTTAATTTTAAATAAATATCGATTTTTGATTAATAAATTCGATACGGCGCATTCATAAATTCTAAGCGGCGTATCTATTTTCTGGATAAAGTCTGATTAATTTTAACGATTATAAGATACGGCGTATCCAACTTTTTGGATACGGCGCATCGTCTGCAGATATCAGTAACTTTAATTTTTCGTATTCCGTTTTCGTTGGTAATTTTCTGATATACTACTTTCTCGAGCATGCCCTACTGATATTTTTGTGTTGATTTCAGGAAGTGCATGACCAGGAGTTCTACGAAGAACTTGATTCAACCTTTCGAAGATCCTGAACGAGCCCTACATTCGCTTAAAAGGCTTTTCAACACAAGAAGCTTTGATCTTTCAAGTTCACTCGAGCTTGATTACTTTTCTGAAGAAAAAGAGGAAGTTGAAACAGAAACAATGGGCGAAAACACTACTATGGAGGAATACATGAACAGTACCCGTGCTGATTACACTTCAGGAGTTGCTAGACCTAAGTTTGATGATAAGTCAAAATTTGAATTGAAGGGTCAGTTTCTCAAGGAACTAAGGGAGAATGCTTTCAGTGGGACGGAACATGAGGATGCTAATGAGCATGTTGAAAAGGTCCTGGAGATTGCAGATTTGTTTACTTCAGAAGGAGTGACTGACGATCAAATCATGCTAAGAATCTTTCCACTCTCACTAAAAGGAGCTGCTAACAAGTGGCTAAGGAATGAACCTGCGAGTTCAATCACTACATGGGGAGATTTGAAGAGCAAATTCCTGAAGAGATATTGTCCACCTGCTAAGACTGCTAAAAAGATGGAGGCTATCAATAGTTTCAAGCAAGAGCCTGATGAAACTCTTTATCAAGCTTGGGAACGATTTAAAGATTTATTGGTAAAATGTCCTCAACACTATCTAACCCCTATGCAGGAGATAATATTGTTTTTATCAAGGATTGGACGTGCCTACAAGACAGATTTTGGATGCTAAGGGAGCTTTACCTCAAATGAGTGCAACTAATGCTAGGAAAGCAATCCAAGAAGCTGCCGATCATTCTCAAAAATGGCACGATGGGACCTCTACCAGATCTAAGAGCAGCACTAATTTTGACGGGATTGCTGCTATTCAAGCTCAATTGGATAAAATTAGTAGAGAAATGAAGAAGCGTGATGAAAGAGCGTATGCTGCCCAAGTTGGATGTGAAAAGTGCGAAGGACCTTACTACACTAAAGATTGCCCGAATAAGAATGAAAGTGAGACGTTTGAAGAAGCATATTACACCCAATTTGGACAACCATTCCGACCTTCGGGGAGATTTAGGGAAGCTACACCGGGATTATATCAAAGGAACAACTTCAATCCCGCTTATCAAGAAAGGAGGCAGACTTTAGATGATACTTTAAAGCAAATTATGACCGATGCTGCTAAAAGACATGAAGAGAATACTGCTATGATCAAAGAAATTCGAGCTTCAACGGACACTACTACAAGAAATCAAGGAGCTTCGATCAAAGCATTGGAACAACAAATTGGTCAAATGAGCAAGGTTCTTCAAGAAAGGGGATATGGAAGTTTACCGAGCTCAACTGAAACCAACCCAAGAGATCATGTCAAGGCCATAAGCACCACTGAAGAAGTCACTCCTAATATACCTAGAAGATCGATGAATGGTAATGATGGTGCAAGACCCGAATTTTTCTTTAATTCTTCAATCAGCTTAAGGAGACTACTAAAAGAGAAGACAAAGATTGAAGAGGAGATCAAGGCAACAATGAAAGAAGAGAGCCCTGCAACCGACTCAAATGCCTTGCCTCATAAAGAAAGAGACCCAGGAAGTTTTACTCTACCTTGTTCTATTAATAATATATCTTTCAATAATGTGTTAGCTGACTTAGGAGCTAGTGTTAGTGTTATGCCTCTTAAAACATTCGCTACCCTAGGACCGGTAAAACGACCTGAAGGGATTGCTAATAATGTGCTAGTTAAGATTGAGCAGTTTATTTTTCCCGTAGACTTTGTTATACTAGACATGCCCGAGGATGTTAAGATTCCTTTAATCCTCGGAAGACCTTTCTTGTCTACTGCCCATGCTAAGATTGATGTGTTTAAGAGAAAAATCTCATTAAGGGTAGGGAATAATAAACTAGTCTATAAGTGCCAAGATCCGGTTAAAAGCATAATTAGAGGTGTTTATGTGCTAGGATTAAGAGAGCGTATGGACCTCGATCTTGAAGCTAGACTTATGGGAGAAACATTGATTCAAAACAACTCAACTAATCCTAATCATGAAAACTTTGAGGAATTCATTGACCTTAATGTACCTACCGAACTTAGATGCAATGTTGTTAATGATTCTGATGATGAGTGGTATGATTGTGTAGTAATTAATAAACGTAGGAGAATAGTTGAGAAAACGAATTTGAATAATGATGTGTTTATTGAACTACCACCCCACCTTGCTTATTTGTGCCTATATGATAATAAGAATTTCCCGTCTATCATTTTGTCATCTCTGCCCGAAAGGGACAGGACTTTGTTTATATAGATATTAAAGAAGAACGGCGTGGAAATTAAGGACGAGCAAGGAGTGTTCAATATTACTGAATTGGCGATGAAGGAGCGCGATGTTTCCGACTCCTTCAATGATCGATATTAAAGAGCTGAACGTGAGTCTAACTTGAAGACTCTGGAATAAAGACAAGTGCTTACCGGGAGACAACCCGGAGAATTTTTATTATTCTGTTTTCTGTGTCGAGTCAGTCAGGCCCGCATGAGGATACGGCGCATCTCAATCCTGAGATGCGACGCATCTCCTGCAATGGTCATATCTTATTTAATTTTTCTGCATTTTTATTTTCGACTTTAAAACTATTTATCAGTTTATTTTAATGCGGCGCATCCCTGGTTAAGGATGCGGCGCATCTTTATTCTGATCCGTATTTATTCCAGGCTCGATACGGCGTATCTTCTTCCATAAGATACGGCGCATCGACTGACCTGATGATTTTCAGTTTTAATTTTTAAGTTTTATTTTTCCTAACTACTAATGTATTATGCAAGTTTGAACCTTTCTTATCTTAGGTGTGTTTTAAAGCATTGGTGGTATTATAGTTTCCTGGATTTCCTGTGGATACATCAAGTATGAAGCTTTAACGTTCTCATCCACAAGAAAGATGATTTTTGCTCTTATCTAATGGAGGATCATACCGAGCAAATCTCAGGGGAGTTTTCCTGTTCTAATTCTTTTATTTTCCAGTTTTTAACCTTTTATACAAACAACGAGGACGTTGTTTAACTTAAGTGAGGGGGATTGGAGAATTAGAACACTTAACAATTACTTGTCCTAAACTTTTTCAAAAATTATGCTTAAAATGTGCTTAATATATCAAACTTAAAAATTTTTTTAGCATGTTTTTGTTTAAGATCTAAGTTGCATAGCTGCACACATGACGTTATTTTTAAAAATTGTGATTTTTCAAAATTCACAAATCTATGAGTGTGCCGGTGACTTGTAAACTTTAGAACTTGGCTTGTATACTATTCGAGACCACCACAATGAGTATTATTTATATAATTGGAATGACTTGTCTAACTTGGTAAAATTCTAGGATTACACCCAAATAGCCTATTATATGTTATGTGTTATTAACTAACTACACTGGTTAGTTAACCCCCGTATAAACCCTTTTGTTACTCTCATTTTTAGAGTAAGATACCCCTAGAAAAACACTCAGAGCCATTCCTTTCGTTTCTTACACCTATGTTTAAAATGTTTCGTTACACCCTTACACCTTAGCCTACCCTGTAGATTAGAATCCGTGGTTGGTTAATTGCTATAGGCAAAGTGTGTTTCCTTACATTACCTGTGTTCGCGTGCGTAATTCATTATCTATGGTTAGGTCGGGAAATTGCACAATGCAATTGGAGTGAAAGTAAATATTGTATATCTTTGAGTTTATTTTTCGTGTGTTTACTACTTTCACTATTACCGTTATTTCTGAAGTATGAAAAGTATGGAAAAATTATCCAGAATTATCATTATAGTGATGTGGTGAAATTTTACACATCTATGTCTATGTTTGAAAAAAAAAAAAAAAAAAAAAAAAAAAAAAAAAAAAAAAAAAAAAATCGAAAAAATAAGAAAAGAAAAAGAAAGAAAGAAAAGTTGGAAGTTTGTTTTAACCAACTTATGTAAAGTTATGTAAGTGGTCGATATCACCACTATATGTTATACTATATCTATGGATTGAATGGGAATTGGCAGTTATGGGAACACCAATTAAGGTTTATTCTTTGATTAAGATCTTGTTGAGTATAATTCGTGTCTACCTAAAGCGTGTGTTTCAAGTGTTAAAGCGTGAGTTATTCAATGATATGAGTCTTATTCATGGGATGGTTGGGATAGTGATTAACCACACTTAGGATTTTAATTTATTTGTTTTGTTTATTTTTCATTTTACACCAATTTATATCCCAAATGTTATCCATGCCCTTTATTATTCTTTATCCAACCAAACCTTTGATTTATTGAGATTAGGGATTTGAGCAATCTTAAGTATCGTAGTCGTGGATTCGGCTATGTATTTATGATTTTGTCGCCCTTTTTGATATATTATTATTGGTGAAGTTTGGACCTATCTTTAGCCTATTCGAGTTAAGGATTTGAGCAATTGCAAGTATCGTGTTCGTGGATTCGATCATGTATTTGTGATTTTGTCGCCTTTTCTGGAATTTGAGATCGATAGTGATCAAGAATAATTAACCCTTAAGCCTAAAAACCCTTTTTACCGCTTTTGATGAACTGGAATAAGTACATTTTATTACTATCATTTATCCTATTAATTTGACTTGTTTTACTATATTATGTATGAGGATTGATACTTAATCGTTTACTTTTGTAATTCTCAGGTAAAAACAAGCATTTGGTGAAACTTAGCGATTTTGGACTAATTATGGAGCAAAACATGCATAAAGTTAAGAGTCTACTGAAATGAAGAAGATCAAGACTAATCTGCTCCAGATGCGCCGCATCTCACTCATGACATGCGCCGCATCTCTATCAAGATATCACCAGATACGATCCAAGATACAAGAGGACATGCGCCGCATCTAATCATGGAGTTACGCCGCATCTTCTGGCGGTGTACGAATATTCCTGAATATTATAATCTTGGACCCCACGCGAAGTTAAGTCAATGCGCCGCATCTACTTAATAGATGCGCCGCATCTCACCTCAGACAGAAACTATAAATACCCCAAGACCAGACGAATTCCAGAGCTTTTGTCAGTGCATTATTTTAGGTTCGAAGACCGAAGCAGCAGAACCCTAGGACGAATTCAGTCAAGGAGGCAGCACAAGACACACCAAACGAAGATACAAGAGCTGTAAAAAGGTGCTGCATGTGTTTAATTCATTAAGTAGTTTTGTTTTATTGTGTTAGCAAACTTTAATTCATCAGGATTGGTGGCTTGTGTAATGTGACAACGAAAGATTGCACTCCCTTTAATACTTGCTTTCCCATCAATTAAAGTTTATATGTTGATGTCTTTGGTTACTACTTATTAGTGCATTGATCACCTCTGTGTTTATTAGTGGCTTGCGGGCATTTGACTGCGGAAAATAATGTGGCTCCCACAGTTATTACTAAATTGATCACTTAGGAATAACTTTTAGACATAAGTAATCATTAAGGGTTTACTCGCCGATAAGAATAGGACCAACGAGAAAGGGTTAACTACATACACTTCATATAAAGCTATCAATAAAACAAGTGACAATCTACTTAATCATAAGGACAACCCTCTTATTGTCTCGAGTATTTATCTGTGTACGTGTGTGCTACTTGCTGATTCGTGCCTATTGGTTTATTTTATTATTTAATTGCAAACAAATCGTGCCAGTCTCTCAGGCTGAAACCCCCTTGCGTTAGGATATTAAAATACTGATTAGAATAACGAGATAATACGTTCCATTCTTAGTGATCGACACTCTACTTACCATTATATTCATACTGACCGGGTACACTGCTCGTTAAGTGTGTGTGTTATTGATAAGTCGGCTAAATATAAATTTAAAACTTGAGTAGGCATTAAAACTGCTAAACCGCAACGACACATCACGCGCATCAACGGCGCATCGTTTTGCCTTATAAATACGACGGGAATGCGCCGGATCTAAAATCTTTACCGCATAAACACACACAGTTAAGAACTTACACACACTGATATTATACTCCAATTCCGATCATTTTTCTTAAACCCACCTTTAATCCGATCTATAATCTTTCTCCTAATCATCAAATTAAGGTAATTGTTCTATTTCGATTTAATCTTGGTTAATACGAAAATTAGGGTTTATATGATTAATTCGATTTGTGCTTAAATGATATAGAGATATGATTAGGACTTGTAATAGATGATCTTCCCCGTACTTAACTTGCGTAAATAATCGAATTTCTAGGCTAGTTTGATTTGAACGAAAATTTGAGAAAATGAATTCGGTTTTGAATATTTAGCGGGAAGGTGGATTAGTAAAATGTAATGAGCTATTAGAACTGATATAAGGAGTATATGATACTGTGATATTTAGTGGTAGTTTGCGTCACGGATACGGATTCTTGAAAAGTCTGCCTGACCCCCTTTATTTATACTGATATGCTTTTAGATGCGGCGCATCTAGGTTAATTGATGCGGCGTAACGACCTATTTCCAAATTAATAAAATTCTAGATACGCCGTATTGATTAATCTAGATACGGCGCATCTACATACGCCGTATCTCATCTCTTGCTCCGCATCTCTTATATTTCATGCAGATACGCCGCACTGATTAAATCAGATGCGCCGTATCCTCCTGATTTGCAGACTGATTACTAACTTTGAAAATTTATTTCAGATGGCACTACCAGAAGTAGCACAGAGACACCAGTGGTTACGATTCAAGGATATGGGTCTAACCCCTGGCACTTTGGAGGATTACTTACGGAGACTTGAGTCGATTTACTTTAGGAGGATATTCAGGGTACAGGCTTTGGATTTTGATGATGTGGGATTGATTGGGGCAGGACATGCTGCTGAGAGTTTACAGCATAGGATGGAGATGGTTGTTACTGGAGATGATGAGGAGGTGGTGTTCAGATCTAGTGCTTGGGAGAGATTGTTCAGGATCGATGAGCCTCTTATCAGGGAGCTTATGTTGGAGTTCTTTAGTACATTTTACTACAGAGAGACGGATACGGGTTTGGATATAGCTGACACCCTTGTGTTTAGATTGGGTGGGGTGTCGAGGCAGATGTCTATGAGACAGTTCATTTTGGCCATGGGTTTGCATACAGCTGAGGAGCTTGAGTCAGATGGGTTTGACAGATATTGGGATGATAGTTTGCGAGCGGTCCCTGACAGAGGATTATTTAGTGATTACTGGGACAGGATTTCTTCGGGGGGTGATATCACTACTTCCACCCCCTCTTACACTTTGATCAGGGAGCCGATGAGGAGGCTGTGCCACCGGCTGATTGCACTTACCATTGCTGGGAGGGGTCAGTCACCTGAGAAGGTGACCACTCTGGACCTCTTCCTCCTTAGGAGCATGGATGAGGGGTTGTCGGTGAACATCCCCCACTTTTTGGCACACTACCTCCACCGGTCGGCCGCAGGGAGAGATAGGAGGAGCCAGATGACTGGCGGGCATTTTGTTTCTCGGCTGGCCCGCCATTTTGGAGTGATTGGAGCGGAGATTCCAGTGGGGCTGGAGGTTGTGGTGACCCATCTCCCAGTTATTGACAGGGATTATTTGGTTAGACTGGGGATATGCCAGTTGGCCATGGGAGAGTACGTTTGGGTAGCATTAGGGCCCGCCAGAGCTGCAGGACCAGAGGCGGAGCAGGGAGGCCCTCAGGGACCTCCGGCTGCTGCTCCAGCCCATCAGGAGGAGCCGCAGGCACCAGTGCCCCCACCAGTCCCTGTACGTACCATGGGTCAGAGAGTCGAGGCAGTCGAGGGGGAGTTGAGAGCGTTGAGAGGGATTGTTGATGGTATGAGGAGAGATTCAGAGTGGCTGGTTATGAGTGTGAGCAGACTCTTAGAGCAGCAGGGTATTACCCACACCCGATCAGATGGTACTCATGTTGCTGGAGTGACACTTGGATACACTCGCAGGGTCCGCCCTAGGACTGATGGAGCCAGCACTTCCGGGACCCATCCAGACGACCTCACTCACCCATGATCTTACTCTCTTGATTTTACAGACATTGTTCCACATATTATTATTATTTTTTGGATTGTACTGATCACTATTCTCGTGTATATATTTAATGTTTCAGTTTATGTTTCTTGTTATATTTGATGAAGACTGGCATTAAGTTCAGCATGAGAGTACGAGAGGACGTGAGAGATTAAACCGTGGAACGAGTCATTTTACATCAGACTGTTATCAGTCTGTTTGGTAACTACATGCGCCGCATCTGGTAAACAGATGCGACGCATCCTATCCTTTATTTCGTTTTATTTTATTTTCAGGCCGCAGAGGATACGGCGCATCTCAATTCTGAGATGCGACGCATCTCCTGCAAATGGTCATATCTTATTTTATTTTTCTGCATTTTTTATTTTCGAATTTAAAACTTTTTATCAGTTTATTTTAAATGCGGCGTATCCCTGGTTAAGGATGCGGCGCATCTTTTATTCTGATCCGTAATTATTCCAGGCTCGATACGGCGTATCTTCTTCCATAAGATACGGCGCATCGACTGACCTGATGATTTTCATTTTTAGTTTTTATGTTTTATTTTTACCTAACTACTAATGTATTATGCAAGTTTGAACCTTTCTTACCTTAGGTGTGTTTTAAAGCCTTGGTGGTATTATAGATTCCTGCATTTCCTGTGGATAAATCTAATATGAAGCTTAAACGTTCTAATCCACAAGAAAGATGATTTTTGCTCTTATACTAATGGAGGATCATACCGAGCAAATCTCAGGGGAGTTTTTCTGTTCTAATTCTTTTATTTTCCAGTTTTTAACCTTTAATACAAACAACGAGGACGTTGTTTAACTTAAGTGGGGGGATTGGAGAATTAGAACACTTAACACTTACTTGTCCTAAACTTTTCAAAATATGCTTAAAATGTGCTTAATATATCAAAATTATGTGCTTAATATATCAAAATTTAAAATTTTTAGCATGTTTTTGTTTAAAGTCTAAGTTGCATAGCTGCACACATGACGTTATTTTCAAAAATTGTGATTTTTCAAAATTCACAAATCTAAGAGTGTGCCGGTGACTTGTAAACTTTAGAACTTGGCTTGTATACTATTCGAGACCACCATAATAAGTATTATTTTATATAATTGGAATGACTTGTCTAAATTGGTAAATTTCTAGGATTACACCCAAATAGCCTTTATATGTTATGTGTTATTAGCTAACTACACTGGTTAGTTAACCCCCGTATAAAACCTTTTGTTACTCTTTCCTTTCGTTTCTTACACCTTTGTTAAAATGTTTCGTTACACCCTTACACCTTAGCCTACCCTGTAGATTAAAGTCCGTGGTTGGTTAATTGCTATAGGCAAAGTGTGTTTCTGTAGGTCACGATAATGATCTCAACAACACACTCGTTAAAGACTTAATAATACACGAACTACTACTTATCTTAGATATAAGCTACGTATGGAGATGTAATAAGCTAATTACGATAAGCAAAATAAGAGAAATAAAATGAGAAGAATAAGATGGAAGGTTTTCACTAAATTCGATTCACACACTGGCAGAGCTTCCGCACTTACAATAGAAAACCCACAATGAAAATGAATCCCTTGCCTTGTATTTATAGGCAATGGGAGGGGGAATAATTCTAAGAATATTCCCTTTGCATGTGATTAGAATATTTAAACTAATGTGACCGGTCCATGGACTACTAATGGACCGGTCCAATATTACAAACAATATAGTCCTAATAAATGTGCAACATAATAAATGAACAAGACTTGTAAATAATTAAAACGTGTTCCTAACAATCTCCCCCTAAGTCTTGATCATCAATGTTGCCCGACGTCTTCTTTGCTTCTTAGGCTTCCGACGTCTTTATAATCTTTGTTTCTTTGTTCTTGTGTAATGATGATATGATGTTGTCTCTATCTGCCAATCTCCAACGTCTTCTCGTCTTCTCCATCATGCTCATATGTCTTTGATTTGTTTTCTGCAATATGTTCTCACTTTTCAATCTTAAATTTGTGAAAGGTTGAGGTGCTTGAACTTTTGACTTTACTATAGCTTGTGTTGAACTTTTGTAATAACTGAGTCATTGAGAGAACATTTCTTCAAGATATAAGCATGATGGAGTCTTGATGGTCGAACTTCAGCTCCTCAGCAGCAGCAACAGCAGCAACAGCACGAACCAACCGGTACTTACAGGTTCAGACTTGAAATCATCAACAGCATAGTGTGAAGACTTTCTCAAATCCTAACCCAGACCGTTCTGAACCGGATTCCCCCGAAAGGGATTACACGGACACACCGAAGTGCACCCACGATTCAGTGAGTCGCTGGAGATCACCCCACGACTGTAGACCGTTTGGAGCAAACACTAAGCGTAACCCACTAGGAGTTACCGAAGTAACCTGCTATCAGAATTGTTTGATGTTGTTCTGGCAGGATTTCCATTCAATCATTGATAATCACAATTGTGACTTCTCTCATGAATGTTCTTGGCAGATTGCTAAGATCTGCGAAGGACACTTCCTTAATTTTACATCTGCTGCCCATGATGTAGAACAACAGAGTAATACTAAGTGTACCTAAGAGATCTTTTGTGAATCTCATAGCTCTAGACTCAATCAGTGCACATTTGTTTGGTCATCGGAGACATGGAGCAGATTGCCTCCTTTTCAATATCAACACTCTCGTAATGAGAGGTCGATAGATGATGAAGGGTTCTCCGTGTGAATGAAACAAATGTCTTTTGAGAGACACTTGAGTGGCTTAGAAGGTTTATTAGTGCGTCACTGGGTCCATGACGTCTTTAGTCTTCAATACCGGTGATGCTCATCAACCAGTAGATTATGAATTGAACCCGGTGTCTGCCCTAAGGTTGAACAAATGGAGGGCTATTTCTTTTCACCCCTTTTCTTTACTTTTCTTTTTAATTCTTCAACCCCTTCTTTCTCCGTTCATTCACTTTCTCCTTTTTATATCATACCTAGGACTTTCTAGTTCTAAACTATTGGCATTGTCCTTGGGTAGATCCCTCCGGCTCTGGCAGATCATAGGACGGTTTTCTCTAACCTTAGTCACCTTATAACTCCATGACTATCCTGATGATGCCATAAACCAAAACTCTTGAAAATCTCTCAAAGTGTCGATGATTGTAAAGACATTTTGTTGACACCTTGAGAGTTTGATGATTTTCAGAAGTACTCCCCCTTAACATGTGCGCATAAGTAATGAATTTTGAAATTTGCACATGCCGGAAAGAGTTGGCACTTTTTGAATTGATTGACTTTCAATGAACCTGATCGTTGCGAGACACGCTTACATCACCAGTTAGACTGGCTTGAAATTATTACCCGTCCAGATCAGATTCAGAGATTATCGCTCGAAATCGGTACATTCTACTCAGACACATCCTTTGCGAGACACGCTTACATCACCAGATAAACTGGCTTGAAATTATTACCCGTCCGGGACATGTCCTTTCGACTACTGACTTTCCTATTCGTCAATTCGAGAGTCAATTCTGAGTTTGAGCACACAAGATTCCAGCAAATGAGACATCATATTTTAATCATCTTTTTCTTCTCCCCCTCAAAAATAGCATACTCATGATGTTTTTGAAAAAACGTTTATGATTAAAATATGCTGTTTTTGAGTTTTAGGGAAGAATTTCAAGAACATTTGTATTGCTCTGAACAAAGATTATATTTGCAAATACTCCCCCTTAACAAGGGAATATTTGTCCTTATGAGCAGAATGTTTGAAAAACGTTGGAAAACATTCTGATTTTAATTCTGCTCATAAGTAAGAAGCTTTGCTCCTTGTTCAGGATTGAGGCACTGAAGCGTACCTCAGGGTCCTTTCTTTGGGTCCGGGTTGTACACTGTGATGTGTGCACAAGCCGTAGTCATATTAACAGTCATAAATAAGTAAGAATATTGAATGAATATTGAATATTGAAATCAAATTCTTACAAATTAACCGCCTCTGCCAAAAGTGGTGAATTTTGGATCTGTTCTCTGGAATAATCTGATGGCAAATGGAGGACGACCACCAACATATGTTTCCAATCTCCTCATCTGATCCCTTCGATAGAGCCTTTCTTCGATTGACCAGATAAAATTCTTGACTTGCCTGAGCTGCTGATGATTCCATTTCTTGTGCTTCTTCAATATTTGATCTTGAACCCGTGTGACTAACCCATCTCGAACATTCTTTAGAGTGTCATCACAGAACTTGTGAATCTCTTTATGTGGCATGAAACGGTTAGTGTTTGTTGCACTTCTGTAGACGAATCCGAAGACAGGGTTGGTCTTGAGCAAGTACTGAGGCTCCTTGTTGTCAGTAAGAGTAAACATTGGTTCCTCAAGATTCAGCTTCATCTGATAGCTTTCAATTCCAAGCTGAAGATCCTCTACACGTTCTTTGATAACTGTTCTTCTGATGAAATGACAGATAGCCGTGCTAAATGCATACAGAAGAGTAGGATTGAGATGATTCAGCTTCCCTTGTACTTTCATTAAATACAGATCTTCAATGTCGTTGAGATTGAGTTCCGGAAAATCTGCTTCATTGAACGTGTAGATAAGATCATCTTGTCTGCGAACAGAGATCTCAGAAATGAATGTGTATCCAAGCTTTTGTGTACCCTTAGCATCAAGCACCGCTTTGATACGAAGATCACTGAACACCTTTTCACGAGATGCCATGAGGCCAAGCTTGTACTTGTACCACGATTTGCGTTTGTCAAACCAGTGGTGAATTCCAAGTTCAGCGTCTCGATCATATTTTGCCCGTTTGTTGATGAAGAGTTTACGGTGTCTAGCTTCTTCCTCAATGGCAGGATTGGTGTAGTTCGCAGTAGGAGTGAATGTGATTGAGGTAGCATATTTGACTTTACTCGAAGCCCCATGTACGAGTAGTTCCAAATCTTGATTGAAGAAGAAAGCGAATGGAATTTCTGACATTCCATGATATGGTCGTATCACAGGAAGTGGTTTTGTCCAGTCAGTGATGTATGGACGTTTCTTACTGTCAAGACCACCTTCCCTGTATACATCTGGATTTGTCCAATCAAAGTCTTTGGATAATGCCCTAGCAATGTTCTCCAGATGATATTCCAACTCAGCAGCATTTGCAGATTTATCTTTTAAAAGGATGAAGGCATCATTCTTTATTCTTCGAAGCTCTCTTTTTGTCATCTTCTTAATGTTGAAAGCATGTTTGACTTTCTGAGTATATTCAAACGTGCTATCTTCTATTTTGGAAGCTTCGTCGTCGATGATCTGGGCCTTTCTGCAAGATGATCGAACCAGTCGTTTCCTTGTAAGTCTTCATCAGTATCCAACCATGTTACCACAGCTGGTTCTTCAGACGGTTGCTTACTGCTGGAAGGTTTAGACTTAGCTGGTTTTGGAGGTGGTTGAGGTGGATCGTCTTGAGGTTGAAACTCAATGTCATCATTAATGAAATGTTCAAAATGATGCTCAGTTTCCTTTGGACCAGATTCTTGATGATTTGGAGATGGTGAAGAAGTTCTTTGTTCTGGTGGTTCCTGAATGTGAATACCAGATCCGCTCTAGTCCTTTGTTTCTTTTGTGTGGAAGTTTGGATCGGATCCTCAGTGTCATCATCACGAATCCTTTTACCCTTATCAGCAGCAACTTTGCAAGAAACTTCTCAATATGTCTGCAATAGACTTCATAAGACTAATATCTTCAGGAGAAGGAGATGTCATAGATGGAATCTGTTGAGAAGTTCAAGTTTGAGTTCTTCTGTGGTGAAGTCTTTGAGTTGCTTGAAGCCAGAATTGGAGATGATTGCTTCTTTGACCTTGATATCAAGTTGAGTATTGACATTCTCGTTAATATTCTTCTGTAGATCAGCAGTAAAACGTTTGACATAATGTCTTGTCTTACTTTTGATATTATCTTCTATATCAAAAGAAAGAAACTCATCCATGTTCTGCTTTGTTTCTTGCATCTCCTTGACTTGATCGATAGACCCTTGATAAGTTTTGCATTTCTGACATCTGTTCTTGTATCTGCTTTCTCTTCTTGCTTGAGCAAGTTTGGCTGCTTTCTTGATTTGCCTGGATATTGGAGAGAGAACTTCAACTCTTGTGACTTTGGCGATTTTACTGACATGTTTACCTTTTATGACTGTTCTGATTCTTTCTGCCAATGTTGCTTTGCCTTTGTTTGGTGGTGATTTTGATGGTGATGGAGTGAGTGATGGAATAGATGATGATGAGTTAGGAGAAGCAGAATCTTTGTGAGATGAAGATGAAGGTTTTGAAGATTTTCTCGGTGATTCTGGAGGAGTTTGATGCTTGGGAGGTGACTTAGGAGGTGAGATAGGTTTGGGAGAAGGAATGGGAGGAGTTTGATCACGTGGTTGTTGTTGAGGAGACTTATTGAATGGATCATTCAATGGAGAGATAATGTAGTTATCTGCTTCTTCATCCTCCTTTTGTTTCCTTTCCATTTCTTCCTTCCTTTTCCTTTCTGCTTCATTAATTGCCTCCAGCTCATTTGCAGCTTCTGTAGCCTTTGATCCAGTAATTTCTTTTTCTTCATCAGAATTTCCCCATTCATCAGTGTCAGCATGGTGATGTACCTCCTCTTGATGTGGGATGTCATCAAACATTGAATCGGAAATTTCATTTTCTTAAAGATTATCTTTTCAGACTCCGATTGTGTTTGACTTCTCCAAGTGGTTGATTGACTGAGCTTGATTAGGAGGGGGAACCGTAGGTGTAGCCATAGCGGGTTGATTAACCGTATCTGGCTGAACTGTGGAAGTTTGTAGACACCGGGTTGATTAACCGGATGAGAGGATAAAACTGGTGCTGGAGTGACTCCTGATCCTCCTGCTCCCTTAGCAATCTCTTCCTTCTTCTTTGCTTCCAATTCCCTCATAACTTTCTTCTGTAGTTCTGCTCTTCTTTCTTCATCAATCTTCTTCTGCTTAATACTTGCCTTAGCAGCATTCTCTAAGTCAAGCTCTGTTTGAAACTTGGCTTCTTGCTCATTAAGTATTTCTATTTCTGGTTCAGTGTCTTCGGAGGATTCAGAGGATTCATCACGAATACCAATTTCTTCAACTTTTGGTTTCGGAGCAGTCTTAATAATTCTCCTCTTGCTTGGGGGTTGTTTCTTTGGAGCACTTGATGCACTTCCAGTTTTACTAGCTCTACTACTTTTGGAACGAGTCTTGGAAGAACCTGTTCCCTCAGTCATTTTAGTGATGCCGACAAGCTTCTTCTCATAGGCTTGAATGTAATCTGCGTAAGCAGGAGTTTCCTTGACCTCTTCAGTAAGTAGAACTCAAACAGCTTAAGACCTTGTTTGTGAGTGCTATCCTTTGGAAAGTATACTGATTTGAAGTCCGTGTCCATCTTGATCACATGTCTTTCTCTGTCTTCGGGTCGATTAGAAATATCATGATGCTTATCAAGGAGAAGACTGATCAGCAACTTAGTGTAACGGACAAATGGGATTTTAGTCAAGGGTTTTCTGAGTAGACCATGCATTTGATACATAAGATCTTCCCAGATTAGAGCAGCAAAATCAAGGTTGTGTTTGGTAACAAATCCCCAGAAGAGTTGAGCATGAGAAAGTCTTGGATGTTCGTGTCCACTGTCTCTTCCAGATACTGATCGAATCAGAATATAGTACATAGCTCTCCATGGTTGAGGAATGGACTTGGCATTGATGTTTGAGAGGATGTTGAGTGGAAGATCTGGATCTACATCATATCCAATGCCAATGAGAAAGTTGAGAATGTCTTGTTCAGTGGGTGAAGGCCAGTATTGTCTTGAGGTATCCGGTGGATTTGGTAGAGATAAAGCTTCACGTAGATGTGCTGGAGTGACCTTGACTTGTTTTCTGTCAAGAGTGCATGTGAAGAATTTGTTGTTGTCATCTGGTTTGATAGTGCTCCACATCTGATGAATGTAAATCTCAGGAATACTATCTGAATCTTCCAAGATACTCCTGCATTCATGTCTTTTGAGGATTTCGATGACAATTCGACAACTTGGTTCAGCACACTTGATATTGTCGAAGACCACTCTTGAATTGTTCTTGCCATACTTAGCCTTGAATCCTTGTGGGAATAACTCTGCTTTGGTGATAGGTGGAAGTGGTTGTTGTTGTTGTGAAGACATTGTGGATGATCTGAAACAGCATTATGACACCAATTTGCAGGATATATGTGTGTTAGCATTAGTTGAAATTGAGAGTTTGCACATAATATCCTTTATTAACATGATTTAGGAATCGTTAAACTGTGAATAGATCATTTTAATTTGCATAAGAAATTTTCTCATAAATTTGACAAGACTTAAGGAAATTGGAATATTAATGTAAATTAGTAATTTCTAAGACAGATAGTCAAAAACGAGAGATTTTGACAAATGCGAGAAAAATTACCAATTGCCAAGAAAATATACCAATTGCGAGAAAAACTTGTCAAATGCGAGAAAATTTCCAATTGCGAGAAAAATTCCAATTGCGAGAAAGATTTCAATTGCGAGAAAAATTTCCAATTGCGAGAAAAATTTCCAATTGCGAGAAAAATTCCAATTGCGAGAAAAAAAATTTCAATTGCGAGAGCATTTATCATTTGCGATAGCAACTACCAATTGCGAGAGCAATGGCAATTGCGAAAGCAATGACAATTGCGAAAGCAATTGCAAATTCGAGAATATCTTATACAAGAAATTCCGAAACCCTTTTGACGACGATTCATTCACCAAGATCTTGTAATTCACAGATTAATGATTCCATACTAGTTGCAATAGGTTCACAAAGCTATTTTACTCATTCTGTCCAAGTTATAACAATTTTTAACCACAAAATCTATAGAATCAAACTGCTTATGCATCGTGTTCTTGATAAACCCTAATTTTCAATTAATGATCAACTGATGTTTCTGGGCTTAATCTGAGGCAACAACTATTCAATTCTAATTATAACAACACCATAACAACTCATAATTTACACCAAAACATTCGTATTTGAGTTTCCCCAAATTATGAACATAAACCCTAAAAGCACGAATAAACACTCAGATGAATTTCTGGAACAATTAGGCACGTATTTATGTTACATAATCAAGTTCTAAGTATAGAAGTACAAGCATTATCACTCAAAACACATAGGATTAAAAAAATCCCAAATCTACGCAAGCCCTAGAAATTCGACTAGTCATTTTACACAAATTCCACCGTTGGATCTAAAATTCCATGAAAACCATATGTTATAATCCTTTAATAAGCATGAAATCACTCACAAATTTGTTAGATCTTGAACAGATGATCAGAATGAATTATAGCCGTCGATTGGGTTGTTGGTTAGAAGTAAATGCGAAATAGGAATTTGCAGAGATAGTAAATGACATGCACAGTTATTACCGATTTGCATTTAATTATTTACTATTAACTTTTATCCTATTGTCACAATTAGTCCCTTAACCTCAATTCTTGGCACAATAAATCCTAACCAAATTGATTTTCAATAATTAACACTTTTAGTCCTCTAACAATTTGTAACCATCAAAGTCCTAACAATTTAAACAAATAGGATATATAAACCAATACAAATCACAGTGTTACAGAAAACATGCAAGTACAAATTTGTAAAAAAATTTGGAAAATTTTGTGTCTCCCCCTCAACATTTGTTCAGAAATGAATAAAGACAATTTTAAAATGAACAAAATGTTGAATGAGAATTTGTACTTGCACACACACATTTTTTTTTTTTTTTTTTTTTTTTTTTTTAAATAATTATTTACAAGATAGTTTGGATGTTTGACTCAATTATTTGTTTTTGAGAAAGTTTGACAATTCTTGAGGAGTCAAACATCGCATTCCAATTTGGTGAACCAATTTCACAAAACGTTCATGAGGTAAAGCCTTCGTGAAAAGATCCGCCAATTGGTGTTCCGTTCCCACGAAATACAACTCAACGGTACCCTGCTCCACATGCTCCTTGATGAAGTGATATCTGAGAGCGATGTGCTTGGACTTGGAATGTTGCACTGTGTTGCACGAGATAGCAATAGCACTTTTGGAGTCGCAGTACATCGGGATTTTGTTGAATATGTAACCATAATCCATCAGTTGTGATCGCATCCAAATGATTTGAGCACAACAGGCAGACATGGCGACATATTCTGATTCCGTGGATGATAGAGACGTACAATCTTGCTTCTTTGACTGCCAGGACACCAGCTTATCACCGAGAAATTGAACACCACCAGATGTACTCTTTCTTGTATCAATACATCCCGCATGATCCGCATCTGAAAAAGCAGTTAGTGCAAAACCAGAATCCTTTGGATACCAGATCCCCAAATGAATGGTTCCCTTGATGTATCTAAGGATTCTTTTAACAGCAGATAAATGTCTTTCTGTTGGGTTAGACTGATAGCGTGAACACAGGTATGTGGCAAATACAACATCCGGTCTGCTAGCGGTGAGATACATGAGAGACCCAATTATGCTACGATAATTTGTAGGATCAGTGGGTTTCCCATGTATGTCAGCATCTAGCTTCGGGGATGAGGAGGACATAGGGGTGTTATAGGTGTCACTAGTTGTCATGCCATGCTTCTTTAATATCTCTTGTGCATATTTAGACTGACTCAAGAATATACCACGAGGTGATTGGTGAACTTGTAAGCCTAGGAAAAAATTTAATTCACCGATCATGGACATCTCAAAGTTTTGTTTCATAAGTTTTGCAAAAGCGTTTGAGTACTTTTTATGGGTAGACCCAAAAATGATGTCATCCACATAAATTTGTACGATGAGAATGTCCTCCCCGTGTTTTTGTATAAACAGAGTCGGGTCCACAGATCCTTTAGTAAAATGATTAGCAAGCAAGAATGCAGCAAGTTTATCGTACCATGCCCTCGGGGCTTGTTTAAGGCCATAGAGAGCTTTCTTAAGCCTGTAAACGTGTTGTGGATGTTCTGGATCGACGAAGCCCTCTGGTTGTGAAACATACACCTCTTCACGAAGTTGTCCGTTCAGGAATGCTGTCTTCACGTCCATTTGGTAAACTGTGATGTTTTTATGAGCCGCGTACGCCAGGAACATTTGCACTGCCTCTAGCCTAGCCACTGGAGCAAAAGATTCTTCGAAATCAATTCCTTCTTCTTGGCTATACCCTTTAGCAACCAACCGAGACTTGTTACGAATAACCATTCCTTCTGCATCCAGCTTATTTTTCCAAATCCATTTTAATCCCACAACATAAACTCCATCTGGTTTCTCAACGAGTTCCCAGACTTCCAACCTTTTGAATTGATCCAACTCTTCTTGCATTGATTCAATCCAATTGTCGTAAGTCATGGCCTCTTTGATATTTTTCGGTTCAGCTTGACAAACGGTGAGAGCGTAAATGCAAGTTTCACCATCTGTGTGGAGTTGTTGTCGTGTCATAACTGGTTTATCTGGATTGCCAATTACATTTACTAACGGATGATCCCTTGTCCATTTATGAGTTGATGGGTAGTGTTGAATGTTGTGATGATGATATGACGGGTCCATGTTGCTCGAGGATGATTCTCCGGTATCTGGAACAGTTGGTGGTGGAGCAAATGGATTAAAGAAGGCGTTCCCCGTCATATCCTGATGGTGGTGGAACATTGTTAGAAATGGGGGATGAATCTTCAACTGCTGGTTGAGGTGTTTTCTCCATTGATGATGATGGTTCAGGTTGTGGTGCATCGTCGGCAACTACGGTAGAGGTAGATGCTGATGGATCAGGTGCTTGAAGTTGAAGTTGTTGAGCAGCGGAACTGGTGGAAGCATCTGATGCACTAGTAACACGAACGTCATCGAACATTGGTGCAAACAAATCTTCCAGATCCTTCCTGTTGAAAGGTAGGGGTGCAGATGAAGATTCAGGAAAGTTCAGACGGTTGTGTGCGGGTTCTAAGCGGTCTTGCTCAGAAGCCATTTCAGTGAGTTCATCAAAATTAGCGTGTATGGTTTCTTGAATATCCCTAGTCCGACGATTCCATATTCTGTATCCCTTGGAGTTTTCACAGTATCCAACAAATATCCCAATATCTGCTTTAGCCTTAAGTTTACCAAGATCATCCTTATCATTCTTCGGATAACACAATGCTCCAAAGACGTGAAAATAGTTGATGTTTGGTTTTCTTCCTTGTATAATCTCATATGGTGTTTTGGTGTGTCTTTTGGTGATCATGGCACGATTCTGAGTATAACAAGCAGTATTGACAGCTTCAGCCCAAAGATAATCCGGTAATTGAGCATTGATCAACATGGTTCGAGCTGCTTCCACGAGCGTACGGTTGCGTCTTTCAACTACACCATTTTGTTCTGGAGTGCGAGCTATTGAAGTCTGATGAACAATACCCTGTTTCTCAGTGAATTCCGAATGATTTGATTCTTAAATTCAGTCCCGTTGTCTGTTCTGATGATGCGGACGGTGTTGCGGACTTGAACTTGAATCTTGGTGAGAAATGTGATGAGGATAGAAGGAACTTGATCTTTAGTCCGAAGAAAATAGACCCAAGTCCATCTTGAGTAGTCATCTACGATTACCAGAATATACTTCTTCCCGTTAATACTCTGAACGCGCATTGGACCACACAAATCCATATGAAGCAGTTGTAGGACATGGTCTGTGCTGTGTTCTGTTTTGGGAGGAAAATAAGCACGATGACTTTTCCCTTGTTCACAAGCAGAACACAAGTGATCCTTGGCATATCTGAATTTTGGAAGACCGTCAACTAATTTCTTCTTGGCAAGGTCAGTCATGGTTTTAAAATTGAGATGAGACAATCGTTTGTGCCATAACCAAGCCTTTGTGGGATGAGCCTTGGAGAGTAAACAAATAGGAGTAGAAGCTGTCATGCCATCAAAGGAGATAGAATACAGACTTGTTCCGCGTTTCCCTTTCATAAGGTCGTTCCCTTGAAGATCACGAATAAAGCATGTTTTCTCCCTGAATGCTACTTCCAAGTCTCCATCGCAGAATTGTCCCACGGAGAACAAATTATGACCAAGGCCTTCAACATAATACACACGGCTGATTTCGATGTTCCCATTAATGTAATCCCCATAGCCCATGATTGCAGCGAAGTGATCATTCCCGAATCTGACCGTTCCGATAAACTTAGCAATAAAGTTTTGAAGAAGTTTGAGATTGCCGGTCATGTGTCGGGAGCACCCGCTATCAACAATCCAAAGAACGATTTGAATCACCTGCATAACAGACATAGGAAACAGGTGGAGAATTGATAACGGTTGGATCCGCTGGGTTAGTTACACAAGAGGTTAGTACTTTAGGTAACCATTTAAAATCAAACGTGTTCTGTAACCAACGTTGCCAGGTCCAACTACTCTCTGCCTTTTTCCTAAGGTATGCACTAGGTGATTTCTTAGTCTTGGATTTGGGCTTTTCTATTCTCTCCTCAGAAACATCTAGTGGGGGCATTCCTAAAATGGACTTTTCACTGGTTTTAAGCCTAGAGGAAGCGCCACTAGTTCGTTTCTTTCTCTTAGTCAGCAAAGTTTTAGCAACACATTTTGTATGATCACAGATAGTATGCTATTATGACAAAAAACACAAGTAGCATCAACCAAAAAATCCTCATTAATATTTAAAGATTTAGCATCTGTTACATCAATCTTAGAACTAGACTCAGATAAGTGCAATTCTATTCCTGATGTTACATTTGTCTTATTCAAACTACTTTCTGGAACTTCTTCAGACTTAGAGACTTCCTTCCTAGATTTCTTGACTCTATTCTTCCTCTGTTTCTTGTGAGTCTTGGAATGGTTGATCTTAGAGATGGTTTCTAATCCTGTGGAAGTACAAGTAGCTGAATTAGTGGTTGTGGCAGATGCTTGGGTATGTTCTTTGTCCACTTCATACATTCCTGGGGCAATCTTATGAATGTGTGTTTTGCCTTTGTCTAAAACTTTGATCTTCTTCTTCAAATCAATAATGATGTGTTGGAACTCTTGATTTTGTGAATCTAATTTCCTGTTTAGGTAGACTGTGTCATTTCTATTTTGAAGAATAGCATCCAAATCTTTTTCATTTTGAAACAGTTTAACTTTTAAGAAAGCCTTTGTTTCTTTGTTCTGTTCATGACTGTTTTGAAATGATAGAGATCCCATTAGATTTTGAAATTTGAGTTCAAATTCAAGACTTCGTTTTTGACACCAGTCCAACCTTTTTTGAAGATTAAAAACTTTGTTTTCCACATCACAATTGATTTGTCGAAGATTTTCATTCTCATGTACCAGATTATCAATCTCCATACGCAACATCTTAATATTCACAGCATGATCATTCACAATTAAAGCATTACCAGATTCATAGAGCGAATTCATAATCACAGAGACTACGTCATAACACAAGACTTTTTCCAAGAGTCGATCATTTTCTTTTGCTAAAAATTTCTTTTGAAGTTTTTGACGTTGAACCTTGTCATCTTTAGCTTTGAAAATAGATTTCATAGATGCTAGTTCCGTATATAACTCATTTTCCCAGTTTGTTGCACCTTTCTTTAGATTTCTAACATGAGGAAGAATTTTCTTTTGAAGAATCTCCTTCTTTTCTTTCTGAACAGGAGAAAGAAAAGACGAGATAGGAATTTGAGAACTGAACTCAATTTCATTCTCCAAACGAGAAATGTCATCCATAAATGTCTGAAAATATCGAAGAACCCGACATTCTTTAGGCATTTGTGGATCAACAAGATCCTCTGTCAAACAATCTTTGAATTGTACAGCAGTCGTGGGGACAGAAGTTATAGACGAGGGAGCACTTATGTTTGTGTATGTTAACGTTTGTTCTGGATGATCCTTAGGAGGAACAAATGATTTGCTCAAATGAGGTCGTGCATTATAATCATAATGTACTTTTGAAAACTTTGTTTGTGAATTTGATCGACCCTCAATCTTGTTTTCAAGAAAATCCGTTTCTTCATCAACAGAATACATAACAACACGTTGAAAGGAATCATCTAACAGAAATGTTGCATTGTATAACTTGGGATTGTCTTTGAGTGCTTTGTGTAAATTGCGGGTGTGGTCACTGCCAAGTGCAAAACTTACTCCTTTAGGACTTGGTTTTACAACATTCTTTTGAATTTGCGTTACAGAATTACCCGTTTTATACACAATGTTTTGAAATTCTTTGAGTTTGGTTTCCAAATCCAGAATTTGATCAAGATAGGAGTCAACACATTTCCTATTGGCTTTCTTTTCTTCAAGAAGATCCTTCTGAGATGTGGAAAGCTCAGATTGAGTTTTCAACAACTCAGAATTTAAAGCATCAATTTGTTTTTTAAATTCAAATTGATCCTTTTCTTTCTGAGAGAAAAGCTCAGCTTTGGCAATGGTTAGCTCACGAACTTGACTTTCTAAATTTTGAACTTTTACATATTCTTGTTGGAAAGCCATTTCAAAACCTTTTTCACGTTTATCTTGTTTAAGATATCCCGAAAGTTGTAGTTTGTAACACTCATTATCCTTTGTTAACAATGCAATTTTCTCTTTGAGTTTTTGATTGATGTCATTGCATTTTTCTATCTGTGACTGGGTGGTCAATAACAAGGCCTGTATTTCCGAATCTTGATCATTCAAATGATCTTTTGTTCAGGATGATTACAATTATCATCATCAATGAGATCATCAAAAGAAACAACAGTTTTATCATCATCAAACGATACAACCGTGTTAACTTGATCATCAGACGGTGATGAAAATAACTCATTTTGAACAAAAATTTCGTTTGTAGATGAAGATGCAGAAGGTGAAGCAATTTCATGAATAAGACATGTCGGATCAGGTACCTGAGAAAGACCATCGGTATCATATACCGGGCCTGACTCGGACATATTCATTTCTTGCATATTAGCCATAAGCATGACTGCAGCGTTTGCCTCAAGGTCTTCCATTTCATCATCTGATTCCACATTAGCCATAAAACTTTGATCATTCTGAGTCATCATCCCGGCAACCCTTTCATCTTTGAGTGCCATCATAAGAGCTTCTTTGTGATACTGACTGCCCATTGTTCTTGGTTTCGGACAAGCATTAGCCATGTGACCGTTCCCCCCACAATTGTAACAAGTGATAGACGTATTAGCAATGCCTTTCTGACCATTTCCAACATTCGAATTTCCTCTCTGAACATTCCCCATACTGTTTCTGTTTGCCCCTGCAGTATTGAACCTATTTCCTCCTGACTGAACCCTTTGAGTACCATATCCACGATTTCCCGAACCATATCTGCCTGAAGACCTGTTTTGAATTTCAACTCTGCCATCATGAACAACTGCCTGATTCCTGGTATTTGAAGATGAACGAAGACGGTTGTTGGATTTGGTGAATCTGCCAAATGCATTAGCAATCAATCCAAATGCTTCATTAAGTGAATTGAAAGCATCCTCTTCTTCATCATAATCTGCATTTGAGTACATCATTGAATCGGTGTTGTTGTATGGAACCAGCTGGTTATCAGAGTATTGTTGTGGTGCTTCATAAGGAATGATTTGATTATGAGGTTGGGGTGGAGGACTTGGTTGAAATGATGAGTGGCCAAATTCCTGGTGTGGTAAAGAGAAGTTAGATTGAGCAACGAGAGCAAGTGAGTTTGATGTTGGTGCAGGTGTGAAACCTCCTCGTGCTGCAATTTCTTTATCCACTTCTGATTGATGTTGTCTGAGGTAATCATACATGAGTCCATATTTGACATCACCAATTTTCTTAGTCTGCCTTACAAAAGTTGCATACTTTTGCCATTCAGGACCAAGACATCCAAGGAATTTTGAGTTGACAGCAATCTTTGGTAACTTTATATCATGACGATCAAGGTCATTGATAATATTTGTGAAACGGTGGTAGTAAGATTCAATGGTTTCCCCTGGTTCCATGATGAAGTGGGTGTACTCCATATACAACTTAGACTCAAGATCTTCTTGGTTTAACTCTGTTCCTTCCATGAGAAGATGAACATGTTCCCACATATCTTTGGCTGTCTTTTGAGCATCAATACTTCGGTAGATAGGATTGGGAATTCCTTGAAGTATGAAAGACATTGCCAATTGGTTTGCTTCTTGTTGTAATGTTTGCTCAGTTGTGTAGTTGGCAACCGGAGTGGGTGTGGATGTTTCTTCTCTCTCTGGAGTTGCTGGAACCACAGTAGCTGGAATAGGATAGGGTCCTTCTTCAATAACTTTCTTGAGATAGATACCATGAGGTTTTTTCAGTTCAACGAATCTGAGGAATCTACTAGCCCATTGCACGTAGTTACCCGGAGTTAGCATTGGTGGAGTTTCTTGACTTCCAGCTTCATGACGTGATTGCTGACTACTAATTGCCTCACACATTTTGTTAAACCAATGAGGTTCTCTGGAGTAGGAAGAATAATTCTGCAGTTGTTGATTCTGTTGCATGATCTGTTGTGGGGACACTTGAGGTGGAGAGAGAAATTGATGTTGTTGTACGAATGCTTGTTGTTGTTGATACTGAGGGTGAAATTGCTGTTGTTGTTGTGGATGTTGCTGTAGCTGGTAGTAGTAATTGAAATGAGGTGGTTGAGACATTTTGTTGGATCTTTAGATAATTAAGATGTGTTTTAAGAGTTATGATGTTTGATTTGTAAGTTTACTTAATGTTCTGAGTCCAATTGCGAGAAACACTGTTTGAATTGCGAGAGATTCTGAATTGCGATAGAGGTTGTCCAATTGCGAGAGACTTGAGTAATTTCGAGAGATTTCTCCAAATGCGATAGAAAATTGTAATTGCGAGAAACAATGTCAATTGCGATAGAACTTAGCAATTGCGAGAGATAACTCTGAATTGCGAAAGATCAAGCAATTTCGAAAGATTTTTCAAAATTACAATTTCGATCACGTTCTCAAACTTTTATACAAAAGATGAGAATAATTCCGAGTCGAGGTAGTTTCACAATCTTTTACAAAGAAGGAAACACCGAGTACCAAATCCGAAGAATCCGATGAATTGCGAGAAATCCTTAAACCAGTCCAATTGCGAGAAACCCTTAAACTAGCAATTCCGAAAAACCCTTGTTACCAAATGCGAGAAACCCTTGAATGGTTGCAGACCAATTGCGAGAAACCCTTCTTCTTCGAATTTCAACCCAGAACGTTGTAGGATGATGAAAAACGTAAATCTAATGATTATTAACGATTAAAACAACGAATTTGCACCAAATTTTACCACGTTAATCTTGAAAAAACGAAGATTTAATGAAAAGGATTTAAACAACGATTTGCAAAACTCACTTTTTTCACACTTTTGACGCAAACGAACTACAAAAACTTACGTAAACTTTAAAAACCAAATGTAAATACGATTAGATCTACTTCTTAAAACACGACACTTAACTACCTTTGGCGTATGATACCACTTGTAGGTCACGATAATGATCTCAACAACACACTCGTTAAAGACTTAATAATACACGAACTACTACTTATCTTAGATATAAGCTACGTATGGAGATGTAATAAGCTAATTACGATAAGCAAAATAAGAGAAATAAAATGAGAAGAATAAGATGGAAGGTTTTCACTAAATTCGATTCACACACTAGCAGAGCTTCCGCACTTACAATAGAAAACCCACAATGAAAATGAATCCCTTGCCTTGTATTTATAGGCAATGGGAGGGGGAATAATTCTAAGAATATTCCCTTTGCATGTGACTAGAATATTTAAACTAATGTGACCGGTCCATGGACTACTAATGGACCGGTCCAATATTACAAACAATATAGTCCTAATAAATGTGCAACATAATAAATGAACAAGACTTGTAAATAATTAAAACGTGTTCCTAACAGTTTCCTTACATTACCTGTGTTCGTGTGCGTAATTCATTATCTATGGTTAGGTCGGGAAATTGCACAATGCGATTGGAGTGAAAGTAAATATTGTATATCTTTGAGTTTATTTTTCGTGTGTTTACTACTTTCACTATTACCGTTATTTTCTGAAGTTATGAAAAGTATGGAGAAATTATCCAGAATTATTGTTTTAGTGATGTGGTGAAATTTTACACATCTATGTTTATGTTATTAAAAAAAAAAAAAAAAAAAAAAAAAAAAAAAAAAAAAAATCGAAAAAAAAATGAGAAAAGAAAAAGAAAAAAGAAGAGTTGGATGTTTGATTAAACCAACGATGTAAAGTTATGTAAGTGGTCGATATCACCACTAGTTGTTATATATTTATGGATTGAATGGGAGTTGGCAGTTATGGGAACGTCAACTAAGGTTTATTCTTTGATTAAGATCTTGTTGAGTATAATTCGTGTCTACATAAAGCGTGTGTTTCAAGTGTTAAAGCGTGAGTTATTCAATGATATGAGTCTTATTCATGGGATGGTTGGGATAGTGATTAACCACACTTAGGATTTTAATTTATTTGTTTTGTTTGTTTTTTCATTTTACACCAATTTATATCCCAAATATTATCCATACCCTTTATTATTCTTTATCCAACCAAACCTTTGATTTATTGAGATTAGGGATTTGAGCAATCTTAAGTATCGTAGTCGTGGATTCGGCTATGTATTTATGATTTTGTCGCCCTTTTTGATATATTATTATTGGTGAAGTTTGGACCTATCTTTAGCCTATTCGAGTTAAGGATTTGAGCAATTGCAAGTATCGTGTTCGTGGATTCGATCATGTATTTGTGATTTTGTCGCCTTTTCTGGAATTTGAGATCGATAGAGATTAAGAATAATTAACCCTTAAGCCTAAAAAACCCTTTTTTTACCGCTTTAAACTTGTTATTCCTTTGCTTTAGTGGTGGAGATGTGTATACTTGCCAAGCTTATGATAGAATATTCGTCGCGACTGGACAGTTAAACGATTAGATTTGCTTTTATCGAAATATTTTATTTTACTTCTAATTCGTTAAGTGTTTGGTTGTGTGATTATGACAAAAACGAATACATGCTTAAATATAAAAATAAATCCTAACATCTTTAGGATACATTTTCATAAGATTAATTCTAAGGTTTACTTGGGGACAAGTAAAGTTCAAGTGGGGGGATATTTGATGAACTCAAATAAGTACATTTTATTACTATCATTTATCCTATTAATTTGACTTGTTTTACTATATTATGTATGAGGATTGATACTTAATCGTTTACTTTTGTAATTCTAAGTTGAAAACAAGCATTTGGTGAAACTTGGCGATTTTAGACTAATTATGGAGCAAAACATGCAAGAAGTTAAGAGTCTACTGAAATGGACAAGATCAAGACTATTCTGCTCCAGATGCGCCGCATCTCACTTATGACATGCGCCGCATCACTATCAATATTTCACCAGATACGATCCAAGATACAAGAGGACATGCGCCGCATCCGAAAATAAAGATACGCCGCATCTTCTGGCGGTGTACGAATATTTCTGAATATTATAATCTTGGACCCCACGCGAAGTTAAGTACATGCGCCGCATCTACTTACTAGATGCGCCGCATCTTACCCTCAGACAGAAACTATAAATACCCCAAAGACCAGACGAATTAAGAGTTCCGAAGTTTTAACAGAAGACCGAAGACCAGAAACCAAGGACGAATTCAGTCAAGGTAGCAGCACAAGACACACCCAAATCAAGGATACAAGAGCTGTAAGAAGGTGCTGCATGTGTTTAATTCATTAAGTAGTTTTGTTTTATTGTGTTAGTAAATTTTAATTCATCAAGATTGGTGGCTTGTGTAATGTGACAACGGAAAGATTGCACTCCCTTAAAACTGCTTTCTCATCAATTAAAGTTTATATGTTAGTGTCATTGGTGACTTTTATTAGTGCATTGATAACCTCTGTGGCTAGCTGAGCGTTGATCGGGTCGCCATGCCTCTGCCCTCGCCTGTTTATTAGATCGCCTATGCATTCTATGGTCTGTAGAAAAGTAGGAGAAAGATAAAAAGGATAGTCATAAGTAATCATTAAGGGTTTACTCGCCGATAAGATTAGAACCAACGAGAAAGGACTTAATCTCGGTGCGTTGCATCGAACTATACACTTCATATAACACTAGCAATAAAACAAGTGACAAACTACTTATCATAAGGACAGCCCTCTTATTGTCTCAAGTATTTATCTGTGTACGTGTGTGCTACTTGCTGATTCGTGCCTATTGGTTTAGTTTATTATTTAATTGCATCCAAATCGTGCCAGTCTCTCAGGCTGAACCCCCTTGCGTTAGATTAGATTGTATAGCTAAATTAATATATTAAAATACTGATTAGAATAACTAGATAATACGTTCCACTCTTAGTGATCGACACTCTACTTACCATTATATTCATACTGACTGGGTACACTGCTCGTTAAGTGTGTGTGTTATTGATAAGTCGGCTAAATATAAATTTAAAACTTGATTAGGCATTAATACTGCTAAACCGCAACGACACGCATACGCATGTTGTTGATTTTGTCAAATTACCATCCTTATCACAACAAAAAATCTTCAAGTCCTTTATACTCTTCACTCTTGAGACATCCGCATATACTTCTCCGTGTGAGAAAGGGCATGCTTTGTAAGCCCTCCCGGGCATATAAGCCCACCCGTTGGGCGGGCATGACTTTGCAAAAAATAGTTAAGTGATGTATTGGTAGCGGCTGTAGAAGAAACCTTTTCTATCAAAATGCATGAAAAAATAGTTTATTGGTAGCGTGGATGATATTTACTGTAAGTTTGAGCATGTTAAACGAAAACAATATCAAATGTCATTTTGCACTTACTTTGGAGCATGGTAGCGGCTGTAGAAGCAACCTTTTCTATCATTTATCCAACTAATAATTGGAAATTTTACATTTAATAAAGCAAAAACATTATCCACCAATTGCAAAACTGAACTTTCTTAAGGGAAGTAACAAATTCAATCACTTACCCATGACAACGTATCAGGTTCAACTTTCTTGTCATCAATCCGCATTACTTTAACCGTAACCCAATCACTTCCACTTGAACTAAGAGCATACGCCAAGTACTTAGCATCCTCACTAACAACATGCGTGCTCAACGCCACCGTTATTCTTTACTTAGACCATTCAGATCAAGCAACACCTCTGCCTTTCCATCCAAACTATCTTGCAAACCCAACAAAGAAAAAACTTAATATATGCAACAAACAATACCAACACAACGATATCTACTTTCAGTGCCTTATCAGCTTGTCTAAATGGATCACCGAACTTAGGGTAGTCATAAAACTTAGTAAGTATCATGAAGCTTTTTCCGTCTCACATTTTTCGAGGTAAAATAAAAAAGGCGAATGTTAAAAGGTAAGAGCAGCTTAGAACCGAGTTTAATGCTGCACCAAGGCAGTTTGGTACAGTGTGCAGTGTTTTGTTGGCACAATTGCTACTGATGTAACCCATATACAAATATATTAACGGAAGTTTGCAAACAAGTCACTAACTCTGTTACTGATGTAAAGCCATAATCAAGAAATTAAATAAAGAAGAAGCTACTTACGACGAACTCTCATCATGATTCTGCAGTGAATATGAGCTATGATTCACGGTGTCTCGATGTGCGTTTAGAGCTGATTACCACAATTTCAAGTCACTACTATCATTTTTCAATGTTTTGATAAACATAGTCTAGGTCTAAGCATAGAATAAAATAAATCTCTTTTGACCAACATCTCATTATTAACAGCAATCAAACATCTAAGCCTATTTATTCTCATCCCCTTACCTTACTGCCGGTATACTGATATACCTACTTCCTTGACTTTTTTTCAAACATTAATTGGTGAAATAGAAAAGATATTGTATGATACATTATATTCACATTTCCCTGATGTTAATTATCAATTTTAAATAAACAAAGCAGTCCTAATAAATGCTATGAAGCACAATAAAATTCGGGTGTCGTAAGACCTTGTGTTGGTGAGCCTACAGAATGTACTTCAACAACACCGTCACACCCACCAACTGCGGGCAGCGTCGGCCTCAGTTACCACCGGATACATACCTACAACACCATTCAAAACACAAACACACACATTATAGCGTACAGTGTTTACATTTTCCGTCTCAGGTGTAACACTAAAGTTGGGCAACATATTACTACCATGTTTATATTGTTTCACGACACGACATCGATCATATGTTACTTCAGTTCCAGAGCTTATTGTATTTCTTGCTTGATTAAAAGCAACTGATAATCTTAATCTTATTGATGATCTCTACATGGTCGTTAAATAGCCGTGTCACCATTTGCTCTTCACATCCAGTCGTTTGACCTACAACATATAACAGTCCAGCCTTGATCATCGCTATCATAAGCAAGCATCACACCGATCTCTCTCAAGATTGGGTCTTCATCAAAAGACTTCCCATGTTGCAACTTGGAATGTAACATGCTCATATTGACTTAGGTCCCTGGTAAAAACAAAATTGAATATTAAACTCCTATCAAAACTAATCCATACCGCAAGAATTAAAGAAAAGGAATTACAGTTAGCATTTAACTAAATCTCAGATTGCAAAAGCTACCTTAAATTTTACTGTCCCAACTATATAAAATTTTACCACCAATTTGTACATAGTGCAGCAGTTGATTAAGGCATTGTTTGTTCCTTCAAGTTATTTAGATCTTAAATCTGGGACAAAATCTTAATTATAAGTAGTATCTCAACACATAAGAATCAACACATGCTCTTAGATTATTGGGCTGGAAGATGATATTTTCTTCTTCACTAACAGATCTTGACCTCATAGAGCCCTGTCCAGAATTAGTGTTTGTATTTGGTGGGAGTGATAGAGGAAGAGCTGAAACAGGTCCATCCAACCTACATTTACGTAGCCAACCAACCCGTACCACCTGCATAATTTTCAGACAATTCATGGCTTTGTTTAAGGAATCAAAAGTTAGAGGAGGAAAAAAGAGCACACCATAGATTTGGCACACTAAATATAGAACTTATCACATATCAACCCATTTGTAGGACAATGTGTCAAAACTGCCGCCTCTAACTAATAATCATAATGTTTTCAATTGAAAGAAGAATATTCACTAAAGCATGTACACTCACCGATGTTCTCTTCCACGCGTAGAACAAAATACCTGCAGAAAAATTCCATAGTTAGTAATATAATAGTCAGTTTGAAATATAAGATATATGGCTCCCAGGATATTGCAAATTTTAGGGAGATTAAACATGCAAAACAATTCCTTGGAAATTACTTAGGATGATGGATAAGTCATGATCTGATTCTTTAGTAAACAAAGATATTGAATTTATAAAGATACATTTGATAGTTGTCACAGAGGCTGCTATCAATTACAGGCTCCACGGGATGAGGCTCGCTGTCTCTTAAAAAAATGCCCGAGCATAGAGTTCACCTAAAGAGTAACATAAGTAATTATACAAACCATAAATGCAGTGAACAATAAAAACAGAGATATAATCATCTATTGTCTTATCTTCAAGTATGATAATACACTCATCTCCCCTGCTTACCACCTTCATTGTTCCCTCCCAAGCCCATTTGTTTATTCCCATTCATCAGCCCTGTAATAAAGCATACACCCATCAGTCCCACATCCCCAACATGTACAAATAATAGTTATAAAGCCGGCCCAACCAAGGTGGCAGCTGAGGCAACAACCAAGTCTATTTTGGCCATTTGCTCGTCTATTCTGGAAGCTGGTGCGGCTGTTGTGGCAGTTGTGATGGTAGCTACAGCCTACAGCTGCTCCCGCTGCGTAAAGTTAAGAATATTTTGAAGTAGTAAGAACGGGAAAACATCCGAGATTTTTTTTTCTTTCTTGGCTTTCTACATGGCATAAAAATGACTTCAGGTTACAGATTAAAATCTGCGAAAGCTAAGGTTTAACCCTGGAGTGGTCAAACCTAAATATTTAGCACCAATGGATTTGCAACAGTAGAGCCATTGAGATGAGCTTAGTATAAACAAAACCATCACTAATTTAACTATCCTTATACCACATAGATATGAAAAAGAGGGTGAGTCCCTAATAGACTTAATGCATGTATCTCACATACCAGTTGAAACATACATATGATGAAAAATAAGAGCCATAAGAAAAGAGTGATAATGAAATCATACACTTTAAGCATCATACCTTGTCATCTACGTCTGTGAAGTTCCTGGCGTATTTCAATTCGTAGCCCAAATGTTTTAGGTACAAATTGTTAAGCATAACACCAGGTACCATAGCTTAGATGTATCTACATACTCAAAAAATGTCACAATTTTTAAAAAGAACATTATTATTTGTTTAAATACTGCATATCTAGAATAAGAGCAATAGTAAGGGCAAACCCATGGTTTGAGCCCACTGCTGCATCAAAATGACTTCAATACTGATTTCTAATATACTTACTCGAGTGACCATATATAAAGAGCCAAAATGCCTAAAGGCCAAGAATACAATAAAATTGGACTTGGAGTTATTTTTAATGTCAATTCCAACTCAACTAACTAAGATACATTAGTATTTTAGTAGGATAATACCTTTTATCTCAGTATCCTATCACAATCAGTAAACTCCAAATATGAAACAGGCTGTGGTCATGATCACGCTGTGAACATCATAAGCAAAATTTACAAACAACAATAAAGGGCAATACTAAAGTTACATGAAAGTTACCAAGATACTTTATTGACGTATGTTTAGTAGACAATATATACAAACCTTCCAGAAGTCGATATATTGTTTGAAATACGTTTGAGGATCACCAACATCACTGCAAAAGGCATATGAGCTTTTTTATAAAGATTAGTGCCACAAAAATGTTAATATCAAAAGAGAATGAAGTTATCAATTCTCTACATTCAACATGAACGATGCTTATTATACCTGCAACATATATATAATTAGCAATTAAAATTACCTCACATTCGATTAGTATGCGCTATTAAAACGAATCTGCAAATAAATTTGGAATAAACAAATAAATTAGGGTTAATAGCAATTGATATGGAACAAACATGAATAAAAAACTGATATGGAGTAACAAACTGCATGGTAACATGACATCTAAAAGTGAGAACCAAAAAACTGATATGGAGTAACAAACTGCACGGTATCGTCTAACCTCTTGACACTCGTGTTTGCTGCATAGCTATTACAGGTTCAGGAACACTTTCTCGGAGGAGGTTTTAGTGCTTGTTTCTGAACTAATAGACCCAGGTTCAAATCTTGCGAGGCCTACATTTTTTACACAATTAATTCCGAATTAATTCCGAATTTTGCATAGTTAGTTTATGATTATGTGGCATTAAAATGATTAGGTGGCATTGAGGTGGCATTTATGTGGCATTATCTACGTGTAACGCCTCCTGTTATATATAATGTAGAGATATATAATATATTGATACGTTAATGTTTACTTTTGTAATTCTCAGGTAAAAACAAGTATTATGTGAAACTTGGCGATTTTGGACTAATTATGGAGCAAAACAAGCAAGATGTTAAGAGTCTACTGAAATGTACAAAGATCAAGATCATTCTGCTCCAGATACGCCGCAACCTACTTCTTACATACGGCGTATCACTATCAAGATTTCACAAGTTACAATCCAAGACAGCAAAGGACATGCGCCGCATAGAGAAATGGAGTTACGCCGCATCTTAAGGCGGTGTACGAATATTCCTGAATATATTAATCTTGGACCCCACGCGAAGTTAAGTCAATGCGCCGCATCTACTTATCCTATGCGCCGCATCTAACCCTCAGACAGAAACTATAAATACCCCAAGGTCAGACGAATTTCAGAGGTTGGACAGTGCAAGATACCAGACGAATTCAGACGTATTAGCAGCACAAGACACACCCTAAACGAAGATACAAGAGCTGTAAGAAGGTCCTGCATGTATTCAATTCATTAAGTAGTTTTGTTTTATTGTATTAGTACACTTTAATTCATCAGGATTGATGGGCTGATGTCATGTGACTACGGAAAATCATGTCCACCCCTTAAAATTGCTTTCCCATTAATTAAAGTTTATATGTTGATGTCTTTGGTGACTTTTATTAGTGCATTGATAACCTCTGTGTCTAGCTGAGCATTGCTTGGGTCGCCATGCCCCTTCCTCGCCTATTTAAGAGACGCTAAATAAATAGGATAGACATAAGTAATCATTAAGGGTTTACTCGCCGATAAGATTAGAGCCAACGAGAAAGGTTTAATTATATACACTTCATATAAAACTAGCAATAAAACAAGTGACAAGCTACTTAATTATCAGGACAGGTCTTCTTATTGTCTCAAGTATCTATTTGTGTACGTGTGTGCTAATCGCTGATTCATGCTCATTAGTTTAGTTTTCTATTTAATCATAACCAAACCGTGCAAGTCTCTCAGGCTGAACCCCCTTGCGTTAGATTAGGTTGTATAGCTAACTTAGGATATTAAAATACCGATTAGAATAACTAGATAATACGTTCCACTCTTAGTGATCGACACTCTACTTACCATTATATTCATACTGACCGGGTACACTGCTCGTTAAAGTGTGTGTTTTATTCATAAGTCGGCTAAATATAAATTTAAAACTTGAGTAGGCATTAATACTGCTAAAACCACAACGACATCACGCGCGCACCAAGTTTTTGGCGCCGCTGCCGTGGATATAAAAGAATTAGAGCAATACACACGCACATCAGCCCCTTAAGGAAGAAATCGTTGCAGCGCCCGTCCTTTTTTTGGATTTTTTTTTGAATTCGATAAAATTTATAAAATTCGAAAATTTTATAAAAATTCGAAAAAATTTATAAAAATTCGAAAAATTTATTAAAATTAGAAAAAATTTATAAAAATTCGAAAAAATTTATAAAAATTCGAAAAATTTATTAAAATTAGAAAAAATTCGAAAAAAATTATAAAAATTCGAAAAATTTATAAAAATTCAAAAAATTTATAAAAACTCGATATAAGTTTTGGTATGTTTTTTAACGTTTTCGACCTTGTTTTACGTTTTCGACCGTTTTTTACTTTTTCGTCTTTTTTTTTTTACCTTTTCGTATGTTTTTTAACATTTTTATCGGTTTTTTTACGTTTTCGTCTGTTTTTTTACGTTTACGTCCATTTTTTTACGTTTTGGTACGTTTTTGACCGTTTTTTAAAGTTTTCGTCTGTTTTTTAACGTTTTCATCTGCTTTTTTACGTTTTAGTTTATTTTTTTTTTATGTTTTCTCATTACTTTTTAACGTTTTCGTCCGTTTTTTTTACATTTTGCTACGTTTTTTTTTACATTTTTGACATTTTTTTTACGTTTTTCGTCTGTTTTTATGTTTTCATTTGTTTTTTATGTTTTCGTATGTTTTTTCATGTTTTTTTACTTTTTCGTATGTTTTTTAACGTTTTTATCGGTTTTTTTACGTTTTCGTCTGTTTTTTTTACGTTTTGGTACATTTTTGACCCTTTTTTAAAGTTTTCGTCTGTTTTTAACGTTTTCATCTGCTTTTTTACGTTTTAGTTTGTTTTTTTTATGTTTTCGCATTACTTTTTAACGTTTTCGTCCGTTTTTTACATTTTGCTACGTTTTTTTTATATTCTTGACCTTTTTTACGTTTTTCATTTGTTTTTATGTTTTCATATGTTTTTTCATGTTTTTGTCCGTTTTCTTACGTTTTGGTACCTTTTTTTTACGTTAAGTCCGTTTTTGTACGTTTTCATCTTATTTTTTACGTTTTCGTCTGTTTTTTTACGTTTTCGTCCATTTTCATACGATTTCGTAAGTTTTTGTACGTTATCTTACGTAAGAAAACGGACAAAAACGTAACAAAAAATGAACGAAAACGTAAGAAAATGGATGAAAACTTTAAAAAACGGTCGAAAACGTAAAAATAGATCGAAAACGTAAAAAAAAACATACTAAAACGTTAAAAAACGGTCGAAAACGGTCTAAAACGTAATAAAATAGACGAAAACGTAAAAAAAACATATGAAAAGGTAAAAAAAAGACAAAAACGTAAAAATACAAAAAAAAACGTAAAAAACGGATGAAAACGTAATAAAACAGAAGACAATGTAAAAAACGGATGAAAACCGTCGAAAACGTAAAAAAATGGTTGAAACCGTAAAAAAAACTGACGAAAACGTTAAAAAAATGGACAAAAACGTAAAAAAGTAACGAAAACCTAAAATAATGGTCGAAAACGTAAAATATAGATGAAAACGGACGAAAACGTAAGGAAAGGGACAAAAACGTAAAAAAAGTAGACGAAAACGTAAGAAAACGGACTAATACGTAAAAAAACAGACGAAAACGTAAAAAAACAAACGAAAACGTAAAAAACAGATGAAAATGTAATAAAACAGACGATAATGTAAAAAAAACAGACGAAAACGTAAAAATATGGATGTAAACGTAAAAAAAAACGACGAGAATGTAAAAAATGGATGAATACGGACTAAAACGTAAAAAATGGACGAAAACGTAAGAAAACAGTCTAAAACATAATAAAACAGACGAAAACAATAAAAAAAAAAAAAAAAAAAAAAACTGATGAAAATGTAAAAAAAACGTAGAAAAACCGACGAAAACGTAAAAAAAACTGTCGAAAACGTAAAAAAAACGATCGAAAACCTAAAAAATGGGATGAAAACGTAAGAAAACGGTCTAAAACGTAATAAAATAGACGAAAACGTAAAAAAAAGATGAAAAGGTAAAAAAAAACCCGACGAAAACTTAAAAAAAGGGTCGAAAACGTAAAGAAACCGACGGAAACGTAAAAAAACGGTCGGAAACGTAAAAAAACGGACGAAAACGTAAAAAACGAACGAAAATGTAAAAAAAGGTCGAAAATGTAAAAAAATAGTCGAAAACGTAAAAAAATGGACGAAAACGTAAAAAAAACGAAAACGTATAAAAAAGGATATTGAGAAAGAGATGTAGGGTTTGTGAAAGAAGAGGTAAGAAGTGAAAGATAATGTCTGCAATTTAGAAGATTAAAGAAGTGAAAAGAAGGACTTATGTCTGCAAAAAAACAAACATAAACCTCTGCTTTCCCGCAGACAAAAAAGGTGAAAAGAGGAAAAAAGTGCTTATTTGAAAAAAAACAAACGACACCTAAGGGTCTGTGACGTTGAACTTGAGTCTCCACCAAAAATCTCAAAGCCTTGACATAAAAGAAGACAGACCACTATACAGAACACATGAGAAAGCCCTTAGCACAGCCTACATGTCCCAATCTATATTTTAGACTATATTCGCCAGTGTTTGGGATCGCTAAAGTAAATTATCTAGTTTTGGCAAATGTTCATGCATGTGGCCATAGAAAATTTTGTTTGAATTCGCAAGGGTCTTTTTCATATATTGCCTTCTAGTTACTTGTTATTATTTTTTAAGTCTTATATAGAACCATTGGGCATGCGTTATTATTTTTTAAGTCTGATATGATCATTTATGTTAGTAATTATTAGGGGTAAGCGTGGTGCGGGTTGGTGCGGGTTTTGGTTAAAAACCGAACCACATCCGCAATTGCGGTTTTTAAAAAGTGAGAATCAGCAACCGCGCGGTTTTTCGGTTTTGTAGTTTGGTTTTTCGGTTTTTGCGGTTTTTAAATTCTTTTTTTATTCAAATTATATTTTTCGTATATGTTTATTATAGAATAAATATATCATAAGGTTACATGATGTGTTGAAACATATATACAAAATGTTGTGTATTAGTATGGAATTATAAATCTATACAATAGTAAAAGTCAAATGAGGTTAAGAATTTTAAAAACTTCGATGATAAATTGATAGAAAAATAAAATTATATGACCTAAAACTCAGACAATAATTAACCTATAAAATGCGTTTGCAATAACTAATTATGAAAGTATAAACAAAAATATTTTATCGTACAAAAATTATGAAATTTTGTTGCTTTATTTTGAAAATATATATATATATATATATATATATATATATATATATTTGAATATGACTTTGCGGTGCGGTGCGGTTATTGCGGTGCGGTTTTTCGGTGGAAACCGAAACCGCACCGCAAAATGCGGGTTTTTTATTTTCAGGAACCGCACCGCGGTTTTTGTTGCGGTTTCGGTTTTTGCGGTGTGGGTTTTGCGATTTTTTTGCAGTTTGCGGTGCAGTTCCTGCTCACCCCTAGTAATTATCATGAGAGGCGCATGAGATTTCACTAAATATGTATTTCTGTTTGTCTTTAAGCATTATCTTCTCATGAATGATCTTAAACTCATGGGATTGTAATAATTTGCAGGTATTTAGGAGTGGGGTTGATTCATTTTCCTGCATATGGCATCTTTACACTTATAGTTAGAGGAAAGCAACTTATATTGTCAAGATATTATGGCGCACATAGAGCTTGATGTGGCAACGGGAGCTTAACCACTTCACGTATAAAGCAGAGGATTTAGCGACATGATCTTAAAGGTTAGATTCTATCACCAAGATGCAGTCTGATTTTTGGCAAGTTTGTCTTGACAAACCCATATCAGTACCAATTTGATTACTGGTACATGATGAAATGAAACTTATGCCGTGATGTTTTGCATTTTGCAAAAGTTGTACGCTAAATCATTCGTTTATCTATGACATTAAGGGTGTGCATAATTCTGTCCAGGCCAAAAAAATTGACTGGTTCAGATGGAACCAGCTATAGATGGTTCAGTTCTCAGTTCTAGCATTTAATATCTGGTCTGGAATCGGAATCGGAACCAAAACTGGTCTTTTCTTATAAATAAATTTAGACTTGAAAGGACATATATAGTTTTACTAGTGATATAATTGACATTTGGTATGTGAAACTGTTTACAGGAGGAGGAGACGAGGTGCAAGAAGGCTGATGACGAGGAGAAGAAACCGAAGAAGCCAAAAGATAAAGCTAAGGTTAGTGCATTGTTTATTTGCTTAGGTGGGGATGCAGGCAGCGATGGTAATGGGGAGTACTATGATGTCTATGATGTTTATGATGACGAGTAGGGATTATGTATGTTATTAGTATTGTTATTGACATCCTTTTGTTATTTGCATTATCGGATTACTATATTAGCTTATTGTATCGTTATAAACGAATACTATGACTTACTTTGGTTGTTTATGAATGAATGAATGAACGGATGCATTTTGTGTTATAGTCTTGGTTGATTTCCAGGTTTGATTTTGGTAGATTTTTTCCTGAAAAAAATATGGATTTGCAGCATTGCTGCTGCTGTTTTTTTTACTTTGGTAAAATGTGTACCTACAACATGTCGTCGGGAATGAAAATGAAATATCAACATGATTTTTGTATTCCCTACGACATGTCGTAGGTATATAATAAGAACAAATTTACTTTCATTTTTCTTACCTACGACATGTCGTAGGTATATAATAAGAACAAATTTACTTTCATTTTTCTTACCTACGACTTGTCGTAGGTATATAATAATAAAACGTCGATTATTTTCTTAATTAATTAATTAATTAACACCATTTTACCTACGACATGTCGTCGGTATAATAATTGTCGAACCAAAAAACCTGTTGACTTAAAATGGTTGTGGGTCCCACTATGTCGTCGGGAAAAGTCGAAGGGACAGTAAGTCCCGACGGGGCATTGTCGACTTTGACACCCCTTCGAAATGTCGTCGGCATCAATAACATGCCTACGACATGTCGTTAGGAAGTTACGTTTTTGGTCGTAGGGGAAAGTCCGATTGTACTAGTGAAAATTGTTTTTTATTAATCTATATATATAATAAACATAGGTTTTTTTGAAATTGTACATGTCATTAAATCCATGTGGATAACTTTGCCACCTCACTAATGCCAAGTCACTAAAGCTACATGGCACATTAAAATCCCCTTTGCTGTTATGAAGAATTATTTATGTGATTGACAAAAATATAGAACCTATATTGTAAATTTTGATCTCTTTCCAATTTTGTATGTATAGTCTTCGGTTTACAATATGCACTTTCCATCTCTCCGGTTTTGTAATTAAATCCCACTCTTTAGCTTAATGGTAAATTTCTCTTTGATTTACATTTTTTTTGTGTTCATAGTATGTGTCTTTATTCTCATGGTTTTTCAATTCATGTTTTTATGGGTATGACTACATCCACTTATCTATTCCTTTTCGCAAGACCACTGATTTTTTTTTTTTTTTTTTTTTTTTTTTTTTTTTTTTTTTTGCGATAATGGACCATGCATCCACATATTTTTTATCCAAGTATAGTTCATCTCAATATCTATTAGGTAATTTTTCATTATTATTTGTGTTTCTTTTTTCAAATCGCATAGAGGAAACGTCTATCATGTGCTTATCTTAAGTTTCCTATTGGTTTTATTTTTTACGTTTTATGCTACTGGGTTAAAAGTTCAAGTACAGTTTCAAATATTGTTGGTGTTATCCCTATTAGTGATGTGGTCGACAACAAATAATCGATTAGTCATAATGATCGCGAATGATTATTCAAAGCTTATCAGGTTTATTTCGTTGATTATATGTAAAGGTTGATTTCATCATATCATATGTTCAATTCGTTGGCTTCCTTTGCTTTGTTGGCAGGATTCTTCGCCAAACATATATGGCCCTCTCTGTGTTTTAATGCTCCAACTCTCCAAGAGACACAAATGAACCATGTTTGAATAATTTTAATTGGTAACTTTAAACCAAAGTAACTAACGTGGCCGGTGAACCCATGTGACACCTTAACCCATCTCATTCTTTGTAACTATCTTTGGTCACCAGAAGTTTTGATGCATGGAATTGCTTCTTTGAATAATTAGGCACTTTTGTGCAGATTAAAAAGCTTTTAAATTCATCAATAAATTATGCATGCCATAGGTTAATTATATTATTTATTATTTGTTTAAGAACTCTTCTACCGAACCAAAGTTGATATCAAACGTGAAAATGACGAGTTGCTATCTTTTATCTATGGAGAATATTCTCATGTTCACAGATGAATATGTCAATACCTCTTTTGTGAGTGTGAATGATGATTAACAAGTTGCTTATATACATAATAGATTTGTCTCACTTTTATGTAGGTTTAAAGCTGTTAATTAAACCATTGATGAATGTGAATGTGCTCATGAAGCAACTGGTCGAATAGGGTCAGGTAAGTACTTTAGCCACTTGAAGATAGTTTTATAAAATGGGTTAATTTAACATTGCAACTAAATACTTATATATATATATATATATATATATATATATATATATATATATATATATATATATATAAAATCTTTGATGTCTTACTCAGACGTGTTTGGTTATAGCTGCATTTTTGTCAATTATCATCTAATAAACCAACTTTCTATCTAGATAGGTACACTACTACAAAAAATCTCATAGAGACCGGTTAGAATGGCTCATGGAGAGTGGTTTAGGAACCACTCTAGGCGGGGGTATTTCTATAACCAAAACATATAGAAACCGGTTCCACAACCGGTTTCTAATATGAGCATCGAAACCTGTTTGCTAGTAAGAACCGGTGTCTACATGCCTCTATTATAGAGTAAAAAAACCAGTTTTTATATAAGAACCGGTCTTGGTGAGAATTTCGTTTTAAAAAAAAATGATTTTGTAGTTTTTGCAACAAAATATAAAATTTTCATAATTCCATAATATACAAATAAAGTAAAGTGCATAAATCTTGATACATGACAATATAAACAACTACAACATATCAAATCGTCTCAACTTGACTCAAACTTGTTTAACTAATTAAGCTAGAAAGGAATGTAGTAGCAGCAAGCTCGCCCTTCAAGGCTCCAACAATAGCTTCATCAATTTCGATTGCAACCCTTCCTGCACAAATGTTTAAATATGACATACTGATGTGTTCTAATTATTCTACTTTCATGTCTCTTTGGACATGTTATTAAGATTTGGCTATTGGACATCAAAAAGTAACATTATGATGGCTACAAGCTCACCTTAGTTGGCTGATTGGTTGAACTGTTACTGCCTAAACCTTATAGCGCCTTATGTAATCTTTGCGATGAACCTCTACACGAACCCCTCTCAGTGCTCTCTTCACCTGTGAAAGTTTATCATTTTGCAATAAATGTTCTTGTGAATGGTGCAGCCAATTGACTTTTACCTGGAAAATACACCCATACAGTTAGAATACGAAGCTACATAAATTGTTTTGGACTTTAGTTAAAATACGAAGGAAAACCGGAAGAGAACTCTGTACGGTTTACCCAATCTTAGCTACAGTACGCTGAACTTAATTCAGACCTGCAAATAAAAATAAAAACAAGATAACAGTATTCAAACTGAAAGCAACACAAATATTTTCCAGGTCTGAAAGCAAAACAAATTGCATCTATGAATACTCAAAGTTTCATATCCGAAGCGAGTTTTTAAGAAACCGCTCGTGTTTTATTTTCCAGGTCTGAAAGCAACACAAATATTTAAACTGAAAGCAACACAAAACATGATACGAGTACTTAAACAAGATACCATCTTTCAAAATGATCGGGTAAAAATTACTCTTAACAATTTAGAATGGGACGTGCATTCAGCAGCATGAGTAGCAAAGACGATCAAGTCAACCCAACCTAAACTGACCCATTTAAACTCAACCCAACCTAAACTGACCCGTACTACAAAAGTGACCCACTGAACCATTCTAAACCAAACCCTACCTAAAGTGACCCGTACTACAAAAGTGACCCAAAGACCTATTTTAAACAAATGCAACCTAAACTGACCCATTCAACCAATTGAAATCAACACAATGTATTTTATTCTTAAGTGACGTGTCTAAACTGTGTTTCACAGTAAGTAGATAAACAGAACTAATACTCAGATATTTAGATTCAGAACACACTCACATGAATAATAATAGACAGACAATTAAAATCGGTACATAAAATATATGAAAAGAACACAAACCATCATATGGAGTATCAGGGGCACGACACACACATTCCTTGATATCGCTAGCAATTTCCCTCTATAACAGAAATGGTCACATTTACAAATAGAGCTTAAACAGCTATCAAAAGAAAATTATGAGGCAAATGATGACGAACCTGACAGTAGAGCCTACAACTTTCAGTAGTGTTAGGGAAATCAAGATCTACAGCCTGTCAAAATTAATGATGTGATCATATTAAATCTAGGTTGCATGTTCGTGGAATATTCAATGAATGTCGGGTGTTCTACAAACTTAAACGGAAGCTCAGCAAGAACAATTAACTTAATCAACGACTGTTTAATCACTTTTTCATCATACTTCCAGGTTTCTAATTAGGGGAAGGGCTGCTAAGACATCAATGATGAAGTATGATGCTAGGTAACGTCTTGCCACATAACGAGGATCATCTCCCAAACTACCAACATTGCTAACCATAATATCAATAATCTGTGATAAAACAGAAAGACACAACTACATGTGCTACATTAGTCTACTAGGTCATTGCAAAAGGATTAGATTGAGGAATTTAGAAAGATTCTGTAACTAAAGGTCATACAAGAAATTGGTTTTCCCTAACTACTAGTCTACAACCTTTCTATCATAGTAATACCAACAACTTTCGATTTGGACTGTCACATGAATTTCGCAAGCATTTTCTTTTTTGACATCACTGTTAATCGAAGCAAAATATGCATTAGCTGTGAATAATTACCTCATAACTTGGGATACGATCGGAATACATGCTGGGCCATCGAAAGGGCTAGGGTATGGCTGTTGGATCATAATAGTATTCTCCATCCATAGAAATTGGAGCAACACTCTCAACCTGAAAATCCCAAAGGGAGATGGAAAGCCGTCAGTTACTATTACATAGACCTCAAGATAAGTCTCACAAAGTAGTGCAAACTGAACAACTTAACAACTTATATGCACCTGTTAATTTCAACATATAGAAAGGACCCATCAAACAGAGAGAAAACACACCTTATGTCTTTTACCAGAAGGGAATGTACCAGTTGTAGAACCCATATCCACATTTTGAACACGATTCCGCTTTGGGCCATCTATAGTGGGAGAAACCCATAGCTTAAGATCAAGATTGTGACCACTTGCTGCACCAACAAAAAAAATCAGATCATGAGCACATCAACAAAATAGAAACGTGCATTATGTTGGGAAAAGAAAATTCATAGAAATTGTGACTACATGACTTTTAAGTAATCAATAGTACCTTCATCCCATCCAGCCAAATTCTTATACGCTGCCCCATATGTGCTTGGCTCAAAGTTGGTGACAGCTTCCCTTCCATTACAGTTAATAGCAGCTTGGTCATAAGCCCTGGTTCCAGAAAAGAAACTGGTTATTATTATGTTTGAGCATGCACACTACAAACTTGAGATATCTGAAGCTGACAGTTTTAACTATTGACTTGTGTTATCATAAAATTCCATCAACCTTGCAGTGTCTACTTCATTATCGTATAAACCAAGGTAAACATACCTGAAACAAAGAATTTTATTCTTATATCGATAAAAACGCCCCCTAAACATAATCACCATGAGGTCTTATCATGAGCATCTTAATTAAGACTACCACTAGAGCTATACGATGTTTTAATCTGCAGAAGTTGCATTGAAATCACATAAAATAGTTCAAGCAATGGTTCCTTACTTTTTGCCAAGCGGCTGACCCATGCGAGCCTCTCACCTGCCAGATTTGTGAAGGGTTACCCCTCTGTATTTTGAACTTCCTCGTGAGAATCCACTACTCTGTCGACGCAGTATATGAATGAATTCCTCTTTTGACAAGTTCTTCACGTGTTACATCAGTTTGGAAAAGTTAAACCTTATCGTCACTATTGAACTTACAAGCACCTCCCCACCACAAACCATCTAAATTGTCTCCCACCTGTTCCATATCTTCCTCATATTCCTTTACATCAAAGTTGATATCAGCATCAGGTCCCCGGAACTTGATTGCAGCCCGATCATACGCTCTAAGATAGAATTACCAAATTAAATCAAAACAAATGTTAAAACTGTGCAGCCTAACTAGAATTTATCAGATTGAGACACTCACCTAGCAGCAAATTTGCAATGACCTTCTAATTGTCTCTGCACTGTCATGCCTGGGTGGGTCAAAGAGGGGCATGAGACCTATAAACTCCCATGGACCTCCTGGGCTTTCCTTCTTTCCGTTAGGGACTTCCTGTTAAAAAATGTTAGAATACAAAGAAAAACTTGGGTTGAAGGGTCTTTTTTGGTCTTGGATAACATTCTCATACCTGGTATGCTACTGCAAGGGATCTCAAACCACGTTCAGCAAATTTATCTATTACATGATGGACCCTATGCTCAATGTCCGATTTATTGTGTGCGAGATTCAAAATCTGAGAACCATAAAAAAACGTGTGCTCAATGTCAGGAGTTATTCTGCTCAAGATGCAAAATCTGATAACCATAGAACATGTCACGGATGATAATAGTGTAGGGACTTTGACATCATTATTCTCAAGTCTAAAATGTGTCTGAATGATATAGAAATAAAGATTATTGATTGTTAATACATGTACTAGTTAGAGTATATTGTAACTAACGATTTTAGATATTATACCTTGATATCCAACCATAAAAAGTCTTTCTCTTTTTCTGGCACATGCTTCCAGTCCTCTATGTTCATGGAAATTAACCTTCGGGTACGAGTTCCGATGTACTTTCCAAATAAGTTTTGCCACTTACCTACAGCTTGACCTAATCGATTGAACTCAACAACTTCACCTGGTGGAAGATCTTGAATCTTATTGATTCCTCTTGTTTTTTGTGGAATTATGGGGCGGGGGGGGGGGGGGGTCCTAAAAAAACATGTAAACAATTGTAAGACAGTAGAAATAAGAACATGAAGCAAGAGATCATTGAGCAAAGTATATTTACATAATTATCAACTTATATAGTGTACAACAATAAGACAGTAGAAATAAGAACATGCAGCAATACAGGATGTTTCAGGCAGTTGCGAGTACTGAATGTATTCCTCAGAGTGATTATACATTACTTCAATCCAGAACCTGATTACGTTGACCAAACATACTTGGAAAATCATAATAAGTCATTCGATTGGTTAAAAAGCACAATCAAACACCCTTTTGGAGCTAGTAGGCGGCGCATAGCATAAATGCTCATCCGGTAGGTATATCCAGTAAACTATGCATATCATTTTATACATGATTCTCATCTTTATGTGGCCAACAGAGGTAATCAGAAAATAGTTCCAGAACTTTCAAGCTAGATATATATAACTTGATACAAAATTAGGCATAGTCAACTTTTCTTTAAAGTATAAACTACAAAATCGCTCAGTGGTTTTGTACAAAATTAGGCATTGTCAGTCTAGCAGTTTCTCTTAGTCTGTTTGAAGTTTATGTTGTACCATGAACCTAAATATGTGTTTTTTGACAACTAACAGCGTGTTCTTACTGTTACATTCAATTACATTGTGATACGCATATTTTTAGATGATTGATTTTCTTCTATTTCTTTGGCTAGAATAACTCGCCATTAACTTAGATGCAATAAGCATGTTCTGATACAATGAATGTAAGATAGAGTAAGAATATTGTGTATTTGTTTGATCACATATCCATACTCAATTGCTATTTGAGTGAGAATTCCTAACACATTTGGACAATGGCAATACTTACTTATTGTTGGACCGTAGCCACACAATTCACACATAGGGCCTGAAAGAACATACAACAGTGATAAATATGCGTGAAGAATTAGCTCACCACTAAGAGAAAACCTTAAAAAGTGAATTCTTTTGATGTAGTTTATTCCACCTGATGTTTCTCAGTGATTTCTTGATGGAACTTATGGTTACGGAAATATATGTTAAGATATAAAAACTCTCTTTCTCTGTTTTTTATCATTCTTCAAGATTCAAAATTTTGCTTATTATGTGATTTTCCAGCACTAAAATAGATATGTTTCATTTCCTGATTGTATTACTCGGTCGCGGGTCACCCATCAATGCACAATAATCACACCACTTGTCCTGAAAAAAGCTAACCTAACATTTTATCCTTCATCAGTCACCTAACACCCTCAACTGATATATACAATTGGTCTTGTATATGAGTGTGTGGAAGGATACATACAATTCAAAAGTCCTACAATCATAAGGGAATCAGCTGAAGTTTTCCTTAACAAGAAAAAGAGACTCAATGAAGACACTAACCACAGGAACATAAACACCCACTACTGTAAATCAAAGTTCTAAAAGATCCTACGAAATAAGAGTAAAAGGATGACCCATCAAACAACCCAAATTATGATAGTTAATTAAGAAGAAGGAAAATACAATTTGATGTGCTCAAACTCATATGAATGACCCAAATTGAGGTTGGTCGTGATGGTAGAGGTGAGTGTTGGTTTGGGATACGATATGATAAAAAAAGATTTCGGTTAATATCTTGTCAAATGATGCAAACAACATCATATATATTAAGAGGGGTGGTGGTTAGGGGTCGATTGGCGGGAGGAGAAGCTGTGAAGGTGGAGGATCGTGGTGTTGTAGTAGCGGTAAAAATTGGGGGGAAAGTTTGGGGAAGAAGTTGTGGATCGTGGGTTGTATAGAGCCCTTTCTCTTTTTTTTTTTCTTTTTTTTTTTCCAGCTAAATTATTAGTGACTTATTTAGTTGGAGAAAATAAATTATTGCATAATATACGCTATTTATTTAATTTATTCGGCTATGACTTCGGTTTGTAGCACCTGCAAAAATAACAAATGTATAAAAATACATTAGTTGTCGGCTATAAAATAAGTATATTAGCTTAAATTTAGTTATAACTTGAGTAAATTATTTTATTACCTGACTCGTCATTCTTCGTGTCCTTCTTGATGACCCAATCTTAAATAAACAGTATCATCAAGAATTTCATCTAAAGACTGAATACCACTAGAAAATGGAGGTAGCTCGTCAAACTGATTATAGTCGTCCTCGTCCACAACATCATCAACACCAACTATATGCCGTTTACCATGCATGACAATGTGCCATCTCTTGTCTTTTAGGTCCTCGAAAACAAAATACTTGGGTGGCTTGGTTTGCTAGAATGAATGGGTCAGATATGTAGCTGTTTGTGGAAAGATTGACACACGTGAAACCATCCCTATCAACTTTAACACCTCCCCTGTCATTGACCCATTTACACTTGAATAGGGGTATAACAAACAAATTGTAATCCAATTCCTATATTTCTTCAATGACACCATAATACGAATTTTTTGAGCTTGTCATCCTCGATGAATCTGTCATTGTTGCTACAAGCGTCACTCCACTATTTTGCATTGTACTTTTATCATCTTGTTGTTTGGTGTAGAACGTGTATCCGTTAATGTCGTAGCCTTGATATTGAAAAACACGACGTGGCCGGTACCCCAATTGTGCCACTTCTGGATCAAGATTTGGAAACATACGACTAACTTTATCTGCAAACCATTGTGAAAATGTTCTCGTATGCTCAGCTTCCAACCAAAGCTGACCTCGATGGCTGTTATTTTGTTTTAAATATGACATGTGCTCGTGTATGTATGGGTCAACACATGTCATATTTTGCAATACGGTAAAATGCGCTTGCTCTAAATCACTGTTGTTCGGTGTGACATCTTTGCGCCCAATTGTCCCTTTCCCATCAAGTCTACCCGCGTGTCGAGATCGCGGAATGCCAATATTTGGGACACCTTCCATATAGTTTGTACAGAACTGAACTACTTCTTCGGAAGCATACCCTTCAATAATACTACCTTCTGGTCGAGATCGGTTCCTTACATACCCTTTTAAGAAACCCATATACCTCTCGAATGGATACATGTATCGCAAGAATACAGGACCGCAAGCCTTTATTTCTCCAACAATATGAGATACAAGGTGAACCATGACATCAAAAAAGGAAGGTGGAAAGTACATCTCGAGTTCACAAAGAGTAAGAATAATATCACTCTGCCATTCATCCAACTTTTCCGGATCAATAACTTTGGAATGAATCATGTTAAAAAAGAGACAAAGCTTTGTGACTGTGTGTCGTACTCGAGGTGGCAGTACTCCACGAATAGCGACTGGAATCATTTGCGTCATTAAAATATGACAATCATGGGACTTCATACCAAGCAACTTCAAGTCTTTCATCGAAACCAACTTCTTAATGTTAGCAGAATAGCCAGATGGGACCTTAACACCGTGTAAGAATTCACAAAATATGGTTTTCTCAGCCTTCGACATGGTATAACAAGCCGCCGGCAAATACATTTTCTTACTATTCGTCTCTTGTGGTGCGAGCTCGTCTCTAATTCCCATTTCGACCATGTCTTTTCGAGCTTTAACTCCGTCTTTAGTTTTTCCTGGAATGTTTAATAATAAGCCTAACAAGCTTTCACAAACATTTTTCTCGATATGCATAACATCAAGACAATGTCGGACTTGCAAATGTTTCCAGTACTTCAAATCCCAAAATATTGACTTTTTTTCCAAATATTTTTTTGAGGTGCCTTAACTTTTTTTCCAAAAACAATATTTAAATCCGCAACTTGGGAAAGTAAATCGTATCCGTTCAATGGTTCTGCTGTCACTCTTCGCTCTATAGTACCGTCAAACAAATTACTTTTTTGATGGTACGGGTGATCTTCATCAAGCAATCTTCGATGTCCCATATATATTGTTTTCCTACAATTAGTCAACCATTGAGAGTGGGTGTCCTTTTCACAAACTGGACATGCCTTCTCCCCTTTTGTACCATAACCTGACAAGTTACCGTATGCTGGAAAATCACTTATAGTACAATAAATCATGGCAAACAATCTGAAACTCTCTTTCTTGTACGCATCATAAACTTCAACGCCCGAATCCCACAATTTTTTCATGTCATCTATTAACGGATCCAAATACACATCAATATCGTTCCCAGGTTGTTTCAGACCTTGAATTAATAATGACATCATGATGTATTTCCGTTTCATGCACAACCAAGGTGGGAGATTATATATGCATAGAAGAACTGGCCAAGTGCTATGACGAGTACTCAGGCTTCTAAACGGATTAATTCCATCTGAACTAAGTCCAAACCGTAGATTTCTAATCTCAGATCCAAATTTATCAAACTCTTTATCAATATTTTTCCGTTGAGGAGAATCAGCCACATGTCTCATTTTCCCATCTTTTTTGCGCTCTTCAGCATGCCAACGCAACAATTTGGCATCCTTGGTGTTTGAATATAACTTTCTCAATCTAGGTATGATGGGAAGATACCACAACAATTTAGCAGGGGCCCATTCTTTGTCACGTCGCTATTTAGTTCCGTTCAATTCTTTTCTTTATACCTCGATTCATTACATACAGGACATTCGTGTAGGTCTTTGTACCCTTTTCTGTACAATATAAAATCGTTTGGACATGCATGTATTCGTTCCACTTCCAATCCCATGGGACACGTTAGTTTTTTCACTTGATATGTTGAAACAGGCAACTCATTATCTTCAGGGAACGCTTCGTGTAACAACATTAATAGGGTGGTGAAGCTTTTGTCGCTCCAACCATTTTTCGCTTTTATGTCCAATAGTTTCACCACTATAGAAAGTATTGTGAACTTCTTTCATCCGCTATACAATGGTTTTTCTGCATCGACAAACAATTGTTGTAACTTTTTAATATCCTTTTCAGCAACATCATGTTCCACATCACGTAACATCTCATCTATATTACATGATGGTCATCGTTAGAATTATCATTCTCATCGTGATCAATGTCTGAAACAAATGTGTGACTCTCAACTTGCGATTCACCGTGAAAAGTCCAAGCAGTATACTCTTTGTCAAACCCTTGTTGTAAGAGATGGCGTCTAATAATATTAGGATCGGCAATGGACACATTATTTCTACACTCTTTACAAGGAGAAGAAATTTTTGTTTATCCTGTCTTTTCTCTATGATCCTCAGCGCATTTAAAAAATCCAGACAGTCCTTTCATGTATTCAAGGGTAAAACGTCCTATCTTGTGCATCCATGTACTACGATCCATCTTGTGAAAACGTAGAGGGGGGGGGGTGAATACGTTCCCGTTTTAAATCTTTAAAAACTTGTTGTATCAAATGTACGATTAAGCTTGTTGTAATATGAAAGATGTTACGTGTAGTTTATGATTAGCATATCCTTAAGCAAGTTGTCAAGTATCACAACATAAACAAACATATAAAGCAAACATAAAAGTAAAGTGGTAAGTAAAAGAAAGCGCAAACCGAACACGATGATTTATAGTGGTTCGGTCACGGAGCTCCTCTCCGCCCTACTCCACTCCCCGAGTACCCAACTCGAGAGTTACTTCACTAGATCAACAAGCTCCCTTCTCGGCGGAGAAAACCTTACAATCGTCGCTTACACTTTTTCCGGTACAAAGCTAAATACCGGGTTCTAGTTTGAGGTAGAACCAACCTAACGTCGCCTATACAATTTCCGACACTAAGCTAGATGTCGAGTTCTTTTACAAGGGTACAACCACTCCCGTCGTCGCTTATCCTTTTTCTGGTACTAAGCTAGATACCGAGTTCTTTTACAAGGGTACAACCACTCCCGCTATGTTTTATGGCCCAACATAGAAACCTTGTGTTTTATGGCACAAACACATAAACCACCTAATCTAGTATGAATAGATTACAATGATGATCCATGACATAAATGGGTCATGGATATGAATGGCTAATCTAAATGAACTTCCATTGATGGGAAGCCTTCAATGGATGAAGATCACAAGCTCCCTAAACTTGTTGTGATGGATCTTCATATATGAATAAGCAATCTACATGAACTTCTTAAATAAGAAGTCTTCAATCATTGAGGATGTCAAGTGCCCTTGAATCTTCATATGTTGGAATGCTATGTTGGATAATGACTTCAAGATCTTCTAACCATCTTGGAGGATCAGGAAGTATGCTATGGATAATGACTCATGATCTTGAGCTTGCTTCACAGGATCATTAACAGTGTATGCTTACAACATAATGAAAGTTAGTAACATTATGATCATTATGTAAAGGGAGATTAATGTGTGTTTCTACATGATTTACTAATGATCTAAATGTATGCAAAGGGTAGAGGGAATGTGTGTTCAAGTTGGGTAAACAATGGGCTGCTATTTATAGCCAACAAGAATTTTGCCCTGCGGATTTGGCGGATCCCTAAATTTGGATCCGTCCTTTATACCATTTGGATCCACGGGTGTCTGCCAGCTAATAGATTCTCAAATCTTTCCATATCTTACCATATCTTGCTATATCTTCAAAAGTCAACTTGTTAGCTTGAAGATCTATACAAAATATATTACAAATCTTCCAAGATATGTAAGTGATGCATGCCATGATGTCATGTTAAATATTTCTAATTTAAGAAATAAACATAAACATGTAAATGTATATATGTATGTAACATGTATCCTATTGATCATGTAGCATGTATATACTAGCTTAACTAATATATGTTTACCAAGATGTATCATGTTAGTTTGACACCTAAGTGTACTTATCCTATTAAACTTAGGAAACATGATGTACAAGTAAAAATACTTGTTTATGCAAAGGTGTAAAATGAGGTTCTAAGTAGAATGATTAGCCTTTTAAAATACTTAATTACCTAACCGTATTTTAAACATTCTAAATGGTTTGTTAAGGGTTTGATCATAATGCCACATAACAAACATGTACGAACCTGTGTTGTATCATATGAGGACTCGAGAGGTGTTGAATGTATGTTGAGATAAAATAAGATTACAAGTAACTTTTACATTTTACGTTATGTATCAAGTTACATGTTTGTCATCAATCAAAACAAACGAGACTGCTTGCACTAACAATCTCCCCAACGAGACTGTTTGCACTAACAATCTCCCCCTTTTTGATGATGACAAAATATGTAAACGTGATAGAAAGTAAAATGCAAAAAGTTACTTGTGTCCGTACTTACTTACTTTCTCCTTGTGTCCGTTTCTCCATTTACACCTTTCTCCCCGTGTCTTACAACTTCGTAATTACTTACTTTCTCCGTTTACAACTTTCTCCCCCTTTTGTCGAAACAAAAAGGGTGTGTCCTTGGAGTTAACTTCATTTCTCCCCAAAATGGCGAGCTTGCATCATCCCTAGTGAAGTTAAATAGACTACTCCAATCTCCTATGGTTGTTGCGTCCCTTAGGTTGTTAGCGGATCCATGGATCAAATTAAGACTCTTAACCTACATAAAGGTTAGTGTTGTGCAACATAAAGATATATGAAAAATGCATGATTAATGAAATGCATATAGTCAACGACACATGTGGGTAAGCTATGTTGGACTATGTTGACCTATCTCCTCCTTTTTGTCAAAACACAAAAGTGTGTCGAAGAATGAGAATTCTTAAGAATGTGTGCATGCTCCCCCTTGACTGTAGCTCCCCCTTAATCAATACTCCACGTTGCTAGGGTACCAACGTATATGATGTAAGGATAAGAAATGCTACAAAATAAAGGTTAGTATGTGATATACAACAATGCGTGTATATGATGCATTCTAAAAATGCTTGACGAAAACTCCCCTTGCTCTAGGGCGTCAAGATGAACCTACAAAACAAAAGATTAGTGCACAAGAAGCTATGTCTTAAGACATATATGTCATATACGACCAATGTGTATAGACGATGCAATATGAGTGCTAGACTGATAATCCTCCTGGTTTGAGAGCGTCAAGAAGCACCTATAAAAAAAATCGATGCAAACTTCATCCTATGATGAGTAAGCTATATACGATCGAGCGTATATGATGATGAACCTACAATGAAATGGTTAGTGCAATATATTTTATCTCAAAGAAAAATATTATGCAACATATCAATAATCTAATCACAAGCAACTTACCAATTGTGATTGTCTAATCAAAGAAAAATATGATGCAGTATATCAATCGTGATTATCTAGTAAATCATGTTATAAAGTGTGTAATCTTCTAATAAGAATTACATTTACAAGAATATGGTAAAGTCCTACAAAACAATGCCTATGAGGAGGATATGAAGTGGAGTTAAATTGAGTGAAGCTAGTGTTGGTGTTAGTTTACTAGTGATAACTCAATTGATAACTAAAGCTTGATTGCAAGTAGGTTTTTCACTAATCCATGGGGTTGATGATTAGTGAAAGAGGTGATGGAAGGTGGTGGTAATAATGAATGCAATGAATTCAGAAACTCTAATGTATAGCAAATGCTATAAGAGTATTTGAAGACGGTTACAGTTATGATATTATCATCTACCATAGATGATGAATCGTGCCATAGTAAATGCTCGAATGGAAATAAGAGGAAGTGAAGACAATGATCACTTAGGAATAGAGATTCCATATGCAACAATTAAAAATACTAGATACCTATATGCGGATGAAAATGACATCATATGATGAGAGTGTTGGTTGGACCAACGTGTTGAGAATGATGGTTCTGTTTGCACTGACAATGACGTGCTTGATATGTATTAAGAATGAAAAGGATGAGATCCTATGATGGTGTTCTTAGACAATGAAGGTGTTCTAGACAGTGAAGATGTGAAAGTAAATCCTAGACTCGTTGGTTGTGAGAGGGTTGTCTGTGATGAATAGTTAAAACTGAACCAGGTACCCGCGGATTGGGCGGAACTAAATCTTTGGTTCCGTCCGTCTTATCGTAGGGTGCCGTAGGACTAGAATTGATTTGGTCATGTTTTGTCATTTTTTTTTATCAAACGAAGGTTCAAGCTAAGGTCTATTTACTTACAACTACAGATTTGATTTTACTAATCCTAGTCAAAGTCTAAGGAGACTTAAAGTTTCTCGTTTAAGAGGTTTGTTAAACACATGATGTGTTTTTCACTTGACGAGGTATTGGTGCAAAACTGTGACGTTGAGCTAATAAGGTTTGAATCACTTTGTGATTTTATGAGCAGATTTAACTAAGTTGTGTGGACCAATGTGTCGGTATTTGAGGATGTAAGAAACATGAGTACATGTTCTTTAATGCGAAAAGACAATTATGTGAATGAATTTCTCTCCCCTTTAATCGGTAGACATCCAACATAATGTGAGATGTATCGGATGAAGAATGACGATACAAATTAATGAAAGTGATGAGCTTAGCAAAGTTTTTGCGAATGTTTGTTAGCATACAAAGAGCTTCATCCTTGAAGTCTCGTAGCTCCTCTCTATTAATGCGAGATGATCGCACGATGACGCATATGGTTTCCTTATGGAAGGTGTATTGTTATAACTAAAAGATGAAGGAGATGTTAGGAAAGCGGAAGCAACAATACGATTTGGAGAGAGGTATGTTGAAAGATACCCAAACACAAATTTCAAACCTCTAAAACTTAATCCTATTAGCTTTTTCCGGTACAAAGCTAAATACCGGGTTCTAGTTTGAGGTAGAACCAACCTAATGTCGCCTATACAATTTCCGATACTAAGCTAGATGTCGAGTTCTTTTACAAGGGTACAACCACTCCCGTCGTCGCTTATCCTTTTTCCGGTACTAAGCTAGATACCGAGTTCTTTTACAAGGGTACAACCACTCCCGCTATGTTTTATGGCCCAACATAGAAACCTTGTGTTTTATGGCACAAACACATAAACCACCTAATCTAGTATGAATAGATTATGATGAAGCGAAAAGTGTACCGCTTTTAGGGGGTCATTTAAGCCCTAAATCGTATTTATTTGATCAAATATTGCCCTAAATCGTTCCTTTTGTCATTTTAGGTACTTTGGAGAAGAAATCTGGAAAAGGAAGCATTTTGGACGTTTTTGGAGCATAAAAGTGAAGAAAACGACAAAGTCTCAAAATCGGCTGGAAAAGTACCTTTGACGGCGTCAGGGATTGCTCTTGACGGCGTCATGGCTTGGCAAAAGAATTGGATATGAAAAATACACATGATAAGCCAGAGAATTTTACAATGGATTTCTGACGGCGTCACCCTTTAAGGTGATCAAGGCCATCACGGTTTAACTTAACGAGAGACGGCGTTAAGCTCATTTCTGACGGCGTCAAGCCTTGATAAGCCAGGGAGGATTTTAGACGATTAAAGAGGGACGGCGTCAAGAAGGCCATCCGGGAACCCTAGACACGGCGAGGTAACGGCGTCAAGATCTACAACGTGACGCCGTCAGCCACTAAACTCTATATATAGTTTTGCAATTTTTTGTCATTAGTGTGCAACTTTGTGAGGAGAAACCCTAAGACGAATTTCTGCCATTTTTAAGGGTTTTCATACCCTTGGATCTCCCATGTTTAATTGAAGATAAGTTATCATTTAATCAATCAATATGTCTATGTGTTGTTTGATTATATCTTGTTCTTGTCTTTTGATTAACATGCTAGGCTAGATTTATCTTGTGTTTGCTTAGATCTAATGAAACCTAACTATTGATTATTGGTTATTAGTGTGTTATTAATTGTATTGGATGATTGTTCATCGATGTTAGGCTTAAGAAAACTGGCTAACTTCCTATTCGGTAACTTGCTTGAACGTCTTAAGAAACATGAACCAATGCGTACTAAGGTTTTTATGGTTGTATTTAATGCGTGAGTGAATTCTAGTGATCCCATGTTAGGAGCTTCTTAGCCGGCTCGACATAGGAGTGAAGTAGGAGCTTGTAGAGTTGGGGAAGTACGTACGCCACCCCACGATTGGTATTAAGGAATACACCCGTCATCCACGTAATTAATACACACTAATCAACCGGTAAAAGATAGTTAGGGAGTAAGGAAATCTAAGTAAACACATTTCTCTCCACATAAGTTTCACAACATTTTCATTTTCAGTTATTTTATTTTATTTGCATTCGTAGTTATTTGGGTTAGTTGACTAGCAACTAATTCCGCCCACTCCTTCAAACCCGAGATTTTACTTGCTTTCATAAAAATATAAAAATACAAAAAGAATCTTCCCTCACCCTTAGACCTATTAGAATAGTTTTTCAATCCTAACGACACTATTCCCTGTGGAGAACGATCAATCCCCCGTACTTACCACTACACTATACTACATCGGTCAGGTACACTGCCTGATGGGGTTGTAAGCCTCTTGAGATCCCTCGAGAGGTAAAACCTGTTGTAAGGTCGCAAAACCACGCATCAAGTTTTTGGCGCCGCTGCCGGGGAATAGTTATTGTTTAGGTTGAATTTTTATTTTATTAGGTCTACTCACTAGATTCCTTTCTAGTGGGATTTTTATTTTATTTTTCTATGATTTCTTTAGTCTATCTTTTTCTTTGTGCCCTTTGTTTGTAAAACCATTTTTCATTTGTCACTATGGGGGATGAAATTCCATTTAGATCATTGACAATAGAGGAACAATTATATTTCACCGATAGATTTGCTTCCTGTTGTTCCAATGAATTTTTAAGTGATCTTAGATATATACAAGAGGAGATGGGTGTAAAGTTTGATAGGTTTGATGAATTATGTGCATGTGCGGCTTCTATTAAACAATCATTGTTAGGATCAACTCCTTTTAGTGAAACCCTTTGGAAAAAATTTGAGGAAAGCTTCCTAACCGTGAACCATAAGTTGAATGAATTGATGGGTTTATATAGATCACAACTTGAGGAAACAAATGAGGAGGATTTATCCGACTATAGGTACCATGAGCAAGAAGACCTAGTTTTTAAGAACATGGACCTTGAATTGGACCAAGATTGTGAGATGGTTAGTGTTGAACTACCTAGTTGCATGAGTGGGATAGATTTCACCAAAACATATGACACGCATGAGGAATCCTTTAGGCAATTGGAACATAGTAATCAAGTTGAATATTACTATGAATCGGACTTAGAATTTCAAATGGCTAGAGAAGGATTTGAGATACTTAGGAATGTGTTTGGGTTAGATCCTACCAAAACACATGATGAACATATAGGTGATTTAGATACTATGGAGAATGAGGTTAGAAATGCAAGACCACTAAATACCCCACAAATCCTACCATCATTTGAGGTTAACACACCGCCCGTAACTTACCCGGAAAAAAGTAGAAGAGACTATAGGAACCCCAATAGAGGTAGAGCCCTTGGACCAAACACAACTAGAAGAAATAGGTTTGAATACTTGTAGTCACAACCTTTCTTTTAGTTCTATGGAAGTTCCTAGTTTTGATGAACCGGAGCCTCAACCAAAACCGTTACCTAATCTTCAATCTTTAGATGTGAATTTAGGAATTAAAAAAGGTCCCGATCCACCCATCAAACCATGTAGTCCGGGTAATGTTAAGATTAAGGTAGTAGACTCTAGGCCATGTGGAGTGGAAGCCAATATAGGAGTGAACCATGACCTTACATACTTACATCACCCATTCATGATTGATCACAAGAAACATTATGGGTTTAAACCGGGTTTATTAGGTCAAGATGGATTCCCAACTAGGAATCTCTCGAAGTTGATAGAAGATGATCCCTTTTTAGGAGAAAACTTTAATTCACCCATTGACCAAAGTGAACTAGGTAAGGTTATGATGAAAGGAGCACACCCCTTTGAGTATATAATTCATCCACCACTCTTTCCTCACGCGGAATACTTCCACCCAGATGGTATGTATCGCTACTATCACCCGCACTTAATCCTAAGTGTAGGAAAAACCTCTCATTTATCCGTTAAATAAGGGTAGAGTCAGGCTCGTGACTCGAACAAAAACAAGCGCTTCTTGGGAGGCAACCCAAGCTTTATTTGCTTTGTTTGTTTGTTTTGTTTGTTTGTTTGATTTTATTTGCTTCCGTATGTATGTTTAATTTTTATTTTTATTGATTCATGTTCGAAACTAAATTGTGAAAATGCTTTATCTTGTTTTTAACTTCGTCTTAACTACATATAAAGGTATTTTGCAAAAGTTAAGTGTAAGGGAAATCCAAATCGGTTTATTAGAACAAATGAACATGAATCATAATAATATTAAATCAACATACATATTAGTATTTGTTTGAGTCAAATGCTTGTATCGAGTCATAATGATATTTTGCAGGAATTCCAGGAAGTAAGGTATAGGTTTTTCCAGAAATTTTCCGGAAACTTAACATGAGAATTCTGTCAGATTATTTCTGACGGCGTCAGGCTTTACAACCTGACGGCGTCAGGTTTTAATTTTCTGAAATTTTTGAAAGTTTTGTTTTCATAAAAAGTTTTTATTAAATCTCTAACTTATAATCTCCAGGAATCTGCAAAATTATCATTCCACAAGCATTATATTCTTATATATAGATTTATCCCGCCGATGTTATGCAGGTTTTCGTGTTTGTTTTCTCAGGTTTAACAGGTTATTTTGGACAAGGAGATGTATGTGGAATCAAGCTTTTAGCGATGCTTTAGTCTTGGAGCTTCTACATTACCTTGGAAGAAGATCTAACCATGTTACCTCTTTATCCACCGAACGAATCAGGGGAGTATTTGATTTCATTCTTTTACCTTATTACTTTTACATCTTGTTATTTGAACATTGGGGACAATGTTCATCTTAAGTGTAAGGGGGGGGGTAAAGTACGATACTTTAGAGAATGCTATTACGCTTGATTTTTGTTTGTTTAATGGTAGATGTGTAATAAAACTGAGATAAATACCTGTTAGGGCAATTTTAGTGCCAAATTTAAAATTTTTTACAACACTTAGGAGTAAAACTTTGATCTTAATGAGCGTCTCATGGATAGGAGTTATATGACTAGCACAAAAACCGTACCACTAAAAAATTTTCCACCCCCAAATATGTGAGGTTCGCCCCTAGAATTGGTAGGAAAAGCATTTATGCTATGATGTGTGTACCGGTAGCACTTAGATTCTAGAACTTGCGTTAGGACCATTCCGAGGCCACAAGTGAGACTACATTCGTGTAGTTAGATTTACTACATGATAAGAGGCATTAGGATTAACCCATTGTTTTACACCTGTGTTTTTGTTATAATTACGTTGGCTACATTGGTCAAGTAATTCTCCCACACCCTTTGCGTTGTACTCATTTTTAGTACACGATACCCCTAGTACACCCCTCAGAGCCTATCTTTTCGTTTCGACCTTTAAGCATTTTACTTAAAGGAAGAATTTGTTACACCCCACTTAAATGTACACCCAAATCGCCTTAGCCTACCTTGTATGCACTCATCTTTAGTGCATTATTGTGACAACATTTGTTTAAACCCCAAGTTAATTATCTAATTGATTACATAGTTGCTAAGTCGAGTCATATCCTTGTACATATTGTTTTGGGACGATTGGGACTCATGGGTAAAGTACTAGTGTAATTGAGTAATGGGGAAGAACAACATTATTACCCCATATGTGCTAAATATTTTAAAAAAGTACTCCAAGTGTTTCGATTATCTTAATTCGAGTCATTAGAATAGTTATTTGTAAAGTTATGTAAAAGTTCAAGTGTAAGGGGAATGCAACGCCCCTATGATGTATTATTTTGGATGGTAGGGCAAGAGTGTATGAAAAAAAAAAAAAAAAAAAAAAAAAAAAAAAAAAAAAAAAAAAAAATCAAGAAAAATACAAAAAAAAATGAGAAAAAGAAAATTAGAAAAAAACATACGGACTACCATCCCGTTTTATTTTATGTTTGTTTTATGTTTTTATTATTTTGTTTTTAGCTTAAGTCGAGTCTAGTCTTGGCTTAGCAACGCCATATTGTACATGTAATTAATCAAGATCTTTAACTCGCCACCAGTAAAATATCCCTTATCCAACAAATCCGTGTTTATCATATCCCTACACCTCACGTTATAACTTATGTAAAAGCCCTCTTTGATAGTTTATCTTAGGTGCTTACGCCTAGTGGAGGAGGTTTTCGATCCTTTCCCAAGCCTATGGTAATCTATTTGCTACGACAGGTGGTGAGAGATATTATCCGTTTTCATTTATGAGATTTATTTTGATGACACCTGAGAGATGTGAGTATCTAAACACTACTTGTGAGGTGCTAGTTTGTAATCTCCGTGCTTATTATGATTAAAGTGGAACGACTATTTATTGTAATTACTTTTATATTAGCGTTAAATGACCCCTAACTTGTATTTTGATTAGAAGAAAAGCGCATTTGCTTGAGGACAAGCAAATCTCAAGTGTATGGGTATTTGATGAAGCGAAAAGTGTACCGCTTTTAGGGGGTCATTTAAGCCCTAAATCGTATTTATTTGATCAAATATTGCCCTAAATCGTTCCTTTTGTCATTTTAGGTACTTTGGAGAAGAAATCTGGAAAAGGAAGCATTTTGGACGTTTTTGGAGCATAAAAGTGAAGAAAACGACAAAGTCTCAAAATCGGCTGGAAAAGTACCTTTGACGGCGTCAGGGATTGCTCCTGACGGCGTCATGGATTGGCAAAAGAATTGGATATGAAAAATACACATGATAAGCCAGAGAATTTTACAATGGATTTATGACGGCGTCACCCTTTAAGGTGATCAAGGCCATCACGGTTTAACTTAACGAGAGACGGCGTCAAGCTCATTTCTGACGGCGTCAAGCCTTGATAAGCCAGGGAGGATTTTAGACGATTAAAGAGGGACGGCGTCAAGAAGGCCATCCGGGAACCCTAGACACGGCGAGGTGACGGCGTCAAGATCTAAAACGTGACGCCGTCAGCCACTAAACTCTATATATAGTTTTGCAATTTTTTGTCATTAGTGTGCAACTTTGTGAGGAGAAACCCTATGATGCGCGTGCGTGTCGTTGCGGTTTAGCAGTATTAATGCCTAATCAAGTTTTAAATTTATATTTAGCCGACTTATCAATAACACACACACTTAACGAGCAGTGTACCCGGTTAGTATGAATATAATGGTAAGTAGAGTGTCGATCACTAAGAGTGGAACGTATTATCTAGTTATTCTAATCAGTATTTTAATATATTAAGTTAGCTATACAATCTAATCTAACGCAAGGGGGTTCAGCCTGAGAGACTGGCACGATTTGGTTGCAATTAAATAATAAACTAAACTAGTAGGCACGAATCAGCAAGTAGCACACACGTACACAGATAAATACTTGAGACAATAAGAGGGCTGTCCTTATGATAAGTAGTTTGTCACTTGTTTTATTGCTAGTGTTATATGAAGTGTATAGTTCGATGCAACGCACCGAGATTAAGTCCTTTCTCGTTGGTTCTAATCTTATCGGCGAGTAAACCCTTAATGATTACTTATAACTATCCTTTTTATCTTTCTCCTACTTTTCTACAGACCATAGAATGCATAGGCGATCTAATAAACAGGCGAGGGCAGAGGCATGGCGACCCGATCAACGCTCAGCTAGCCACAGAGGTTATCAATGCACTAATAAAAGTCACCAATGACACTAACATATAAACTTTAATTGATGAGAAAGCAGTTTTAAGGGAGTGCAATCTTTCCGTTGTCACATTACACAAGCCACCAATCTTGATGAATTAAAGTTTACTAACACAATAAAACAAAACTACTTAATGAATTAAACACATGCAGCACCTTCTTACAGCTCTTGTATCCTTGATTTGGGTGTGTCTTGTGCTGCTGCCTTGACTGAATTCGTCCTTGGTTTCTGGTCTTCGGTCTTCTGTTAAAACTTCGGAACTTAAGCTGACCTCGGAACTTATATATGTCACACCGAATTCGTCTGGTCTTGGGGTATTTATAGTTTCTGTCTGAGGGTAAGATGCGGCGCATCTAGTAAGTAGATGCGGCGCATGTACTTAACTTCGCGTGGGGTCCAAGATTATAATATTCAGGAATATTCGTACACCGCCAGAAGATGCGGCGTATCTTCATCTTTGGATGCGGCGCATGTCCTCTTGTATCTTGGATCGTATCTGGTGAAATATTGATAGTGATGCGGCGCATGTAACGAGTTAGATGCGGCGCATCTGGAGCAGAACAAGTTGGTTATTCTTCGTTGACCAAAGTTTCATATGCGGCGCATGGGATAAATCCATGCGGCGCATTCTTCAAAGTCAGGCAGTTGTCTTCATTCTCTTCATTCCAACAACCAATTCCAATCTTGATCATTTTACTCCGTTTTTAGTCCATAATCGCTAAGTTTCACCAAATGCTTGTTTTTACCTGAGAATTACAAAAGTAAACGATTAAGTATCAATCCTCATACATAATATAGTAAAACAAGTCAAATTAATAGGATAAATGATAGTAATAAAATGTACTTATTTGAGTTCATCAAATATCCCCCCACTTGAACTTTACTTGTCCCCAAGTAAACCTTAGAATTAATCTTATGAAAATGTATCCTAAAAGATATTAGGATTTATTTTTATATTTAAGCATGTATTCATTTTTTGTCATAATCACACAACTAAACACTTAACGAATTAGAAGTAGAATAAAATATTTCGATAAAAGCAAATCTAATCGTTTAACTGTCCAGTCGCGACGAATATTCTATCATAAGTTTGGCAAGTATACACATCTCCACCACTAAAGCAAAGGAATAACAAGTCTAAAGCGGTAAAAGGGGTTTTTAGGCTTAAGGGTTAATTATTCTTAATCTCTATCGATCTCAAATTCCAGAAAAGGCGACAAAATCACAAATACATGATCGAATCCACGAACACGATACTTGCAATTGCTCAAATCCTTAACTCGAATAGGCTAAAGATAGGTCCAAACTTCACCAATAATAATATATCAAAAAGGGCGACAAAATCATAAATACATAGCCGAATCCACGACTACGATACTTAAGATTGCTCAAATCCCTAATCTCAATAAATCAAAGGTTTGGTTGGATAAAGAATAATAGGGTATGGATAATTTTTGGGATATAAATTGGTGTAAAAATAAAAAATAAACAAAACAAATAAATTAAAATCCTAGGTGTGGTTAATCACTATCCCAACCATCCCATGAATAAGACTCATATCATTGAATAACTCACGCTTTAACACTTGAAACACACGCTTTAGGTAGACACGAATTATACTCAACAAGATCTTAATCAAAGAATAAACCTTAGTTGACGTTCCCATAACTGCCAACTCCCATTCAATCCATAAATATATAACAAATAGTGGTGATATCGACCACTTACATAACTTTACATCGTTGGTTTAATCAAACATCCAACTCTTCTTTTTCTTTTTCTTTTCTTTTCTTATTTTTTCAATTTTTTTTTTTTTTTTTTTTTTTTTTTTTTTTTTTGAGGCATAAACATAGATGTGTAAAATTTCACCACATCACTAAAACAATAATTCTGGATAATTTTTCCATACTTTTCATAACTTCAGAAATAACGGTAATAGTGAAAGTAGTAAACACACGAAAAATAAACTCAAAGGTATACAATATTTACTTTCACTCCAATTGCATTGTGCAATTTCCCGACCTAACCATAGATAATGAATTACGCACGCGAACACAGGTAATGTAAGGAAACACACTTTGCCTATAGCAATTAACCAACCACGGACTTTAATCTACAGGGTAGGCTAAGGTGTAAGGGTGTAACGAAACATTTTAACAAAGGTGTAAGAAACGAAAGGAATGGCTCTGAGTGTTTTTCTAGGGGTATCTTACTCTAAAAATGAGAGTAACAAAAGGGTTTATACGGGGGTTAACTAACCAGTGTAGTTAGCTAATAACACATAACATATAAGGCTTTTTGGGTGTAATCCTAGAAATTTACCAATTTAGACAAGTCATTCCAATTATATAAAATAATACTTATTATGGTGGTCTCGAATAGTATACAAGCCAAGTTCTAAAGTTTACAAGTCACCGGTACACTCATAGATTTGTGAATTTTGAAAAATCACAATTTTTGAAAATAACGTCATGTGTGCAGCTATGCAACTTAGACTTTAAACAAAAACATGCTAAAAATTTTAAATTTTTGTATATTAAGCACATTTTAAGCATATTTTGAAAAGTTTAGGACAAGTAAGTGTTAAGTGTTCTAATTCTCCAATCCCCCCCACTTAAGTTAAACAACGTCCTCGTTGTTTGTATTAAAGGTTAAAAACTGGAAAATAAAAGAATTAGAACAGAAAAACTCCCCTGAGATTTGCTCGGTATGATCCTCCATTAGTAGTAGAGCAAAAATCATCTTTCTTGTGGATTAGAACGTTTAAGCTTCATAATAGATGTATCCACAGGAAATGCAGGAATCTATAATACCACCAAGGCTTCAAAACACACCTAAGATAAGAAAGGTTCAAACTTGCATAATACATTAGTAGTTAGGTAAAAATAAAACATAAAAATTAAAAATGAAAATCATCAGGTCAGTCGATGCGCCGTATCTTATGGAAGAAGATACGCCGTATCGAGCCTGGAATAATTACGGATCAGAATAAAAGATGCGCCGCATCCTTAACCAGGGATGCGCCGCATTTAAAATAAACTGATAAAAAGTTTTAAATTCAAAAATAAAAAATGCAGAAAAATAAAATAAGATATGACCATTTGCAGGAGATGCGTCGCATCTCAGGATGGAGATGCGCCGTATCCTCTGCGGCCTGACTGACTCGACACAAACAGAAAATTAAAAGATAAATCCGGGTTGTCTCCCGGTAAGCACTTGTCTTTATTCCAGAGTCTTCAAGTTAGACTCACGTTCAGCTCATAATTCTCGATCATTGACTCCCACATTGCTTACGTAGGATCCATCTAGCAACTAATTCGTCACGTATATATTCAGGTCCCAATTTCAACACTCCATTGTAGAATCCTTCCATCAATTGATATGGGTACTCAATCCCTCTCTTATTATCATCATCACTAATAAAAAGGAATGGAGAGAATTTGTAGCAGATCCTATTAGTAGCATGTTTAAATCCAGGGTGTGTTCGGGGCATCATATAAGTGATAATGTCGTTTCCACATTGAAAGGTGATCTTTCCTTCAAATCGTTTTGCATTAATAGTGATCTCCCTGCAAAATGGTTTTCCAACAATCCCGTCACCCATATTGCTGTCACAATAGGCATTCAAGTCTTCAACAACGGTGAACTCAGTTACAATAGTAAAGCGTCCCACGAAGATCGGGACATTAATGAAGACACCAACTACATTCTTTCCCTTATACTCCACTTTATTTCTCATAATGGAATTGTAAAACCTTCTTGACATGACATTGATTGGTAAAATAGGAAAGAAATTGGCGTCAATACATTTGTACCCAATCATGCATGTGAATTGCAAATTGTAAGCACAATCGGCGTGGATCCTTCTACCGTTATCCCAAGAACCATCATATCCCTCAAATTCATTGTAATTCCAAGTATTAATAGCGTTGACCTTTGGACTATCTAGAATTTCTCCATCTTCCAGCTCAGATTCCGCATCATCCATGAACAGGTCATTGGGTGCTAATGGTCCATTAAGGTCATTAAGTTCAATGTAGTCCCCATTGTAACGTTCGGGTGATTTTTCATGCACTAATACTCCATTCATAAAATTGGCTTCGAAGTCGAAGTCAATCAGCTCTCCGAATCCTTCCATTATCCTTCTGAAATAATCATGAAAAGCATCAGTAGGATTTGTTCGCTAGAAGAGAAATTAACGAATTCAGAAACGGATATAAGAATAAAAATAACTGATATATGCAGACGATGCGCCGTATCCAAAAAGTTGGATACGCCGTATCTTATAATCGTTAAAATTAAATCAGACTTTTATTCAGAAAATAGATACGCCGCTTTAGAAATTAGAATGCGCCGTATCTGTTTTAATAATCAAAAATCGATATTTATAAAAATTAAATGCGTCGTATTAACAAAAGTTAATGCGCCGTATCTTCGTTACGTTTCAAAATATAAGATTTTTGATTCAGAAGATGCGCCGTATCGATAAAAATCGATACGCCGTATCTGTTTAATAATTCGAAAACTGTTTTTAATTAAAATAATAGATACGCCGTATCTGCTGAAGCAGATGCGTCGTATGGCGTTAACGTTTAGAAAATTTTTTTTATCAAAAACAGATACGCCGTATCTTGGGGAAAAGATGCGTCGTATCGAATTAATTAAACGCGTTGTATTTTATAAAAATTGAACGCAATACGCCGTATCTGAGAAATCAGATGCGCCGTATCGTTCGATTTAGCTCAGTACAACGATAGCAGAAAAAAAAATACGAAAAATTAAAACAAATAAAAACACACGAAAATAAACACAAACAAAAGCAAACAAATAACACACAAAAACAGAAAATATGCAGAATAGTACAATGAATGCAAATTAATCTAATACACAACAAAATTAGCGGTTAGATAAAAAATTAAAAACCTAATTAAAATACTAATCAAATTAACAGATAATAACAATTCACTCCCCGGCAGCGGCGCCAAAAACTTGATGCCCGTGCGTGTCGTTGCGGTTTAGCAGTATTAATGCCTAATCAAGTTTTAAATTTATATTTAGCCGACTTATCAATAACACACACACTTAACGAGCAGTGTACCCGGTTAGTATGAATATAATGGTAAGTAGAGTGTCGATCACTAAGAGTGGAACGTATTATCTAGTTATTCTAATCAGTATTTTAATATATTAAGTTAGCTATACAATCTAATCTAACGCAAGGGGGTTCAGCCTGAGAGACTGGCACGATTTGGTTGCAATTAAATAATAAACTAAACTAGTAGGCACGAATCAGCAAGTAGCACACACGTACACAGATAAATACTTGAGACAATAAGAGGGCTGTCCTTATGATAAGTAGTTTGTCACTTGTTTTATTGCTAGTGTTATATGAAGTGTATAGTTCGATGCAACGCACCGAGATTAAGTCCTTTCTCGTTGGTTCTAATCTTATCGGCGAGTAAACCCTTAATGATTACTTATGACTATCCTTTTTATCTTTCTCCTACTTTTCTACAGACCATAGAATGCATAGGCGATCTAATAAACAGGCGAGGGCAGAGGCATGGCGACCCGATCAACGCTCAGCTAGCCACAGAGGTTATCAATGCACTAATAAAAGTCACCAATGACACTAACATATAAACTTTAATTGATGAGAAAGCAGTTTTAAGGGAGTGCAATCTTTCCGTTGTCACATTACACAAGCCACCAATCTTGATGAATTAAAGTTTACTAACACAATAAAACAAAACTACTTAATGAATTAAACACATGCAGCACCTTCTTACAACTCTTGTATCCTTGATTTGGGTGTGTCTTGTGCTGCTGCCTTGACTGAATTCGTCCTTGGTTTCTGGTCTTCGGTCTTCTGTTAAAACTTCGGAACTTATATATATGTCACATCGAATTCGTCTGGTCTTGGGGTATTTATAGTTTCTGTCTGAGGGTAAGATGCGGCGCATCTAGTAAGTAGATGCGGCGCATGTACTTAACTTCGCGTGGGGTCCAAGATTATAATATTCAGGAATATTCGTACACCGCCAGAAGATGCGGCGTATCTTCATCTTTGGATGCGGCGCATGTCCTCTTGTATCTTGGATCGTATCTGGTGAAATATTGATAGTGATGCGGCGCATGTAACGAGTGAGATGCGGCGCATCTGGAGCAGAACAAGTTGGTTATTCTTCGTTGACCAAAGTTTCATATGCGGCGCATGGGATAAATCCATGCGGCGCATTCTTCAAAGTCAGGCAGTGGTCTTCATTCTCTTCATTCCAACAACCAATTCCAATCTTGATCATTTTACTCCGTTTTTAGTCCATAATCGCTAAGTTTCACCAAATGCTTGTTTTTACCTGAGAATTACAAAAGTAAACGATTAAGTATCAATCCTCATACATAATATAGTAAAACAAGTCAAATTAATAGGATAAATGATAGTAATAAAATGTACTTATTTGAGTTCATCAAATATCCCCCCACTTGAACTTTACTTGTCCCCAAGTAAACCTTAGAATTAATCTTATGAAAATGTATCCTAAAAGATATTAGGATTTATTTTTATATTTAAGCATGTATTCATTTTTTGTCATAATCACACAACTAAACACTTAACGAATTAGAAGTAGAATAAAATATTTCGATAAAAGCAAATCTAATCGTTTAACTGTCCAGTCGCGACGAATATTCTATCATAAGTTTGGCAAGTATACATATCTCCACCACTAAAGCAAAGGAATAACAAGTCTAAAGCGGTAAAAGGGGTTTTTAGGCTTAAGGGTTAATTATTCTTAATCTCTATCGATCTCAAATTCCCGAAAAGGCGACAAAATCACAAATACATGATCGAATCCACGAACACGATACTTGCAATTGCTCAAATCCTTAACTCGAATAGGCTAAAGATAGGTCCAAACTTCACCAATAATAATATATCAAAAAGGGCGACAAAATCATAAATACATAGCCGAATCCACGACTACGATACTTAAGATTGCTCAAATCCCTAATCTCAATAAATCAAAGGTTTGGTTGGATAAAGAATAATAGGGTATGGATAATTTTTGGGATATAAATTGGTGTAAAAATAAAAAATAAACAAAACAAATAAATTAAAATCCTAGGTGTGGTTAATCACTATCCCAACCATCCCATGAATAAGACTCATATCATTGAATAACTCACGCTTTAACACTTGAAACACACGCTTTAGGTAGACACGAATTATACTCAACAAGATCTTAATCAAAGAATAAACCTTAGTTGACGTTCCCATAACTGCCAACTCCCATTCAATCCATAAATATATAACAAATAGTGGTGATATCGACCACTTACATAACTTTACATCGTTGGTTTAATCAAACATCCAACTCTTCTTTTTCTTTTTCTTTTCTTTTCTTATTTTTTCGATTTTTTTTTTTTTTTTTTTTTTTTTTTTTTTTTTTTTTTTTTTTTTGAGGCATAAACATAGATGTGTAAAATTTCACCACATCACTAAAACAATAATTATGGATAATTTTTCCATACTTTTCATAACTTCAGAAATAACGGTAATAGTGAAAGTAGTAAACACACGAAAAATAAACTCAAAGGTATACAATATTTACTTTCACTCCAATTGCATTGTGCAATTTCCCGACCTAACCATAGATAATGAATTACGCACGCGAACACAGGTAATTTAAGGAAACACACTTTGCCTATAGCAATTAACCAACCACGGACTTTAATCTACAGGGTAGGCTAAGGTGTAAGGGTGTAACGAAACATTTTAACAAAGATGTAAGAAACGAAAGGAATGGCTCTGAGTGTTTTTCTAGGGGTATCTTACTTTAAAAATGAGAGTAACAAAAGGGTTTATACGGGGGTTAACTAACCAGTGTAGTTAGCTAATAACACATAACATATAAGGCTTTTTGGGTGTAATCCTAGAAATTTACCAATTTAGACAAGTCATTCCAATTATATAAAATAATACTTATTATGGTGGTCTCGAATAGTATACAAGCCAAGTTCTAAAGTTTACAAGTCACCGGCACACTCATAGATTTGTGAATTTTGAAAAATCACAATTTTTGAAAATAACGTCATGTGTGCAGCTATGCAACTTAGACTTTAAACAAAAACATGCTAAAAATTTTAAATTTTTGTATATTAAGCACATTTTAAGCATATTTTGAAAAGTTTAGGACAAGTAAGTGTTAAGTGTTCTAATTCTCCAATCCCCCCACTTAAGTTAAACAACGTCCTCGTTGTTTGTATTAAAGGTTAAAAACTGGAAAATAAAAGAATTAGAACAGAAAAACTCCCCTGAGATTTGCTCGGTATGATCCTCCATTAGTAGTAGAGCAAAAATCATCTTTCTTGTGGATTAGAACGTTTAAGCTTCATAATAGATGTATCCACAGGAAATGTAGGAATCTATAATACCACCAAGGCTTCAAAACACACCTAAGATAAGAAAGGTTCAAACTTGCATAATACATTAGTAGTTAGGTAAAAATAAAACATAAAAATTAAAAATGAAAATCATCAGGTCAGTCGATGCGCCGTATCTTATGGAAGAAGATACGCCGTATCGAGCCTGGAATAATTACGGATCAGAATAAAAGATGTGCCGCATCCTTAACCAGGGATGCGCTGCATTTAAAATAAACTGATAAAAAGTTTTAAATTCGAAAATAAAAAATGCAGAAAAATGAAATAAGATATGACCATTTGCAGGAGATGCGTCGCATCTCAGGATGGAGATGCGCCGTATCCTCTGCGGCCTGACTGACTCGACACAAACAGAAAATTAAAAGATAAATCCGGGTTGTCTCCCGGTAAGCACTTGTCTTTATTCCAGAGTCTTCAAGTTAGACTCACGTTCAGTTCATAATTCTCGATCATTGACTCCCACATTGCTTACGTAGTATCCATCTAGCAACTAATTCGTCGCGTATATATTCAGGTCCCAATTTCAACACTCCATTGTAGAATCCTTCCATCAATTGATATGGGTACTCAATCCCTCTCTTATTATCATCATCACTAATAAAAAGGAATGGAGAGAATTTGTAGCAGATCCTATTAGTAGCATGTTTAAATCCAGGGTGTGTTCGGGGCATCATATAAGTGATAATGTCGCTTCCACATTGAAAGGTGATCTTTCCTTCAAATCGTTTTGCATTAATAGTGATCTCCCTGCAAAATGGTTTTCCAACAATCACGTCACCCATATTGCTGTCACAATAGGCATTCAAGTCTTCAACAACGGCGAACTCAGTTACAATAGTAAAGCGTCCCACGAAGATCGGGACATTAATGAAGACACCAACTACATTCTTTCCCTTATACTCCACTTTATTTCTCATAATGGAATTGTAAAACCTTCTTGACATGACATTGATTGGTAAAATAGGAAAGAAATTGGCGTCAATACATTTGTACCTAACTATTGATTATTGGTTATTAGTGTGTTATTAATTGTATTGGATGATTGTTCATCGATGTTAGGCTTAAGAAAACTGGCTAACTTCCTATTCGGTAACTTGCTTGAACGTCTTAAGAAACATGAACCAATGCGTACTAAGATTTTTATGGTTGTATTTAATGCATGAGCGAATTCTAGTGATCCCATGTTAGGAGCTTCTTAGCCGGCTCGACATAGGAGTGAAGTAGGAGCTTGTAGAGTTGGGGAAGTACGTACGCCACCCCACGATTGGTATTAAGGAATACACCCGTCATCCACGCAATTAATACACACTAATCAACCGGTAAAAGATAGTTAAGGAGTAAGGAAATCTAAGTAAACACATTTCTCTCCACATAAGTTTCACAACATTTTCATTTTCAGTTATTTTATTTTATTTGCATTCGTAGTTATTTGGGTTAGTTGACTAGCAACTAATTCCGCCCACTCCTTCAAACCCGAGATTTTACTTGCTTTCATAAAAATATAAAAATACAAAAAGAATCTTCCCTCACCCTTAGACCTATTAGAATAGTTTTTCAATCCTAACGACACTATTCCCTGTGGAGAACGATCAATCCCCCGTACTTACCACTACACTATACTACATCGGTCAGGTACAATGCCTGGTAGGGTTGTAAGCCTCTTGAGATCCCTCGAGTGGTAAAACCTGTTGTAAGGTCGCAAAACCACGCATCAAGTTTTTGGCGCCGCTGCTGGGGAATAGTTATTGTTTAGGTTGAAATTTTATTTTATTAGGTCTACTCACTAGATTCCTTTCTAGTGGGATTTTTAATTTATTTTTCTAGGATTTCTTTAGTCTATCTTTTTCTTTGTGCCCTTTGTTTGTAAAACCATTTTTCATTTGTCACTATGGGGGATGAAATTCCATTTAGATCATTGACAATAGAGGAACAATTATATTTCACCGATAGATTTGCTTCCTGTTGTTCCAATGAATTTTTAAGTGATCTAAGATATATACAAGAGGAGATGGGTGTAAAGTTTGATAGGTTTGATGAATTATGTGCATGTGCGGCTTCTATTAAACAATCATTGTTAGGATCAACTCCTTTTAGTGAAACCTTTTGGAAAAAATTTGAGGAAAGCTTCCTAACCGTGAACCATAAGTTAAATGAATTGATGGGTTTATATACATCACAACTTGAGGAAACAAATGAGGAGGATTTATCCGACTATAGGTACCATGAGCAAGAAGACCTAGTTTTTAAGAACATGGACCTTGAATTGGACCAAGATTGTGAGATGGTTAGTGTTGAACTACCTAGTTGCATGAGTGGGATAGATTTCACCAAAACATATGACACGCATGAGGAATCCTTTAGGCAATTGGAACATAGTAATCAAGTTGAATATTACTATGAATCGGACTTAGAATTTCAAATGGCTAGAGAAGGATTTGAGATACTTAGGAATGTGTTTGGGTTAGATCCTACCAAAACACATGATGAACATATAGGTGATTTAGATACTATGGAGAATGAGGTTAGAAATGCAAGACCACTAAATACCCCACAAATCCTACCATCATTTGAGGTTAACACACCGCCCGTAACTTACCCGGAAAAAAGTAGAAGAGACTATAGGAACCCCAATAGAGGTAGAGCCCTTGGACCAAACACAACTAGAAGAAATAGGTTTGAATACTTGTAGTCACAACCTTTCTTTTAGTTCTATGGAAGTTCCTAGTTTTGATGAACCGGAGCCTCAACCAAAACCGTTACCTAATCTTCCATCTTTCGATGTGAATTTAGGAATTAAAAAAGGTCCCGATCCACCCATCAAACCATGTAGTCCGGGTAATGTTAAGATTAAGGTAGTAGACTCTAGGCCATGTGGAGTGGAAGCCAATATAGGAGTGAACCATGACCTTACATACTTACATCACCCATTCATGATTGATCACAAGAAACATTATGGGTTTAAACCGGGTTTATTAGGTCAAGATGGATTCCCAACTAGGAATCTCTCGAAGTTGATAGAAGATGATCCCTTTTTAGGAGAAAACTTTAATTCACCCATTGACCAAAGTGAACTAGGTAAGGTTATGATGAAAGGAGCACACCCCTTTGAGTATATAATTCATCCACCACTCTTTCCTCACGCGGAATACTTCCACCCAGATGGTATGTATCGCTACTATCACCCGCACTTAATCCTAAGTGTAGGAAAAACCTCTCATTTATCCGTTAAATAAGGGTAGAGTCAGGCTCGTGACTCGAACAAAAACAAGCGCTTCTTGGGAGGCAACCCAAGCTTTATTTGCTTTGTTTGTTTGTTTTGTTTGTTTGTTTGATTTTATTTGCTTCCGTATGTATGTTTAATTTTTATTTTTATTGATTCATGTTCGAAACTAAATTGTGAAAATGCTTTATCTTGTTTTTAACTTCGTCTTAACTACATATAAAGGTATTTTGCAAAAGTTAAGTGTAAGGGAAATCCAAATCGGTTTATTAGAACAAATGAACATGAATCATAATAATATTAAATTAACATATGTATTAGTATTTGTTTGAGTCAAATGCTTGTATCGAGTCATAATGATATTTTGCAGGAATTCCAGGAAGTAAGGTATAGGTTTTTCCAGAAATTTTCCGGAAACTTAACTTGAGAATTCTGTCAGATTATTTCTGACGGCGTCAGGCTTTACAACCTGACGGCGTCAGGTTTTAATTTTCTGAAATTTTTGAAAGTTTTGTTTTCATAAAAAGTTTTTATTAAATCTCTAACTTATAATCTCTAGGAATCTGCAAAATTATCATTCCACAAGCATTATATTCTTATATATAGATTTATCCCGCCGATGTTATGCAGGTTTTCGTGTTTGTTTTCTCAGGTTTAACAGGTTATTTTGGACAAAGAGATGTATGTGGAATCAAGCTTTTGGCGATGCTTTAGTCTTGGAGCTTCTACATTACCTTGGAAGAAGATCTAACCATGTTACCTCTTTATCCACCGAACGAATCAGGGGAGTATTTGATTTCATTCTTTTACCTTATTACTTTTACATCTTGTTATTTGAACATTGGGGACAATGTTCATCTTAAGTGTAAGGGGGGTAAAGTACGATACTTTACAGAATGCTATTACGCTTGATTTTTGTTTGTTTAATGGTAGATGTGTAATAAAACTGAGATAAATACCTGTTAGGGCAATTTTAGTGCCAAATTTAAATTTTTTTACAACATTTAGGAGTAAAACTTTGATCTTAATGAGCGTCTCATGGATAGGAGTTATATGACTAGCACAAAAACCGTACCACTAAAAAATTTTCCACCCCCAAATATGTGAGGTTCGCCCCTAGAATTGGTAGGAAAAGCATTTATGCTATGATGTGTGTACCGGTAGCACTTAGATTCTAGAACTTGCGTTAGGACCATTCCGAGGCCACAAGTGAGACTACATTCGTGTAGTTAGATTTACTACATGATAAGAGGCATTAGGATTAACCCATTGTTTTACACCTGTGTTTTTGTTATAATTACGTTGGCTACATTGGTCAAGTAATTCTCCCACACCCTTTGCGTTGTACTCATTTTTAGTACATGATACCCCTAGTACACCCCTCAGAGCCTATCTTTTCGTTTCGACCTTTAAGCATTTTACTTAAAGGAAGAATTTGTTACACCCCACTTAAATGTACACCCAAATCGCCTTAACCTACCTTGTATGCACTCATCTTTAGTGCATTATTGTGACAACATTTGTTTAAACCCCAAGTTAATTATCTAATTGATTACATGGTTGCTAAGTCAAGTCATATCCTTGTACATATTGTTTTGGGACGATGGGGACTCATGGGTAAAGTACTAGTGTAATGGAGTAATGGGGAAGAACAACATTATTACCCCCATATGTGCTAAATATTTTAAAAAAAGTACTCCAAGTGTTTCGATTATCTTAATTCGAGTCATTAGAATAGTTATTTGTAAAGTTATGTAAAAGTTCAAGTGTAAGGGGAATGCAACGCCCCTATGATGTATTATTTTGGATGGTAGGGCAAGAGTGTATGAAAAAAAAAATAATAAATAAATAAAGAAAAATACAAAAAAAAATGAGAAAGAGAAAATTAGAAAAAAACATACGGACTACCACCCCGTTTTATTTTATGTTTGTTTTATGTTTTTATTATTTTGTTTTTAGCTTAAGTCGAGTCTAGTCTTGGCTTAGCAACGCCATATTGTACATGTAATTAATCAAGATCTTTAACTCGCCACCAGTAAAATATCCCTTATCCAACAAATCCGTGTTTATCATATCCCTACACCTCACGTTATAACTTATGTAAAAGCCCTCTTTGATAGTTTATCTTAGGTGCTTACGCCTAGTGGAGGAGGTTTTCGATCCTTTCCCAAGCCTATGGTAATCTATTTGCTACGGCAGGTAGTGAGAGATATTATCCGTTTTCATTTATGAGATTTATTTTGATGACACCTGAGAGATGTGAGTATCTAAACACTACTTGTGAGGTGCTAGTTTGTAATCTCCGTGCTTATTATGATTAAAGTGGAACGACTATTTATTGTAATTACTTTTATATTAGCGTTAAATGACCCCTAACTTGTATTTTGATTAGAATAAAAACGCATTTGCTTGAGGACAAGCAAATCTCAAGTGTATGGGTATTTGATGAAGCGAAAAGTGTACCGCTTTTAGGGGTCATTTAAGCCCTAAATCGTATTTATTTGATCAAATATTGCCCTAAATCGTTCCTTTTGTCATTTTAGGTACTTTGGAGAAGAAATCCGGAAAAGGAAGCATTTTGGACGTTTTTGGAGCATAAAAGTGAAGAAAACGACAAAGTCTCAAAATCGGCTGGAAAAGTACCTTTGACGGCGTCAAGTATTGCTCTTGACGGCGTCATGGCTTGGCAAAAGAGGTGGATATGAAAAATACACATGATAAGCCAGAGAATTTTACAATGAAATTCTGACGGCGTCACCCTTTAAAGTGATCAAGGCCATCACGGTTTAAGTTAAAGAGAGACGGCGTCAAGCCCATTTCTGACGGCGTCAAGCCTTGATAAGCCAGAGCGGATTTTGGAGCACTAAAGAGGGACGGCGTCAAGAAGGCCATCCGGGAACCCTAGACACGGCGAGGTGACGGCGTCAAGATCTATAACGTGACGCCGTCAGCCCTTAAACTCTATATATAGTTGAGAAACCCTAAGACGAATTTCTGCCATTTTTAAGGGTTTTCATACCCTTGGATCTCCCATGTTTAATTGAAGATAAGTTATCATTTAATCAATCAATATGTCTATGTGTTGTTTGATTATATCTTGTTCTTGTCTTTTGATTAACATGCTAGGCTAGATTTATCTTGTGTTTGCTTAGATCTAATGAAACCTAACTATTGATTATTGGTTATTAGTGTGTTATTAATTGTATTGGATGATTGTTCATCGATGTTAGGCTTAAGAAAACTGGCTAACTTCCTATTCGGTAACTTGCTTGAACGTCTTAAGAAACATGAACCAATGCGTACTAAGGTTTTTATGGTTGTATTTAATGCATGAGCGAATTCTAGTGATCCCATGTTAGGAGCTTCTTAGCCGGCTCGACATAGGAGTGAAGTAGGAGCTTGTAGAGTTGGGGAAGTACGTACGCCACCCCACGATTGGTATTAAGGAATACACCCGTCATCCACGCAATTAATACACACTAATCAACCGGTAAAAGATAGTTAGGGAGTAAGGAAATCTAAGTAAACACATTTCTCTCCACATAAGTTTCACAACATTTTCATTTTCAGTTATTTTATTTTATTTGCATTCGTAGTTATTTGGGTTAGTTGACTAGCAACTAATTCCGCCCACTCCTTCAAACCCGAGATTTTACTTGCTTTCATAAAAATATAAAAATACAAAAAGAATCTTCCCTCACCCTTAGACCTATTAGAATAGTTTTTCAATCCTAACGACACTATTCCCTGTGGAGAACGATCAATCCCCCGTACTTACCACTACACTATACTACATCGGTCAGGTACACTGCCTGGTGGGGTTGTAAGCCTCTTGAGATCCCTCGAGAGGTAAAACCTGTTGTAAGGTCGCAAAACCACGCATCAGATTACAATGATGATCCATGACATAAATGGGTCATGGATATGAATGGCTAATCTAAATGAACTTCCATTGATGGGAAGCCTTAAATGGATGAAGATCACAAGCTCCCTAAACTTGTTGTGATGGATCTTCATATATGAATAAGCAATCTACATGAACTTCTTAAATAAGAAGTCTTCAATCATTGAGGATGTCAAGTGCCCTTGAATCTTCATATGTTGGAATGCTATGTTGGATAATGACTTCAAGATCTTCTAACCATCTTGGAGGATCAGGAAGTATGCTATGGATAATGACTCATGATCTTGAGCTTGCTTCACAGGATCATTAACAGTGTATGCTTACAACATAATGAAAGTTAGTAACATTATGATCATTATGTAAAGGGAGATTAATGTGTGTTTCTACATGATTTACTAATGATCTAAATGTATGCAAAGGGTAGAGGGAATGTGTGTTCAAGTTGGATAAGAAATGGGTAAACAATGGGCTGCTATTTATAGCCAACAAGAATTTTGCCCCGCGGATTTGGCGGATCCCTAAATTTGGATCCGTCCTTTATACCTGATGCGTGCGAGTGTCGTTGCGGTTTAGCAGTTTTAATGCCTAATCAAGTTTTAAATTTATATTTAGCCGACTTATCAATAACACACACACTTAACGAGCAGTGTACCCGGTCAGTATGAATATAATGGTAAGTAGAGTGTCGATCACTAAGAGTGGAACGTATTATCTAGTTATTCTAATCAGTATTTTAATATATTAATTTAGCTATACAATCTAATCTAACGCAAGGGGGTTCAGCCTGAGAGACTGGCACGATTTGGATGCAATTAAATAATAAACTAAACCAATAGGCACGAATCAGCAAGTAGCACACACGTACACAGATAAATACTCGAGACAACAAGAGGGCTGTCCTTATGATAAGTAGTTTGTCACTTGTTTTATTGCTAGTGTTATATGAAGTGTATAGTTCGATGAAACGCACCGAGATTAAGTCCTTTCTCGTTGGTTCAAATCTTATCGGCGAGTAAACCCTTAATGATTACTTATGACTATCCTTTTTATCTTTCTCCTACTTTTCTACAGACCATAGAATGCATAGGCGATCTAATAAACAAGCGAGGGCAAAGGCATGGCGACCCGATCAACGCTCAGCTAGCCACAGAGGTTATCAATGCACTAATAAAAGTCACCAATGACACTAACATATAAACTTTAATTGATGAGAAAGCAGTTTTAAGGGAGTGCAACCTTTCCGTTGTCACATTACACAAGCCACCAATCTTGATGAATTAAAGTTTACTAACACAATAAAACAAAACTACTTAATGAATTAAACACATGCAGCACCTTCTTACAGCTCTTGTATCTTTGATTTGGGTGTGTCTTGTGCTGCTGCCTTGACTGAATTCGTCCTAGGTTTCTGGTCTTCGGTCTCGTATATAATATATGTCACATCGAATTCGTCTGGTCTTGGGGTATTTATAGTTTCTGTCTGAGGGTAAGATGCGGCGCATCTAGTAAGTAGATGCGGCGCATGTACTTAACTTCGCGTGGGGTCCAAGATTATAATATTCAGGAATATTCGTACACCGCCAGAAGATGCGGCGTATCTTCATCTTTGGATGCGGCGCATGTCCTCTTGTATCTTGGATCGTATCTGGTGAAATATTGATAGTGATGCGGCGCATGTAATGAGTGAGATGCGGCGCATCTGGAGCAGAACAAGTTGGTTATTCTTCGTTGACCAAAGTTTCATATGCGGCGCATGGGATAAATCCATGCGGCGCATTCTTCAAAGTCAGGCAGTGGTCTTCATTCTCTTCATTCCAACAACCAATTCCAATCTTGATCATTTTACTCCGTTTTTAGTCCATAATCGCTAAGTTTCACCAAATGCTTGTTTTTACCTGAGAATTACAAAAGTAAACGATTAAGTATCAATCCTCATACATAATATAGTAAAACAAGTCAAATTAATAGGATAAATGATAGTAATAAAATGTACTTATTTGAGTTCATCAAATATCCCCCCACTTGAACTTTACTTGTCCCCAAGTAAACCTTAGAATTAATCTTATGAAAATGTATCCTAAAAGATATTAGGATTTATTTTTATATTTAAGCATGTATTCGTTTTTTGTCATAATCACACAAACTAAACACTTAACGAATTAGAAGTAGAATAAAATATTTCGATATAAGCAAATCTAATCGTTTAACTGTCCAGTCGCGACGAATATTCTATCATAAGCTTGGCAAGTATACACATCTCCACCACTAAAGCAAAGGAATAACAAGTATAAAGCGGTAAAAAGGGTTTTGAGGTTTAAGGGTTAATCATTCTTATTCACTATCGATCTCAAATTCCAGAAAAGGAGACAAAATCACAAATACATGATCGAATCCATGAACACGATACTTGCAATTGCTCAAATCCTTAACTCGAATAGGCTAAAGATAGGTCCAGACTTCACCAATAATAATATATCAAAAAGGGCGACAAAATCATAAATACATAGCCGAATCCACGACTACGATACTTAAGATTGCTCAAATCCCTAATCTCAATAAATCAAAGGTTTGGTTGGATAAAGAATAATAGGGTATGGATAATTTTTGGGATATAAATTGGTGTAAAATAAAAAAAAAATAAACAAAACAAATAAATTAAAATCCTAAGTGTGGTTAATCACTATCCCAACCATCCCATGAATAAGACTCATATCATTGAATAACTCACGCTTTAATACTTGAAACACACGCTTTTGGTAGACACGAATTATACTCAACAAGATCTTAATGAAAGAATAAACCTTAGTTGACGTTCCTATAACTGCCAACTCCCATTCAATCCATAAATATATAACAACTAGTGGTGATATCGACCACTTACATAACTTTACATCGTTGGTTTAATCAAACATCCAACTTTTTTTTTTTTTTTTTTTTTTTTTTTTTTTTTTTTTTTTTTTTTTTTTTTTTAACATAAACATAAACATAGATGTGTAAAATTTCACCACATCACTATAATGATAATTCTGGATAATTTTTCCATAATTTTCATGACTTCAGAAATAACGGTAATAGTGAAAGTAGTAAACACATGAAAAATAAACTCAAAGATATACAATATTTACTTTCACTCCAATTGCATTGTGCAATTTCCCGACCTAACCATAGATAATGAATTACGCACACGAACACAGGTAATGTAAGGAAACACACTTTGCCTATAGCAATTAACCAGCCACGGATTCTAATCTACAGGGTAGGCTAAGGTGTAAGGGTGTAACGAAACATTTTAAACATAGGTGTAAGAAACGAAAGGAATGGCTCTGAGTGTTTTTCTAGGGGTATCTTACTCTAAAAGTGAGAGTAACAAAAGGGTTTATACGGGGGTTAACTAACCAGTGTAGTTAGCTAATAACACATAACATATAAGGCTTTTTGGGTGTAATCCTAGAAATTTACCAATTTAGACAAGTCATTCCAATTATATAAAATAATACTTATTATGGTGGTCTCGAATAGTATACAAGCCAAGTTCTAAAGTTTACAAGTCACCGGCACACTCATAGATTTGTGAATTTTGAAAAATCACAATTTTTGAAAATAACGTCATGTGTGCAGCTATGCAACTTAGACTTTAAACAAAAACATGCTAAAAATTTTAAATTTTTATATATTAAGCACATTTTAAGCATATTTTGAAAAGTTTAGGACAAGTAAATGTTAAGTGTTCTAATTCTCCAATCCCCCCACTTAAGTTAAACAACGTCCTCGTTGTTTGTATTAAAGGTTAAAAACTGGAAAATAAAAGAATTAGAACAGAAAAACTCCCCTGAGATTTGCTCGGTATGATCCTCCATTAGTATTAGAGCAAAAATCATCTTTCTTGTGGATTAGAACGTTTAAGCTTCATAATAGATGTATCCACAGGAAATGCAGGAATCTATAATACCACCAAGGCTTCAAAACACACCTAAGGTAAGAAAGGTTCAAACTTGCATAATACATTAGTAGTTAGGTAAAAAGAAAACATAAAAACTTAAAATGAAAATCATCAGGTCAGTCGATGCGCCGTATCTTATGGAAGAAGATACGCCGTATCGAGCCTGGAATAATTACGGATCAGAATAAGAGATGCGCCGCATCCTTAACCAGGGATGCGCCGCATTAAAAATAAACTGATAAAAAGTTTTAAATTCGAAAATAAAAAATGCAGAAAAATAAAATAAGATATGACCATTTGCAGGAGATGCGTCGCATCTCAGGATTGAGATGCGCCGTATCCTCTGCGGCCTGACTGACTCGACACAAACAGAATAATAAAAAGATAAATCCGGGTTGTCTCCCGGTAAGCACTTGTCTTTATTCCAGAGTCTTCAAGTTAGACTCACTTTCAGCTCTTTAGTATCGATCATTGAAGGAGTCGGAAACATCGCGCTCCCTCATCGCCAATTCAGTAATATTGAACATTCCTCGCTCGTCTTTAATTTCCACGCCGTTCTTCTTTAATACCTGTATAAACAATGTCCTGTCCCTCTCGGGCAGAGATGACAAAATGATAGACGGGAAATTCTTATTATCATATAAGCATAAATAAGCAAGGTGGGGTGGTAGTTCAATAAACACATCATTATTCAAACTCTTTTTCTCAACTATTCTCCTACGTTTGTTAATTACTACACAATCATACCACTCATCATCAGAATCATTGACAACATCGCGTCTAAGTTCGGTAGGTACATTAAGGTCAATAAATTCCTCAAAGTTCTCATGATTAGGATTAGTTGAGTTATTTTGAATCAATGTTTCTCCCATGAGCCTAGCTTCAAGATCGAGGTCCATACGCTCTCTTAATCCTAGCACATAGACTCCTCTAATTATGCTTTTAACAGGATCTTGGCATTTATAGACTAGTTTATTATTCCCTACTCTTAATGAGATTTTTCTTTTAAACACATCAATCTTAGCATGGGCAGTAGACAAGAAAGGTCGACCAAGGATTAAAGGAACCTTAACATCCTCGGGCATATCTAATATAACAAAGTCTACAGGGAAGATAAACTTCTCAATCTTAACTAGCACATTATTAGCAATCCCTTCAGGTCGTTTTACCGTTTTATCAGCCAATTCAATAAGTAATTTAGTTGGTGTTAATTTACCTAGTCCTAGGGTAGTGAATGTTTTAAGAGGCATAACACTAACACTAGCTCCTAAGTCAGCTAACACATTATTGAAAGATATATTATTAATTGAACAAGGGAGAGTAAAACTTCCTGGGTCTTTTTCTTTATTAGGCAAGGCATTTAAATCGGTTGCAGAGCTCCCTTCTTTCATTGTAGCCTTGATCTCTTCTTCAATCTTTGTCTTTTCTTTGAGTAGTCTCCTTAAACTGATTGAAGAATTAAAGAAAAATTCGGGTCTTGCACCATCATTACCATTCATCGATCTTCTAGGTAAGCAAGGAGTGACTTCTTCAGTGGTGCTTATGGCCTTGACATGATCTCTTGGGTTGGTTTCGGTTGAGCTAGGTAAACTTCCATATCCCCTTTCTTGAAGAACTTTGCTCATTTGACCAATTTGTTGTTCCAATGCTTTGATCGAAGCTCCTTGATTTCTTGTAGTAGTGTCCGTTGAAGCTCGGATTTCTTTGATCATAGCAGTATTCTCTTCATGTCTTTTAGCAGCATCGGCCATAATTTGCTTTAGAGTGTCATCTAAAGTCTGCCTCCTCTCTTGATAAGCGGGATTAAAGTTGTTCTTTTGATAGAATCCCGGGGTAGCTTCCCTAAATCTTCCTGAAGGTCGGAATGGTTGTCCAAATTGGGTGTAATATGCTTCTTCAAATGTCTCACTTTCATTCTTATTCGGGCAATCTTTAGTGTAGTGAGGTCCTTCGCACTTTTCACATCCAACTTGGGCAGCATACACTCTTTCATCACGCTTCTTCATCTCTCTACTTATTTTATCCAATTGAGCTTGAATAGCAGCAATCCCGTCAAAATTAGTGCTGCTCTTAGATCTAGTAGAGGTCCCATCGTGCCATTTCTGAGAATGATCAGCAGCTTCTTGGATCGCTTTCCTAGCATTGGCTGCACTCATTTGAGGTACAGCTCCCTTAGCATCCAAAATCTGTCTAGTAGGCACGTCCAATCCTTGATAAAACAATATTATCTCCTGCATAGGGGTTAGATAGTGTTGAGGACATTTTATTAATAAATCTTTAAATCGTTCCCAAGCTTGATAAAGAGTTTCATCAGGCTCTTGCTTGAAACTGTTGATAGCCTCCATTTTTTTAGCAGTCTTAGCAGGTGGACAATATCTCTTCAGGAATTTGCTCTTCAAACCTTCCCATGTAGTGATTGAACTAGCAGGTACATTCCTTAGCCACTTGTTAGCAGCTCCTTTTAGTGAGATTGGAAAGATTCTAAGCATGAGTTGATCGTCAGTGACTCCTTCTGAAGTAAACAAATCTGCAATCTCCAGGACCTTTTCAACATGCTCATTAGCATCCTCATGTTCCGTCCCACTGAAAGCATTCTCTCTGAGCTCTTTGAGAAACTGACCCTTCAACTCGAATTTTGACTTATCATCAAACTTTGGTCTAGCAACTCCTGAAGTGTAATCAGCACGGGTACTGTTCATGTATTCCTCCATAGTAGTGTTTTCGCCCATTGTTTCTGTTTCAACTTCCTCTTTTTCTTCAGAAAAGTAATCAAGCTCGAGTGAACTTGAAAGATCAAAGCTTCTTGTGTTGAAAAGCCTTTTAAGCGAATGTAGGGCTCGTTCAGGATATTTGAAAGGTTCAATCAAGTTCTTAGTCGAACTCCTGGTCATGCACTTCCTGAAATCAACACAAAAGCATCAGTAGGGTATGCTCGAGAAAGTAATATACCAGAAAATCAACAACGAAAACGGAATACGAAAAATTAAAGTTACTGATATCTGCAGACGATGCGCCGTATCCAAAAAGTTGGATACGCCGTATCTTATAATCGTTAAAATTTAATCAGACTTTATTCAGAAAATAGATACGCCGCTTAGAAATTCGAATGCGCCGTATCAATTTTAATTATCAAAAATCGATATTTATAAAAAATTAAATGCGTCGTATTAACAAAAGGTAATGCGCCGTATCTTCGTTACGTTTCAAAATACGAGATTTTTTATTCAGAAGATGCGCCGTATCGATAAAAATCGATACGCCGTATCTGTTTAATAATTCGAAAACTTTTTTTAATTAAAATAATAGATACGCCGTATCTGCTGCAGCAGATGCGTCGTATGGCGTTAACGTTTAGAAAAATTTTTTATCAAAAACAGATACGCCGTATCTTGGGGAAAAGATGCGTCGTATCGAATTAATTAAACGCGTTGTATTTTATAAAAATTGAACGCAATACGCCGTATCTAATAAATCAGATGCCCCGTATCGTTCGATTTAGCTCAGTACAACGATAACAGAAAACAAAAAATACGAAAAATTAAAACAAATAAAAACACACGAAAATAAACACAAACAAAAGCAAATAAATAACACACAAAAACGGAAAATATGCAAAATAATACAATGAATGCAAATTAATCTAATACACAACAAAAATTAGCGGTTAGATAAAAAATTAAAAACCTAATTAAAATACTAATCAAATTAACAGATAATAACAATTCACTCCCCGGCAACGGCGCCAAAAACTTGATGCGTGCGAGTGTCGTTGCGGTTTAGCAGTTTTAATGCCTAATCAAGTTTTAAATTTATATTTAGCCGACTTATCAATAACACACACACTTAACGAGCAGTGTACCCGGTCAGTATGAATATAATGGTAAGTAGAGTGTCGATCACTAAGAGTGGAACGTATTATCTAGTTATTCTAATCAGTATTTTAATATATTAAGTTAGCTATACAATCTAATCTAACGCAAGGGGGTTCAGCCTGAGAGACTGGCACGATTTGGTTGCAGTTAAATAATAAACTAAACCAATAGGCACGAATCAGCAAGTAGCACACACGTACACAGATAAATACTCGAGACAACAAGAGGGCTGTCCTTATGATAAGTAGTTTGTCACTTGTTTTATTGCTAGTGTTATATGAAGTGTATAGTTCGATGCAACGCACCGAGATTAAGTCCTTTCTCGTTGGTTCTAATCTTATCGGCGAGTAAACCCTTAATGATTACTTATGACTATCCTTTTTATCTTTCTCCTAATTTTCTACAGACCATAGAATGCATAGGTGATCTAATAAACAGGCGAGGGCAGAGGCATGGCGACCCGATCAACGCTCAGCTAGCCACAGAGGTTATCAATGCACTAATAAAAGTCACCAATGACACTAACATATAAACTTTAATTGATGAGAAAGCAGTTTTAAGGGAGTGCAACCTTTCCGTTGTCACATTACACAAGCCACCAATCTTGATGAATTAAAGTTTACTAACACAATAAAACAAAACTACTTAATGAATTAAACACATGCAGCACCTTCTTACAGCTCTTGTATCTTTGATTTGGGTGTGTCTTGTGCTGCTGCCTTGACTGAATTCGTCCTTGGTTTCTTTACTTCGGTCACGTATCTAATATATGTCACCTCGAATTCGTCTGGTCTTGGGGTATTTATAGTTTCTGTCTGAGGGTAAGATGCGGCGCATCTAGTAAGTAGATGCGGCGCATGTACTTAACTTCGCGTGGGGTCCAAGATTATAATATTCAGGAATATTCGTACACCGCCAGAAGATGCGGCGTATCTTCATCTTTGGATGCGGCGCATGTCCTCTTGAATCTTGGATCGTATCTGGTGAAATATTGATAGTGATGCGGCGCATGTAATGAGTGAGATGCGGCGCATCTGGAGCAGAACAAGTTGGTTATTCTTCGTTGACCAAAGTTTCATATGCGGCGCATGGGATAAATCCATGCGGCGCATTCTTCAAAGTCAGGCAGTGGTCTTCATTCTCTTCATTCCAACAACCAATTCCAATCTTTATCATTTTACTCCGTTTTTAGTCCATAATCGCTAAGTTTCACCAAATGCTTGTTTTTACCTGAGAATTACAAAAGTAAACGATTAAGTATCAATCCTCATACATAATATAGTAAAACAAGTCAAATTAATAGGATAAATGATAGTAATAAAATGTACTTATTTGAGTTCATCAATACCATTTGGATCCGCGGGTGTCTGCCAGCTAATAGATTCTCAAATCTTTCCATATCTTACCATATCTTGCTATACCTTCAAAAGTCAACTTGTTAGCCTGAATATCTATACAAAATATATTACAAATCTTCCAAGATATGTAAGTGATGCATGCCATGATGTCATGTTAAATATTTCTAATTTAAGAAATAAACATAAACATGTAAATGTATATATGTATGTAACATGTATCCTATTGATCATGTAGCATGTATATACTAGCTTAACTAATATATGTTTACCAAGATGTATCATGTTAGTTTGACACCTAAGTGTACTTATCCTATTAAACTTAGGAAACATGATGTACAAGTAAAAATACTTGTTTATGCAAAGGTGTAAAATGAGGTTCTAAGTAGAATGATTAGCCTTTTAAAATACTTAATTACCTAACCGTATTTTAAACATTCTAAATGGTTTGTTAAGGGTTTGATCATAATGCCACATAACAAACATGTACGAACCTGTGTTGTATCATACGAGGACTCGAGAGGTGTTGAATGTATGTTGAGACAAAATAAGATTACAAGTAACTTGTACATTTTACGTTATGTATCAAGTTACATGTTTGTCATCAATCAAAACAAACGAGACTGCTTGCACTAACAATCTCCCCAACGAGACTGTTTGCACTAACACATCTATAATATATAAAGAAAAAAAGTTATATTTTAAGATTAGTTTTGCATATATACGGTTACAAGTGTTATAAATTGTGGCTAGTTGATGACATTGATTCAATCAAAGGTATGATTCATATGACTCGTGATCTGCAAAGGAAGTTGGTCATGTCTGATAACCGGAGAAAGAAAGCTGACGTAACAGCTGGTGACCTAGGTAGACTAGCCTTAGGAAACACCACTCTCTAAACATAAATAAAATCTAACCCCCTCACTTATCTATCCAAAATCTCTAATTCTCAAACTGATGGCGCCCTTTTTTTTTTACCAAAACCTTTTAAAATTCCTTTAAATTTTTACAAATCCCTCCTAAACCTTGTGGTTTTCTTTTTCCCTTGATATAATTCTAGCCAGGTCTATTAATCGATATATTTTAGCCATCATAATACATCGCTTGGCCCTTAATCCCTGCTCGAATGTTCTTCCACCTTATCTAGTTTATACCAACAAGCAACAAGGTAATTTTTCATCTTTAAGTATCATGAAATAAAATATATTATACTAGAAATTGCATATGAAGTACCAATTTATTTTGGGGATGAAATATTTTATAGTAGAAGTTGAATGTGAAGTATCAATTTCTTTGGTGCCCGTGTTTCTTAGCTCGATCACTACAATATGTACAATTTTCTTTTATGAATAGATGGAATACATATCAAAATGACCCATTATATTTTTTAACAACCAAGTGTTTGATGAAAATCCTCAAAAAGAGAATTAGTACTATGGACTATATAAATTCACAAATGTTTGTTACAGTAGGTTCTAGTAGTGCATTTTGATTAATAATTAAAATTGTTAGATTCTTGAAACTTATCTTACTCAGCTTATGTGTTTTAATGTTTCGTGTTTGCTTTATTTAATCCCTTAGACAACACTATGACATTTAGTTATTTCTAAGTAGGAAGATGTAATTTGCACCCATGTAAACGTGTAGGAGATCTCTGGCGTCCACTTTTTGTTTCTAAACGGGACTTTTGTTGACCTGACACAAATAGGTCCGGCTTTAGTAGTTCTTGGAAGTCGTTCTATTTATGAGAGATTGTGCTTGTTAGAATGTAGATCAAAAGAACTTTAGGACTACAGGAAGTACATAATATACATTTTGGAAAACGGTATCAACTTCTACCATTCGGTGTTTGTATAATTCTTGGCTTACGATAAACCATGTCCATACTTGTTTGTTTTCTAGTTCAAATTTCGAGGTTCTTATAATTGTGTCATTTGTTGCAGATTGTTTTTTGAGGAGCCATGGAGAACGATCAGGAAAGGGAGAGGTTTGTGATGGAGAGAACAATTATGAAGATGGTGAGTGGATTGGTGGAGAGTGTTACTATGGAAATCACAAAGAAAAACGTCAACAAAGCAAAGAAGTTGTGCTTTATGGTATCTTTGCTTCGGGTGACACTGACAGAGTGACAGTGGCTCTGAAGATGGTCAGTGAATTGGTGGAGAATTTTACTATCCCGACTATCCCGACTATCCCGAGTGAGCTTTTATCCTATGAACCTGCAGGCTTTCAGCTTTACTTGGGTCTACACAAGTTTGAAGCTCAAAAGTAGGCAGCCCACGGCTGCAGGGTTTGGATAGAAGATATGGGTATTAGGAGTTTGAAAGAAGTTATTGAACTTCACGCGCAGCATTAGTGCATAACAATTTGTTTTTCAAGCCTAATCCGAGCAGAATGTAAGATGGTCATAAAGTATACGGGTTTGGGAACATCAGCATAATCATCGACTCTTTATATCAATGAGTGTCTGCTCTAACTGAAAGATAAATGGTATCTTGATACCCTGGAACGACTAATGTAGTTGCAAAGGAGTTCTGTTGTAAGAAGGCATCGGTTCCCAAGATTTGAGGTAACTCCATACTATGTTTTTGCTTGCTTATATTGATGTAGGAAAAGAATGTTGACTTTATGAAAGTAATTATGGATAGTGATAAGATTGTGCTATGGATTTGCATTTAGTTAATACGAAAAGTGCTCAATTTTATTCTTTGCCGTTTGTTATCAAAGTTTAAGGTGCTAGTCGTGACATGGTCGAAGGAATCTTCTGCCAGTATTGGTTTTTGATTACTACTCATTTTTAGAAATTCGGTAAATTGTTTCTGTTTGCTAATGAGATTTGGATTTTAAACGAACCACGTCATTCATTATGTGTGAATACTGATGTTAAGTAAATTGGTAAAGGGGGTGTTTGGGATTGCATTTGCAAAGTAGATTATGCAGTAGTCACTGTGGAAAACTAGAAGGGGGGGGGGTGAATAGTTTTACGTCTTTTTCATTTTATTATGAAAACTTTGTTTACTTTTAAAAACTTATATTCGAATTTATGTGAACTCAACTCTTGAACAATATGAACAAATATAAGTAAATCTAAATAAACAATGCAAGTAAAGTAATGAAATGAAATGAAAGATAGAGATGGAAAGATCGAACCGCGAGACAAAGGATTTATAGTGGTTCAGCTACAAGGACACCTTCCTTGCCCTACTCCACTCCTCGAGCACCTAACTCGAGAGTTTTCTTCACTATGTCAACAAGCTCCCTTATGGCGGAGAAAACCTTACACAACTTTCGCTTACACCGGTTTAACGACACAAAGCTAAATGTCGAGTTCTAATCGTAGCTAGAGCCAATCTCACAACTTCTACACGACTTCTTCACGACTTATTCACAACTTCTTCACGACGGCTTCACAACTTCTTCACGACGGCTTCACAACTTCTACACGATGGCTTCACAACTTCTACACAACGGCTTCACAACTACTACACGACGGCTTCACAACTTCTACACGACGGCTTCACAACTACTTCACAACCTTGCACTACTTATATACTCTTCTACTTCTTCACACCTTCACTACTTACACACCTTAACTTCTTCACAACTTCACTACTTACACACTACACTAATCTAATCACTTATGTTCACACCTAATATACACACCTTATGCACAAATGAATGAATGAATGATTTACAAAGTTTACTAAACTAACAACTTAGGTAACAAGATGATACTAAGTTGTAATACTTCTAGTCTTGATTGATAAAAGTATTCTTCTTTTGCACTTGGATGGTAGAAGCTTGGATCACTTGAAAACCAATGCTTAAGAATATATGATCAAAGGATTTAGAAATATGAGAAGAGATTTAGAACAGAAGGTTTGGGGTGCAAAAGGTGAGGAAAAATGCCAGGGATGAACCAGTATTTATAGGCAAAATCTGACAGCTGGAGGAGCGGGGAGGTCCCCTTAAATAGGTGGCCGGTCCCTTTAAAATTAAGGGGGCCGCCTAGTAAAATTAAGGGGGCCGCCCTACCCGAACGTTGCTCAGATTTGTCTTTTTGTGGGGAAGGTTTTTCTGGAACATTTTTGCCATTTTTGGTTGAAAATTTGAATTCATAAATTTATAATGGATTAAACATTTTTATTTAATACCAAAAATGATTTTCTAAAAGATATAAAATGTTTGTGTCATTTATAAAAAATCAAGTGATTAAGAAAATGTTCCTTTGATCATATAATGCATTAAGCATTTGTTTATTCATACCTTAAGTGATTAAGATGTAGAAATGAATATTTACAACTAAATACTTGTTTATTTAATAAGTTTATGTTTAATGAGTTTACATTTTGTGATTATCAAAACATAGAGATATCAAGAAGTATTAAAAATGTTTTTAGGCATTATTTATATCAACAGTCACTTTTTGATGATTGTTTGCCAAACACAGTTTTCTGATTAACTGCGTTGTGCAAGCATGATAATTAGATAAACACTCCCCAAAACGCAATCCCAAACACCCTCTATATTGCTTCTAGTTGCTATCAGTTTCGTACGCATGTGTATTAATTACTAATTGTGATACACACTGCACCACATCATTGGTTAAGTTGCTTCTGTCTGGTACTGATTTCGTACAAACTCACGAGTGTCATATTAATTACTACGGAGTAATTGTGATACACACTGCACCACATCATTTTGGTGTGATATTGCTATAGAAATAACTGGTTAAATGTTGCTAAAATTAGTACTTACGTTGATCCTTGTAGTGCTGATATCAAATAAGCAACAACAATAACAACATTTTAGTTTTGCGCCACTACACCACTCGCTGTGTGTGAGTGTGACGATTATTTGATAGGTTAAATTGCCTCTATATCCAGTTGTACTTTGTGTCATAGCCTACTATGTGTACTTTTTAAGCGCCTTTTTTCCAGCGACTTTTCACACATTAAGCGACCTTTTTAAAAATTAATTTTTTAAAAAAAATTAATTTTTTTTTCGAAATTAATTTTTTTAGAAAAATATTTTTTTTTTCGAAATTAATTTTCTTTTCGAAATTAATTTTTTTAGAAAAATTATTTTTTTTAAATTAATTTTTTTTTCGAAATTATTTTTTTTAGAAAAATTAATTTTTTTTAAAAATAATTTTTTCTTTCTAAATTAATTTTTTTAGAAAAATTAATTTTTTTCGAAAATAATTTTTTTAGAAAAATTAATTTTTTAAGAAATTTTTTTTTCGAAATTAATTTTTTTAGAAAAATAATTTTTTTTCGAAATTTATTTTTTTAGAAAAATAAAAATAATTTAAAAAATTAATTTCGATTTTTTTTTTTTTTTTTTAAATTAACTTTTAAAAAGGTCGCTTAATGTGTGAAAAGTCGCTGAAAAAAGTACACATAGTGGGCTATGACACAAAGTACAGCTTTAATGATTGGGCGCCACTTTTTAAGTGCCACATGTCGCCTTCTCAATTTTTCAAGAAAAGTCGCCGGGCGACCGGGCCATTTCAGGAAAGTCGCTAATTTCGGGCCACAAAAACCCATCACTTCTAGCGACCGGGTTAAAAAATTAATTGCCCCTTATACTAATCTTGGACGGTGTTGCACTCAACATCAAATTATGTGTTGGAATGATTTTTGCAAGTTTTAGTTTAAGTGACAAAATATATGGTTAGAAACTTTGAGTAAATGTTTTGAAACCCGGTTTGATCGAGCCTGTTTAATCGGTTGAGCAGATTCAAAAGATCAGTAACACTGGTTTTATAGTAAACAACCGGTGACTATAAGTGGAATATAATACAAACCGGTTTCTTAAAAGAAACCAGTGTCTTTACTAATGTTCTAAGACCGGTCTTTTTCACAGAACCAGTTTTTCTTAATTTTTATATTGAAGAGAGTGGTTATTCTATGACAACCGGTTTTTTACACTTTCCCTACCTCATACTTTTTACAATAGGAACTGGTTATTATATAACCGGTTTCTATTAGGGGATGTTTATGTTCTTTTTTGTGGTAGTGGTATGACATCGTGGTGGTTTCGTTATTTAAAGAACTTAACATTTTTAGTTAGTTGAAATGTTGAATTGTTTTACTGATTTAATGGCCATTCTAATCATCTTTGGTAGTGATGATTCTTCCCTAAACTAATATCAGGAGTGATTACATCGGGAGTCTTTATTCATTTATTTGAAGAAAATTGTTACAATCACATAAATTTCATAAAAGAATTTTCCCCAAATAAATTTTACATAATGAGTTGGCATGATGTGATATTTTAAAACATGCAATACATTTTCTCTATTATATTTATCTGTTTGGATGTACAAATTATTATCATGTCTGCACATTGTGTAATGAAAAGGTTTTGTAAAATTATGTCTAGATTTTAGGAGGATATTAGTTTGGTGAAGAGGCATATGATGAATAATGATACTATGAATACCATATTAACACAATGTTAATGAATGTATATTCGATAATTTAGAGTATTTGGTATTTTCCATAAAAGTCAATTATTGTACAGTTGTTGTGTTTTTTTTTTTTTTTTTTTTTTTTTTTTTTTTTTTTTTTTTAACTTTGTTAAACACAAGTCTACATGTTAAGTATTTTTGTAATGTTACCTTTTCTATATAGCTGCCCGTGATTTATCACGGGTCTATAGACTAGTTTTGATAAAAAATAAATTGGTAAAATTGATCTATTGGATATATGAAAAATATGGCCGTATATTGATCTCAACTCATGATTCACCTAGTATAGTAATAAGCAGTTCTCGTTAAAACAGTTGCAGGAAAAAAAACGACCTTCCTTTATAGTGTATAGTAATAAGCAGCTTTCTTTAAAACAGTTGCAGTAAACATACGACAATGTAGTATATAGTATAGTATATAGTACAATATATGACCTTCAATTCCATTATAAGTTTATATATATGCACCACGTGTCCACACGTATAAAACAAAATAAAAACAATAAAGTAAATTTTCACACGCTCAACGGCTCAAGACAAATATTTGTCCCTCTATATATAAGATATTTCAACATACTAATACCAATAAATTAAAACTCAAGCTATCACTACTTCACTGATAACTTACTACGTACGAACACAAAAAACCTATATGGATGAACGCCTCCAACGAATCTTATAACTCGTTTCCGTCTTCGTTTTCGTCGTCCACTGAAAGACCTTTAACGTGTACCGACGGAAGTGGTAGCCTTTCATCAGAGCTTAAGTACTTATGCAGTTATGCTAGCTTCAGAGAACCCGAAGAAGAGAGCTGGAAGGAAAAAATTTAAAGAAACCCGACATCCGGTTTACAGGGGAGTAAGGAGTAGGGAAAAAGGGAAATGGGTTTGTGAGGTGAGACATCCGATCACTCAGTCGAGGGTTTGGCTAGGGACTCATCCAAATGCTGAAATGGCAGCCCGGGCTCACGACGTGGCGGTTTTAGCCATGAGAGCGAAAAACAAGGCGTGTTTGAACTTTGCTGACTCGGTATGGCGACTGCCTGTCCCAGAGTCTAATCATGTAGCGGATATCCAAAAGGCAGCAGCCGAAGCGGCAGAGGCTTTTCGACATACCAAGGAAGATGCACCGGAAGTTAGTGAAGATGAGTTGCCTGGGTTTCTTGATAGCATGGCTGAAGCACTCATGCTACCACCACCACCACCACCTCAGAGTGTTGGATATGGTAACTTTTTTGATGATGTGGAATCTTGTGCTGACATGTCGTTATGGAACTTTTAGGTTTAGTATATTAAAACAAGATTGAATTATTTTTTAAGTATTTATTTTCTTCCAGGTCATGACTTGGACTTAGCTTTTTGTAGACAAGTCGGTGAAGGAGATATTATTAATATCCCGATTTGTAAAAGGCTTTTAATATTTATCGACAATAAAGACACGATATTGCTACGTGTTCATTCTTGATATTTTTAAGTAGTATTCATTTATTTAAATATCTAACATTTATTATGGGATGTGTTAGGCTAACACCCTCTATTAAGTGAGTCTCTCATATTTTGATGCAATGTACAATCCGATAAAGCAGACAGTACAAGCGGCGACAGCAGGGGAAAGTCAACATCAGCCTTTATATATTGTGAGACTCCCTAAAATACTGTAGACCCCTCCAAAATTGCCACGTCGCCCCTTAATAGTTAGTCACTATTTACCCACCTTTACCTATTATCTCCTTTTTAGGCTAGTCACAGTCGATGACCAAAGTGATCTGAGTCACCGGCTGCCACATCAGCTTTCTCTCTCCGGTGACCAGACATGACCAAAGTGCCACAGTCGATAACCGATTCTCTCTTTATTTTTTTTATTTATTTATTTATTTTTAATCAAACATTTAAAAAAAAAAAAACTTAAAATTCATTAAAAATAAAAAATTACATAAATTAAAGATTAACAAACTACGATACAGTAATAAAAATAAAACTACAAATTTTGAGCCCACGACTTCTTTTTTTTTCATTTTTTCAAATCAACTAATTTTTTATTTATTCAAATAAAAATAAGATTACATAAAAAAATATGAATAAAAAACAAAATAAGAAACAAAAATATGAATAAAAATATAACTCTATTGTGGTTGTTTTACACAAAATATAGTCAAACAATTTTGACCATCTTCTTCGCTGCAAAACACACACATATAACTGCAAAACAAACACAAATAAACACACACACACGATTTTTAAAAAAAAAGAAAAAAAAAGAAAGAAAGAAAGGTTTATATGGTTTAAAAGTCGGTCGACTTTTAGACCGACTTTGGTTTTGGTTTGCAATCGACCGATGTTTGCCCACAAGCCCACATCCCACTCGACCGATCTCCAAATCGGTCACTTGCTATGACTGATCGATATTTTCAGATCGATTGTGTGCAGCCTTACACTTCAATATTCATTTAAAAGAAGAATTGATTGACACAGTATCTATTTGATTAAGACATTTTACTGTGTGCACTATATAATTGTAAATTATTTACAGTATGCTTTATATGCTTGTAGAGTGAGTGTGACAATCAAAATAGAGAGTATGCAAATCACCTACCATTTAAAAGCCTCATAGTTTTATATTTTCAATCACATAACAATTTTCTTACCTTTCAAGATTCATCTTGTAAATTAATTTTGTTTAACAAACATTACACAATACAGTTAATGCATCAAAGACTAACCTACGATCAAGATTCAAAAACAAAACTCCTGTTCAGTTTGACATTGGCGAGCTTAAATAATATTATCCATTTACTATTTTTCCTCTTTATATATTACTCCATTCAACCAAATCCTAACGAGTATACGTATATATTAAACAGGTAGTCCTATTGTTCTACAAGGAAATTCTGATACAGATGCCACCACCCTTCGAAAAGGAAAATCAGTCGTAAATATACCTGAAATTGATTTGTCTGTCGAAGAATCTGAAAATGAGCATGGCTATACTGAACGTATACAAGGAATCTCTAAAGGTATTTTCATAACACATATTAATACTTTCAAAGGCATACTATCTATTATTATCCTTAATTAAACAACCAATATTTTTTTTGGATTTAATCAAAGGCATACTATCTATTATTATCCTTAATTAAACAACCAATATTTTTTTTGGATTTAATCAGAGTATTAGACCTTGGAGATCCGACTTAACATTGCGACAAATGTGGTGCATTGTTGTGGCTTCCCGAAAGTAAAAGAGGGTCTAATAACGCAAAAGATGCTGATGCATTTTCTATTTGTTGTGGTCGAGGAAAAGTTAAACTACTGGTTGCAAAGAATAGTCCTCCAACTTTGTTAACAAGCCTTTTAAAAGGAGAACACCCAAAAAGCGACTCATTTATGGAGAACATACGACTTTACAACTCTATGTTTGCTTTTACATGGATGTCTGGTAAGCAAGATACTACGGTTAATACTGGACGCGGTCCATTCTGTTTTAGAATTCAAGGAGAAAACAATCATGTAATGGGAGATTTGTTACCAAAACCTGGGGAACCACCTAAGTTTAGACAGTTTTACATATATGATCCAGCCAATGAGGTTCAAAACCTCATTAATGTTGTTAGGTATGTCAAATTATTCATACATTTATATAAACTTATATTGTACATTATCAGTGTATATATTATAATAGTAATTTTTACCATTTTTATTAGTTCAAGTGATAACACATCTTCGTCCTCATCAAAAGACATAGACCAGAAACTCACAAAAGACATAAAAATATGTTGGATCTAAACAACACTTTGGTTTAGAAGTATAGGCATACTGGGCTTAAATTAGTAGCTGGTGAGACACATGTTAAGATTAGACTTTTAGGTAGACGTCCACATGATGGAAGGCAATACGACCTTCCAACTTCAAACGAAGTTGCAGCACTAATCGTTGGTGACTTTGATTCGATGCCTGATGAAAGAGACATCATTGTGCACAAAAACAGTGGTAAACTTAAAACAATTAGCGAGTTACACGTTTCATTCCTTCCATTACAGTATCCGCTATTGTTCCCGTACGCTGAAGATGGTATCGTACAGACATTTATCACCAAGGTATTACTGATGCTACACCAGACAGTAAAAAAGTATGTAACTATGCGTGAATGGTTTGCTTACCGTATTCAAGAACGGCCAAACGTGTATTAAGGGTCAAGAATTCTAGTCCTATTGACAAAGCTGAAGGAATTTGGGTTATTAAGTTTCAAAGAAAGGTTGTCTGAGTTTACAAAAACAGGGGAATTTGAGTATTGAGGCAAAGATTCAGGGTGTTTGGAATAAGGATGTTTGTAGCAGAGGGCTAGTACCTTGGTGGTGAATACCATTCTCTCAGGTTGTCTATATCTCTACTATGTACTTGAGAGTAATAGTTCACAGATTTGGATGCCTTTGCTTGAAGGGTCAGTAACTACCAAAATGTAGTTTCCTGCTGAGTTATGGGACTGTTATGCAGTCCTAATGTGGATCCATATGCAGAGTTATTTTTTGGATTCAAGGTCTTATCTAAGCCTGCAGAAGCTGAGTTTCAAGTAATCTGCAATACATGGTTTTTAACCATATTCTTACTCTTTCTAATCCTTACATAGAAAGATGAGATTATTATAAGTTCACTACATATGAAGGCCTTGTACATTGGCATTGTTCATGCCTGCTTACTACTGATGGCTTTTATAGACACAGTTGGCCTTTGTTAGGCACTGTTTGCTCTTTATTGGCTATCTAAGTCACCAAGCATTGAACTTTGTCCATAATGTAGGTTGTCATATGTTCTGGGTAAGTGAACTTGGTGAGGTAGTGTATGAAGTATGGAATAGTGAGGAGTGAAAGATGAACCTACTTGGTCCATACTATACACTACCTATAGGAGGTAATGGTTGGTCTTCCCTCAAGGTGAGTGTTCCCAAGTAATTGAAGCCATTTTAGAGATGAAAATGTAGGTTACTTGGTATAGCCCTTGACTTGGAAGGGATATGGGTTCCTAACGATGCCATTTACCTTACTTACCTTGATCATTGTGGATGATGGTTGAATGGTCTTGGTGGGAAGGTATTATGGAAATGTAGTTAGATGGTATTGGTGCAAATTAAAAGGTGAATACAGGATATGATGATTGGATATAGCTGTGAAAAAGATGCTCTGTGGTTAGAGATTGTTTTATCAGATATGTTGTGTCTTCGTTGTTCTATCAGATATAGGTTGAATGAGCAGTTGCTCAATAACTGATTTGGGTCATGTCCAAATTCAGTGTCTGTTATTGTTATGATGTACATAAGTTTGGAAGTTAAATATAATTCACCTTTTACACCAAAAAATTTTTTGAATGGAAGAAGATTATTCCAACAATTTTTGGTAGACGGTTATACCATGATTGAGGCTGAAAGGCTGTGATTTGTATGTAAAAAAAAAGAACTTAGGTGTGAAACCTATTCAAGATTAGCAGAAGCGGCACAGTCAAACAACCAACAACAGAAGAAACGTGGTACAAAAGTTATCTTACCATCATCATTCACTGTGTAACACCCCCAAATCAGATCGCAGCGGTAATAATATCTGGGGTGCTACTTAGTTGGATCATAACACAAGTAATAGAGAACGAATTTATCAAATCCGTTTTAAAAGCTTCATTAATTAAACATAAGTTTTACATAATTGAAATGCGGAAAACAAGGCCCATTATTGATTATTAGTTGTCTCATAGTACAAAAACTTTGGTCATGAGTGTTATGTGTACACACCAAAAGTGCGCCTATGCCCCTGCTAAGCGCTGCCTTGCTTCATCATATATCATACAACTAAACACTTGAGAAAAACATGCTAAAGTGTCAACACAATGGTTGGTGAGTTCATAGGTTTATATAAAGCAGTAAGTTGGACCAATAAGTTTTCGAGTTAACATTATAATGTGCACAATGTTATACGAAAGTCTACTACGCTGCGCTAAGTTCCATGTTACCGAAGCTACGACAGTGTGCATGAAATGAGTTCATGTAATAATAATAAGGCCCGGCAAGTGTTCTATCCCTTGACACTTGTATTTCGACATGGTATACATCCGTTTTTCTTATCTGGACAGTTGGTTCTCCAACACGGATGAAGGTGTCACCCTCAATAGATCTATTTATAGCACTCGTGCTTCCCAGCGGGAACTAACGGTACATGAGTATAGGCATAAATTTGGGATACAATACTTAGGCTAACACGTAATAGTTTTATCAAACAAAAGCACTGTTTAATTGATCCATAAAAGTAAGCATGTTTCTCACCCCAAGTAGTTTAAAACGAGTAATAAAGTATTAGTGGGGCTATGACTCACCTTGAGCGTAACTGGCAAGGTGAAACGTAAATTCAAGTAAGTTATGGTAACTGCTCCAACACACGACCTGAATAATGGTAAAGTCTGAGGATTTGACTTAATATAAATAGTGATTGTGAAAGTGAGTAACGGATAACGAATTGGTTTGTGATGTGAGTATGATATGCTTAAAATGCTTAAAGTTCAAAAATAATCT